>WEKY01044140.1:4977-55663 GCA_013390045.1 Picathartes gymnocephalus
TGCTAACACCTGGGGTAGACTTATCCTTTTTGTTTAAATTAAAAACTTGTTCCTACAGCTGAAGGAGAAAAAATGCCCTTTCTCTCCAAGATAACTAATTGCCTTTCTGGTCTTTCTGCTAATGGTAGTTTTGGTAAGTACACTCAAACCCTTATTTAACCAATATTACACTGCTCATTGGATGCAGGGTACAGCCTAGTGGTCAGGACTCAAGATATATTCATAGCCTGGTCAAGGTTAAGAGTAAAATGGAATTGCAAAACAAATTGCAAAAACCACTAAATATATCATTATGAGGTGTGGTTGTAGGCAGAGGGAGTTTCCTATTATTCTTCTACTTTTACACTATTTATTTTTATCTCTGAAAACAGGATTAACTTTTCTGTAAGGCAGGTAATGCCAACATTTTTTAAGATGCAAAATATGATTATGAACACACTGGCAAAGTGTGTGGCAGATTTTGGGCACATATTTTTTCCCTACTTAGAAATGAATATCCCTCCTTTCCAGAGAAAGAAAGAGAAGAAAAATAAAAATGACAGAGAAATACAACATCTCTGTTCTATTTATCCATGCTAAACACTGTCAGTTCCTGTACATCTAATGATGTGCAAAAAGAGATCATCATAGGTTTAGTCAGGTCACCAGATTTTTGTGGGATAGAACCACTAAGGCTCCATGACTTAGTTCTATTTATTCAGTTAGACTTCTTCTGTTATTACTTAACAGGCTCAAGAGTTATTCTGGACTCCTTATGTAGAAGGCCTTGCAGAACTATCCACATAATTTATGCCATTTCAGGGGTTTTCACATAAAAATAAACAATTTAAATCCCATCTAGGCTTGTATCATTCTATTTCTGAACACCACCTGTCCAGAGACTTTTATGAAATCAAGTTACTGCTAAAAAGTTATGAAATGTGTAATAATGGGAGATTCCTAGCATGGCTCTCTGATCTACTGAGCTGAACTTTTACTTTCAGAGTGCTTTCCTGCATTATCTCTCACAGTTGCAGTCATGCATATTGGGGCACATGTGATGTAAACACACAGAGAAAGGTACTTTATATGTAGCTTTGAAATCCAATTGTTCACACTACAGTGCTTTACTAGATTGATAATTCATTGCTTCTTTCCTCTATCACAGTATCCCAGAACCATTAAAAGATGCTGCTGCTGACATTGGCTTGTTATACTGCAAACACAAGGTAAGTGATATATAATATCAGATTCTTGATTCAGCTATGGTTTTGTCAAATTAGCACCACAGTAATTTTAAAAAGCATATATGTGTGTATGACAAAGGCACCACGACTGAGTAACTCCAAATCATTGTGTGATTGTAGTAAGTATTCCAGGCACAGTAATTCATGCTTCTTTTTCAGTCTCCCTTTGGGATTCAGGCAGTAATATGACAAGGATCAAGCCATATATCACGCTGTAACCCTATCCCCAACAAAATTACTCATGCGAGTCAGCAGAGCCAGCAATTTTATCTCATCTGGAAAGTAATTTCCCTTATTGTGCCTTTTCTATTTCAGAAAAATTGACTTGGATTGTACTTCCAAATTAAAACTAGCCTCCTGATGTGACAAAGTAATTTATTAGGAAAAATTGATTTACTGGACACCTGCCCAAGTAAGTTTTGTTAAGGCTTTTAATCACTTGAACTTGGCATGCCTTCCTAACTTGAATGAAAGGCCCATCAGTTTTGTTTTCAGATAGATTCTGATGTATTTCCACTTCAGATGTACCCTTATCTTTGTCATTAGTGAAATCAACAAACCCTCTAAATTACAGCCTCAATAAATCTGACCTTCCCATGCAACGCCCTGTGTACCTCAGGTCCTGTGTTGTGGCACTGAGTAATAACACTGACCAAAGGTCTGTCCCCTTTGCTGATCACAACTGTTTATGCTTAACTAAGCAATTCATTCAGGAATGTTGTGTTGTAATGCATGTTTGAGTGGCAGAAGGCTTCTGCCATTGGAGTGCCAGTTTCTGAATGCTGCAGAATGAAAAACTACAAAAATTTGAAGTGGTCACGAAGCTTGTGATGTCACATCTCAGATTTTACCATCATAATACAAAAGAACTATCTCTTCTTTTGCAGCCCACGTCATAATTCTATTTCTCCTCTCTTCTGTAAACAATTTGTCAAGTGTAAGACATGTTGTAAGTAGTACAGTCAATTTTAGAAAATACACAGATTTACATCTTAATACAGTAAATCTGTGTATTTTGGAAACATCTCAAAAGATAACTGTTTTGTAAAAGGAATACTAAATGGAGAGTGGGAATGTCAGAAGATATCAGTCAATGACCCCAAAGCTTGCTTCATCTTCACAGAAGTGTTAAAATTTTAGTGAGAAAAGTAACCCTCTTCTCTAAGATTTGTTTCTATGGTAACGGTAATTTGCCATAATTTCCATGACACTTGTTCTAGCCTAGTGCCTTAAATAAATTTTCCAGTTAAGAACTGGACCAGGTTCTCTTAACCTAATAAAGCTATAGGCTGGTAATGCTCTTACTAAAGTCTATTATAAAGCCAAGTCCATCTTTTCTGCTAGCAAAAAGGGAAGGGCACCTGCAAGATGAGGCAAGAGACAGAAGCAGCAGAAATACCTGAAAAGCAACCCACCAGCAGAACCAAAGTGTCAGACAGCAATCAAACAAACACTGGTACTGTGCATTAGTCAGTTCAGAGAAAGCACTTACTGGGCCAAGGTCTGTGGCTACAAGGAGTTGGAAACTAGGACCAAAAACTCCTTCCTCTGTGTATTCACAGGAACAGAGCTTGGTGCATGGCACATAAACTGGATGACACTACAAGTAAATGATCACCATTCTTTTTTTTTTAGATTGGAGCAATAAGCAAAATCATGACATTTTGGTTAACTCTGCATGAAAGGCAGACAATTACTTGTTGTGTAATAATTAATACAATCAGATTCCAACCCTAGACTTCCATGAAAAAAAACATCTTA
Source organism: Picathartes gymnocephalus (assembly GCA_013390045.1). Lineage (NCBI taxonomy): Eukaryota > Metazoa > Chordata > Aves > Passeriformes > Picathartidae > Picathartes > Picathartes gymnocephalus. Next base: position 7,965 of record WEKY01044140.1, read on the forward strand.
CAAGGGAAGAATTATCGAAGTAAGAAATTTTCATAGATGAGAATGTGACCTATGTGAAAACCTTGTGCATAGGGCATCAAGAGTGAAGAGGGAAAAAGAAAGCATAAGAATATAATGTAGAAAAAGGCTCATGTTCTTACAGCGATCATATTTTAACAAAATGAAACAAAGAAATAAAAGTGATCAAAGTAGTACCTCTGATAAGTCCCTGTTATAACATGCAGAAAACATGCAAGAAAATAATGAAAAAAGATGTGGGAGAGACTTGACCTGGCAGAGAAAATTACCCAGAGGAAGGGGCTGTTGTTTCAAGTCAACTCAGGTGTCTTCTTTCCTTCACTGTACATCCATAAAAAAAGCTTGTGCTGCCACAAGAAAAGCAATGACAAGGAGCTGCTTAAATAGCAAAAGTGAAAACTTGAGACATTAAGTGTCCAGTCAAATCTTGCTACAGGTTATGGACTCCTCTGCCATCCAGAACAGTCTGCATATAAACATAAACCCTTTAATGTATCCTGGACTGCAAAATAAAGCAAGTGAGGCATAGACTTCCTTACTTCGGCCAACTGTATTCTGGGAGCAACTACAGTAAAGGGATTGGTAATTCTCTGGGGAGTGTCAGCATTCTAAAGCACTGTAGCTTTTCATTTAGTGCTAAAATCAAGGCCCTTGAACAGGAGAAATAATAAGGCTGCATGGAAAATTTCAGTTCTGGTTTGTGATACCCAAGAGGTTTAAAATCTGGGGTTTTTTTGCTCTAGAACAGTCTGAAAGTCTTTTAAGCATACCAAGGTGATATATTCTTAAACAGTCCCTTTCTCTCTTAATGAAAGGACAGGCCTGATTAAGGTCTCTATCTCTTTATCTCATGGGAGTCTACGCAGAAGTTATATTGCTGAAAAGTGACCAAAACCCACATTTTACTAGAATCACATTTTATGATTTGTTGAAAAGAGATGAGTACAGGAAAACAGTAGCAAAACCAAGGCAAAACTTTGTACCACCAAATATACCACTATGTTGCAACACTAAATTGGCAAACAGATCAAAACAAGCACTTAAATTCAAGCACTGAGTCTATTACATTGAATTTAAAATACATATGAAAGGATGTCCCTCTGGAACTTCTAAACCACCATATTTTAAAGTCATAATCAGTATTTGCAACATAAGTGTAAAAAGAAAAAAGATATTAAGAAAAATCCTAAGACTGTGTACATATGAGATTTAACTTTTACTCTATTTTCCTCTTTCTTGGAATTTCTAGGCATTTCATTTCAAGCTTTTCCCCTAACTGCGACTATTAAAATATAATTTAAAACTCTGAAACTCTCAAAGTTTTATGGAAAACTTGAAATTGAAAATAAATTGTAATCTCTAAGAAATGCACTCAATTTTTGCCATAATGCAAATGGCAAACATAAGTTTGCTTGTACGATACCATAAGCTGCAAGCTTCTTTTCATGTTTATATTGCCACCAATTAGCAGTTTGTATACTATAAGCTAGTGGACATAAGTGAACTTTATAGATTGTTTATAGTTACATTGTGAACTATCATATTTTCATCAAATGAGTTAAATTAAAGCACAAGTCTGGTAATCTTATAGGCTAAGGATATGATGACAACTGCCCCTAGTGGAAGCACATCTGACACAACAAAATTCAGAAAAATACAGATTTCCTAGGTCTCATGCTAGGTTTTTGCTGGTACTAGCTAGCTTTGCACTTTGTCTACCCTTTACTGATTTAAACTAGTCTCATCCAACTTTTCAGTACTATAGAAAAACATCTATGGGCTTTCAAGGAAAGTGAAAATCATTTCACTTTAAAGCTTGCTCTTACACTGGTATAACATGGTTTCTACACATAGCTGAGAATCAGGTTTCAAATTAATCTAAAGCAATCTTTTACTGTAGGACTACGTATCACCACCATCTCTTAAAACTGTGGGTGAGACTGATGTGATGTAAAGTAACTTACATTTATCCTGAACAATGAAGCTCTGCTGATTTACTCGTGCTGGGAATGCAGCTCGCTGTGGCTCCTTTTTGTTTCCTCTTTCACTCATACTTTGTTTCAGTTGTGCCAGGAATGATTTCCATTTGAATGAATCCCCTACACTTATCTGAATAGACTACTCTGTTCACCCAATTCCAATAAGGCTCAGACTGTCACAGACATTAGGTTCAGACTGATCAGCATGTGTAGAGGAGTGGTTTTACCAAAATAGCTCAGAGCAGACAGAGCTATTAGGAATATGCAGTATCACATAATATGCTGAACAGGCTATCAATACTCTAACTCATTTATTTTAGTCCCTGATTTGCTTCATGTTTCCTTGTTCAAATTGTTTGAAGTCCAAAATATTTGTGGTGAAACACTGAAAAATTGTTGTGAAGGATGTAAGGATATTGGATTCTTTGAAAAGAAACTATTAGCATAAATATTGTTGGCAGTCTAGGCACTGAAAAAGATACTTGTAACATGGATTTTTATGTCAATCCAACATTTATCAAATCTATTGCAGACTACAGAGAAACAAATACAAAACATTACTCAACTTGTATATGCTGTTCTGGCCAATGTTTGTGTAAAGATAAATAATCTAAAGTACCATTTGGGAGTTAAATACACACTGACTCAGCAACCACACAGCAGATTTTTCATGCCAGACATCTCACAAAAAATGCCATAGACATCAAGCTACTTCATGTCAGACTTCAAATCAGGTATTTTCATTTGGTGGGATGTCAATAATTATTACCAGTAGCTTACAAGAAAATAAGACAGTAGTTCATCATTCTTTATGTACTGCTTATGGAAGGCAAAGACTAACCACTCTTCATTTATTTTCCTACATAAAGGAGTACAACTTTCTCCATTTCATGACATCAACATATTTTTAATTATTAAGCCAAAGTTCTAAAATAGAAGAAGCAGTTTTTCATACAATCTTTTTCAATGGCAAACATAATGTCCTAGGTAGCAAAAGGATAAATGTGTTTAAAAGATGGTATATGTAGATAAAACAAAACAAAAGTATGTAAAACAAAGACACAAGCAAAATCTCTGAAAATTCTTACAGGATAAATTACCAACAGCTTTGGTGACGTGCTGGGGTAGTAAATATCCCTGTATACTTATGTTCTTACAACACTTGTACAAGCAAAAGTTTGTCCCAGGAAGAGACTTTTGGTCCAATTCGTGCAAATGTTCTTGCATTTCACATGGTATGCAGATGTAGCACAAAGCTGCTCCACTAGTACAAATTAGTTCAAAGAATTTTTGAAAGTGTCACTTTGCTCCTGCAGATTTTAACAATACTTGACCCAGTGTATGGGCAATACCCTAAGTATATCTCTATCCCCAGATTAGTTATTGTACATTCTCCTGCCACTGGTCTAAAGTTAAAATGAATGTACTGTGTATGTTTTTTGATTCCCAGAAGTGGCAAACGTTTGTGCTTAATGCAGGTGATATGACAGCAATCAGGTGATCAAGTATTAATGAACCTAGCATGTCACCAGAAAAGACTAGTACAAGTCTCCAAATACATTCAGTACAAGCAACTTAGCAGATATTTTGAAGGCTAGAGCTAATTGTATTTACATGATCAAACTCAAATAAATAAATTGAACTAAGGTCATCAAACACACAGAAAATGTTGCTCACTATAGTCTAGTAAATCTTTCCTCTTTCTGTATGTGTGTGTGGTCTTTTGTAGCTAGATGGGAGCTCAGCCTACCTGCACAAGCAGCATATCAGTTCAGTGCTGAAATTGAGCCAGCATTCACTGCTGAAAAGACTCCACAGCTGCTTCTCAGCTTGACCAGCCGGAGCCTATAATGCACCCAACAGTAACAGACTGTAAATACATATGCCATATAATCAGAAATCTGATTAAGGCTAGCATGCTAAGCTCTCTGTGGGGAGAGGGGATAAAGAAAAAAGGAGTTTACATCTGCGATTTCATGCTAAAATTTTACTGTGGACCAATCCAACTTCAACAGTCCAGTCCTGCTCCTTTCAATTCCTCAGCCATATCAACCCAGAAGTTCCTCACCTTCATTGCACCACGTCTACCATTTGTGTGGTCAGATGCTAAATTGGATACATGAAATGGTCCTATTTTACTGAAAACACAAAATTGTTCCCCTGCACAGTATGTGTTTTTTTAAAAAATGTGCAGATCCAGGACCACAGCCTGTCTCAAGTTCTTTAACTACTAGTTCCTGCAATGCATTTTTGAAATGTTTTATCATTTAATACATTCCTCTTCAGCCCTCCAGAATGGGATGGAAATAGCAGGACTGCCATATTTTTTAAATAAGGCTGCTCAGACACACAGAACTTCTGAAAAAGCTCCACAATTATTATTGTTTTATTAAAATATTCTTTTTATTTGCCATCTGGTGTTTGAAACTTCATGGTTAACTTAGGTCTTTCTTCCAAGAAATTCTACAAATTTGCATTCTGCAAATAACACAGCTTCTTTTTAAAAGGCTGAAATATTCACATGACTAATTAAGTCTAGGATTTGAGTGCTATTTAGTCTACCAAAACTGACTTGTGATAAGAATCAAACTGGCAGCAGAAATAACAACAAAATACATCACAGGTGTGTTTGCTAAATTATGACCAACAGACAAATGTGCTCTCAAGTTGTGCTTCATTCTGCACCCACATGGCAGTTTTTGCAGTGTTACAAAAGGAAGGACTGTGGTGGCACTTCTCATATACCCCAGTGCTAAATCACTCTTCTTAGCTTAAGACACTGATAAATGTGGTTTGAGCAAACTAAGCTGATTTTGCATTGAAATGGATTAGAACAAAAAGTTTAGTTTATCTGAGCTTGGTTTCTCCTTTTCTGCAAGACCTTAGTAGTCCTGAGCCTTTTTACTCTGCAACCTGCCCTTGCTCTTGTGTATGTATATTCTTACTGTTTGGCTGCTCTAAACTCCTGAACTGCGGAGTTAACAACAGGATTTGTCTTCTCCTTCCTACTCTTTGCCTCTCACTGCTCCTCATTAGTCTGGTACTCCAAGCCACAAAGACATGCCTAGTACCTTTTCCTATCTATTTATGCACTCATTTTTTTTTGACTTTTATTTTACAACAAAGCGATAAGAACTGTTACAGGGTTGAGAGCAGAATATAACATGCTAGTTGCTACCTAGCAGCTTCAAAAAGCTGCATAATAAGCAATAAAAAAATTATCTTTGAAATTAAAAATAATTTAGTTGTAAATTCAGCACCCTCAGAAAGTAAAATCACTTGCTGATTTGTTTCTTTTTAATCAACCCATAATTAAAAAGGAAAAGAAAAATAGCGCATTTCCTGAAGATGATCAATAATCATAGAATCATTTGGTTGGAAAAGACCTTTAAGATAGTCAAGACCGAATGAATTGGTTCATTAAAATAAACTATTGTATCCAGTGAGAATGCTTCCATAAGGCACTGGGCACAAAGCTGGCACAAATGGCGTTTTAATATAAATTCTCTTTTAATTTCAGATTGATGTCTTCTCTGTTTTTGAAACTGAATGTCCATATATACATGACAGTAAGTGCTAGAACTCACAGTACTACATAACTTGCACTGAGACAACTAGCAATGAAAAAAGTGTCGGAGTATCAATAAAAGTTGGGCTAAAAATTGTAACACATAGGAAGCTGATTTATGGAGAGCTGAGCCATAAAGGGTAAGATGGGTCATAACCTCATCAACTTTCTAAGTAAGTCAATCTATCTGTAAGAGTCAGATAGATCCTTTACTTACATTTGATTGTACATGTAAAAAGCAGTAACTTGGTTTTTAGTACACTTTTGAACCCAAACAGCTAACAAGTCAAAAGGTTAAAATACTTGGGATCCAGTTGGAGAGAACACTAGTAGCAAGTCAGGAATTTCTTTGAATCAGCTGAGCTTACATGCAAGAATGCAGTCATAATTTTGTAAATGTAGGGCAAGTCTCATAAACAAAGAACTATTTCCTTTCCCTTTGAACATATAGTTAGGCAGTGCCAGGACTACTAGAGACACATAAAAAGAACCACAGGTAGATAACATAAAATGCTGAGCCAGTCTAAACTTGCAACGCCAATTCAAATTTGTTCAGAGTATTTTTGATTAATTTTGTGGTAGCAAGCTTAATTCCTTACCAAATCCGTCTACATAGCAGTTTTATTGGTATTCCTGCAGATAGCCCAAAGGATTTCTTTCCAGTTCCCTCCGGTTTCCCCCCTACTCTGTGATGTAGTGTTACTACATTCAAACTATGAACCATCCTTAAATGGAAGCTGGATTCCATTGATTTCTCAGTCATCACCACTGAGCTTTCCTTACCTGCTGGTTTCTGTCCTGCAGCATTCCTCACAACAAGCTCCTACTGACACGGTCCTGTGCACTGACCCTCTTCCTCAGAAGCTCTCCAGCCTCACCTCACCATATTCTGTAGCAATCTGTATACGAGCGCAGAGGAAGGATGATCCATACTGCTGCAGGGTAAGACATCTTCTTGTAGAACTTCGGTTCTTAAGTGTAACTTAGAGGATGTCGACTGAGGTTCAGAGAAAAGCTGATTGCTTTAGCCAAGCCCTTAATTTGCAGCAATATCTGAACACCTGTTCAGTGACACAAGTGTATCTTAGTTTGGGTTAAAATCCTAATCCATTGCAGCTGAAGCACTGGGCTTCTACCTGTAGTATTACTTTGCCTTTTAGTTGTGTGGCTATAATCTTGCAATTACCGGGCAAACTCATCACAAATTTTATACTGCATCACATACAACCTGAAAGGAGAGCTTCAGTGCTTTTAAGTACTGGAGTTTAACTTATTAAACATTTCCTCTGACATTTGTCTGAAGCTTTCTGTATTCTCACTAGAAGAGCAAATACAAAGACAGCTCAGTTACAACTCTCTACAGTGGTAACAGCAGCTCTGCTTTGATATATTCCCTTCATTTAATACTCCACCTATTTCAAAGATATTCAAAGTGTTTGCAATACAAAAGTAAATCTGCGTGCAAAAATAACACAGACTTGCACATCAGCAATAGTATTGCACAAAATGGAACTAAACCAGAACCTAGCTCATCTCCTGTCCTGGAGGGCCTGTTCAATAAAACGCTTGCCAAGCGAGCCTGCATTAAGCTTGCTGCAGGAAGAGGGTCTGATCTCTGCTGGAACAGGAGGATAAACAAGTTTCAAGACTGACAGCATTGCACTGTAAAACTTGCAGTTTATTAGCACAAGTACCCATGTTAATTTTAAAAGTCACACTAACTGACAAGTCTAGAAATTTGATGAAGGAAGTGCAGCAATCTGTAACACAGTAGTCATTGTACTACAGTGTATAGTTGAGAGAACTATATTAAAATCTCTCGAGTACTTTAAGCTACAATATAAAGGGATATTTCCATAAGATCCTTAACATTATATGGAAATTTTCTGCTCTCAGTTCTAATGACATGGCTGGGCATGGGTATACAGAACTTATACATGGAAACACAGTGGAACACCTGTTAAGAGCACTGTACTTATTGATGGTCCCCAAACTTCATGAGCAAAGTAATAGGATTAGTTTCCTAGACCGATTTGCTAGTTCTGATATTTTAAATTGTATTGCAGTTTTTCTGAAGTCATTCTCTCTCTTGGTATAACTAAACAACACTATTTTATCCTCCTCCTCAAGCTATCTTGTCCTTTAATTTTCACTTTTCCTATTAGAGTTTCATGGACTCCACTTCTACAGAATCCTTCTAATAGTATTTTCAATAGGAAATAAACTCCGTATTAATAAGAAAGACACAAACAGCTAAATGTGAGATGCAGTAAAGAGGAAGAAAAGCAGTTGCTAAAACCAATCAGATGAAAAGACATCAAGAAAATTTTAAGCTGAAGTTAGTAGGGAGAGTAAAAAGAATAGAGAACAGGAATCTAACACAGACAAATCAAATAGCTGAAAACCTCCAGTAAAACATGATTAGAGAAAACGCTGACATGTAAGAATGACTAAAATTTTCCTTGTTTTTTTTTTTTTTTTCCCCTACTGTTACATGAGCAATAGTGCCGTTTCACTAGTGGAAGAGTCTGTAAACATGTTAATAGCCTTAGAAATAGATCAAGACTTGCCTAGATAATAGGTTTCTATTTTTTAAATACATAATTTTTCTCCCCATTAATAAAAAAAATTCCATAGTTGAATTACAACAGTTGGTATGTTGTCTTCTGACTGAATTCCTGTAAAGTGATGCTGTCCTCAAGGCATTTTTTTTTAATAGCTTTATTTTGGCAAGTCTTAAGGGAAAGTTAACAGCAGAGGTATGCAATTTGAAAAGAATTGTTAATATTCTGAGAAGTTGTGATGTAGGGTAAGAAAAAGCCACTAATACTGGAGAATTGTAATGAAAAAATCTCAAATTATCTTATAGTAAGTAATAATTTCCTTGACTTGGACACGAAGACAGATATATTTAAAAATAGTATTTTTCTTCTTAAATGGTATCTGCCTGCATACAAAGTGAGTCCTTTTTTTGGTAAAAACTAAACTCCCCACATGCCAATAACCCCAACCAAAACAATCCGCAGTGCTTTTCAGTCTACTGAAGCTTTTATGTCAGTGTTATGACAAAGTATCAGCTAACCCCAATTTCAGCTGAGACAATGACAATACAAAAAGAGACAAACCAAACTGAAAAAAGAAAGTGTATGGAGGAAGTGAAATAAAATTACTCAAAACAGAGGTATTTTTTCTCATTCTAAGATATAACATGTTTATGATGAAGATCTTCAAAAGCACAAGCATCCTGTAAATCTTAGCTACTCTTCAAAACCATCACTAGGCTCTATAGCTGAGAAAATAGTTATGCAACCGGGAACTGCTATAGCAAGCTTAATGATGGGGGGATTAGAGTTGAAAGTGAGAGCACTAGACATTCTTTTCTAGCAAAATTGTTCAAATCCCAAGTGAGACAGTAGGATAAATGAGCCAGAGGGCCTCCATTCATTCTCCGGCAAACAACACACCACAAAAGATCCATACATTATGCCAGGAAAATATTCAGCAAGAATGAGAAGCCTTGGAAACAGAAATTCTTGACTTAGAGTTTGATTGAAGGTCACTGCTCTAACACTGCACAGTTCACATATTTGTATTTTATACATTGATATGTAAAGGAATTTCTGAGTTGTTTATGCTCTTTTAGTTCTTGCAAATGATCCAAAGATGGAGACAAATATTAATCTTTACAACTTCATAGGTTGGTGGAAGGGGATTAAAAGAAATGCTTCACATTATTGAAGGAGCTACTAAAACGATATAGACAAACTGTTTTGTAATTTCTGTATAAAGGAAAACAGAGTCAAATTTAAAGTTTTCGGTTTCCACACCAGAACTTCACTACAAATTAATAACCCTACATCCAGTTTGTTTGTTAAGATCCTGTTTAATGGTTTCAGAAAATTCCTGTTAGCTAATTAAACATGATGAACTGATGTTTACTGATTTGCTAACCCCCTCCTTGACTTCAAAACAAACCCACGCTACATTGATTTTTTTATTATTCCGTGATGCTTAAATGAAATGAGATTAGATACAGTTAAGAAAGCAGCACTGATCTGAAGACATTACTCCATCAAATAAAGTGACAGGCCTTTCATTAGAAATATACAGAAAAGACTCCAACAGTGACTAGATTATCTTCCTTTTCTTCAGAAACCCTTTTATATGACAAAAAGAGTATTTAGCCTGGCATCTAATTATAATTCAAATCATATAATCCACTGCAAAGGATTACGCAATCCTTGCACAATTTTAAGTGCCATTTACTGCAGGAACCAATAATGCACTGAGATGTGTAACTTCAATGTAACAAATCAGATATATGAGTGTCCCAACACTGGCATTGGTGATTGCAATCAGCTGCTGGGACACATAGAAAAAGTTATAGACATGAAATTAATGGTTGTTTTCAAGACGTTTAGACTTAGCAGTTTGCTGTTTGAACTCAGTTTATTACTGTGTGTGACCAAAGAGGAAGACACAAAGAAGCATTTGCTCTTCTACAAACACTTGACTGAATGCACATGCACACAGCAGACACTCACTGATGTGATCCAGCATTACAATTACTGTACACTGCTGAAGGATTTTCCTGGACTCCAATCTGACAAATACTGTCTGGGAGTATTCTCTAGCCAGATACATTTATCTTTCTCTAGCTGGTTGATGAACTATACCCAACTCTAGGAATACATTGCAGTGATTCAGCAGTAGGGACTGTAAGGTATGGTACGCTTTATTGTTTGAAAGCAAAACCCACCTAAAAATATGTAATTCAGAGTATCTTATAATTTTGCCATCCAAGCAACAAAGGCACGACATGTCACTTCTTGAAATCAAATTTCTAAGCTCACGAAGTGTAACTGCCTCTAACAATACTACTTGCATCTTGGTTCTTGTGTTGCAGCACAGTGGTTGCAAGAATTTGAGGAAATAAGCTTGAAGAGTAGGACACACGTGGATCCTTAAAGCTTCAGCCCAGACAAAAACATCACATAAATAAGGGAATGGTTAAATTAATTGCACCATGAGGGTCTTGTCCATGAATGATTAATGCATTTCAAAGTTCTTATTAACTTCCTCCTTTGCTGATAGCATGCCACATAGAAATAGAAACCAGGCTCTGACTCTTGTACGTAGAACTAAAGCCAGCACAAGCAAGACAAGATCATGACATAAATTACATAAATTTCTGTTGTAGCTAAGTTTATTTGCATACTGAAAAATCTTTCTTTGATGGTGCCAGCTGCTGGTGAGAAGAATGTGTTTGGTGTCTTTATAAGAACACCTAGAAAGAGGGGTATTCTGATATTACAGTATCACAGAGGTGAATATGCAAACAAGAAAAGACTGGGAGAGATCAAAACAACCCTGTTTAGAAAAAGTATATTATATATATTTTATCAGCATTTCGGCACCCTCTTGTGTTGACTGGTGCTCAGAGTTAAAATTCTGAGAAAAGATCCACTCTGTAACATTACTAACTGTGAAGACACTCCTCATGTACATAAACAAAGAATCTCACTATTTTAAGCATAAAATTGGTCTTTTAAAACCAAGAAATACGCAGAAGCACTAGAACCCAATCCATGTAATTCAATAGCAAGAAACTTCTGTCTGAATATCTAGAAAACCCTTGTGGTTTTGATAGTTTAGTGAAAGAGTTACTTCTTAAATATCTCTTTAAATCATCAATCCTTAAAAGGTTCTTTGTTTTCAGCTATGTACTATCCTAAAATTAATTTTTACTCCTCTAATATTAAAATGAAACCTGCCTTTTACTATGTATCATCCCTCACAAAGAAGTTGGTGCTTGTGCCATGACTGCACATTTTTTCAAGAGCTGAAACAAGTACAGTCATGTGCACTGAGCTCTGAGCAGTGCTGCTGTGAAGGAGGAGAGCAGACATTACACTAACTGGGTATTGCAGCTGCTGTTTTCCTCAACCTTTTCTGCCATCCTCCAACAGTACTAGATCACAGACATTTACATGCAAACTTGTCTATGTTGCATGTTTCAAATCTTTTCAATCCCTGTGACTGCATCTTTTTATTTGATAGTAAAGCTGATATAAACCTATCAAGTACAAAACAAAAATGTCTCTAATATATCCCTGTATTTTTCCTCAGGGTTCTCCCTTATTTTTTCAAAGTCAACTGAAAAGATATGTGAAAATCAGATTAATTTTATCTTCCAAATAATTTAGATTGATAAATTCACAAAAAAATATAAAGCCAATTCATGTCTCTGAAAAAATAAAATTGCGCTGAACATAATGAAACATGAGAAGAAAGTTTCCTTGTATTACTTAACTTGCAAATAGTTGACATATACAATTTTTTGTAAAAAAATATAGACCATCTGATATCTTATAAACATTTCTCTCTCAAAGTATTACAATATTACAAAAAATATTTTAATCTAATTCTCTTTGGAATTGACAATATCCCTTGCTATTACATAGTCACAGTTATTTTAATTCAGAATTTTAAAAATCACTACTAGCATACTGAACAATAGCTGCCACAATTAAGATCCAAGATTAAAATATTTCCAGATTTTAAACCCACAAAAAGTTGATTTGGAAACATCTGCTAACAAATGTAATTATTTGTTACAAACCACCAAGCACTGTTTCTAACAGTAAGACTGTACAGATTAATAAATAGACATACAACAGTTCTTACCATAGCAGGAGGCTATCATGGTCTACTGTGTGCTCTTAAAATGCAAAAGCTTTTTGACAAAAGACACACCTTGAGAAGTCCCGTGCCCAATCAGCAGTCAGACCTGCCCAGGAGACAGCAGCTGATGAATCACAGTGACGATAACTGAGCAGCGAGGTTGGATTTTTTTCCCCCTAAAAAAAGGAGAAGTTGAATACTGTGTTGAGTAAACTTTTTTCACACTTTAATTTTAATTATTATTTTTATTTTTATACTAGGTGAAAAATGTGCCATCTATTTGCCAATGAGCCATTATGAAATACAGAAGTTCCTACTTTCAGCTGAGAGTTTTGCAGGCTACTTCTTAAAAATATTTCTTATTAAAAAATTATTTTAAAAAGTTTACTTTTATAAACTGGAAGAAAGAAAACTCAAGCACCACCATCTTCCCCTGTCCCCAACAAAATTAATTCATTTTTGTCAATGTAAAGCTATGCACAAGTTCAAAACACCTCCATCAGTTCAGAGTTCAACAGACTAAGAGAAAGAGGTAAACTTATCTATTCCAGGCATCACGTTGTATTTTATAATGTATTGTAATGTATTGTTATATTATTATTATTAATGATGATGATGATGATATGAAAGTTACTTAAAAGTTCCAGTTAGGATCACTCCCCACTCACCCAGGATGTATATCTGCCCTGAAAACATTAATGCTCTCAAAACCTGGATGTGTAACTGCATCACTTTGCAGCTCTTTATGCCAGGACTGTTTCCTCACAGGTGTGCTGGTGCTGGGCAGGAGATCCCTGTACTGAGGAATCAGTGATGGTCATAAGAGGCCCAGGCTGGGCTGATGCAGAGCGTGGTGGTCAGGCTCGTGCTGTGTGACACGCACCCTGTGGCTGCAGGGCACAGCCAGCTGGATGAGAGGAGCCCACAGGCAGCTCTCACTCCATACTGCTCAGTACACTGTGTGTCCTTGTCTTCATCTAAAGGTGCAACAAACAGCTCTTAAGTGAATTGGCTTTCTGTTTGACAGTAGACATGAGAAATAGAATTAAGAAAATCTTGAAAGAGCTCAAAAAACCAAAATGTCAGATGCCCTTTCCCTGGAGAGGACCTACCCAGTGTGCTGAGCTCTGATTTGAGACCTGTTCAATACTATTCAGCTCAGCTTCTGGAAGAAAATAAAACTACCTACACCATCCTTTTCCTGTACAGTGTTAGCCACAACAAATGGTATTTTAAGCAATACTTTATAGTCTGTCTTCTTTACTCGAACCATAACAAACCCGTATCTCCTGACGCAAATCAACAGGTCACTAAACTGCTTTTAGAAACCCGAAGGAAGAGAGGTATCACATTAGAAGTGTTAAAATCCATGAGTTGAAAACTAATGATTCTGCCATTTATGTAAGTATATTAGAGGTAACTATATATGGCTTGCAGGTGTAAATTCCCATGTTGGATGTATTTCACACAAGCTTTGCCAGCACAAAGATAGCAAAACAATCTGAATTTCTGATTTTATGAAGAAGGAAACTAATACAGCCTGGGGACTGATTTCATCATGTTCTACCATGGATTAGCTGCACACTCATTCCAAACCCGTTCTCTACTGCAGGAGTGAAGACCCTGAAAAAACAATCTCTACCCAAAGCCAACCCCTTACCAAAGTTTTATTAGAACCATCAACATTACTCTCATTCTCCATAGTTCAGGTCTTTATGTTTCCCTTTTGCCCCTTCTTTTTTTCACTTACGCTCTCTGATTTCCTAAGGATCCTAAAGTAACTTCTCTACCAGATTCCACTATTTCATTTTAACCAAGTGTGAAAGTTACTTGTCCAGCCTGCCCAGAGATACAATTTCTCACACTTTCACCAAATGCTATTTCACTCTTTCTCATTCGTATTAGTAACATAAAACACACAACTATCTCTAATAGATAACTGCTTTGCTGTCAAACAAAATGCAAACCTGTCAGTGAAAAAGCACAAGGCCTCTATGTAACTAATACCAATTACACAGCATACAAAAAAGGCCTATTTCCCTTCCAAACTATCTGTGACTAGGATTAGTTCTTGAAGGTAAATTAAGAAGCCATATTCCCCTTTTTAGACACATGAAGGAATATCTTGTCATCACAGCACTAACAAAAGCAAGTGATAATTTTGTAGCAAGTTTATGGAATAAAGGCCACTTGTATTGAAACCTGATTAAGATGTCCCTGACCCTCTCTCTGGGTGTAAATGTCTACCCTAACCTCTGTAATTTTGGATGGGAGCTGTGATGGCATTTCTTTAGGCTCTCATATTATTTTCCTAGATTCCAAACCCTAGTGATTGCAAACTCAAATATTTACAAAATTAACTACAGTCATATATTGCAATAAAAACAACAACAATAACATTATCTCCATGGAAGGTGTGACAAAAAATAAGGGGTCTTGTTATGAGTGATTCCTATGATTTCCAGATATCACTGACTATGGAAACTGCTTGTTTCACTTTGCTGCAGAAATGACTGGTACTTATTACTAATTTGAATAAACCAAGATACACCTCTATAAAAGTATATCACAATTCTGAACACAGGAAATTAATTTTTTGTGTTAAGTCAATGCTTACTGCCTGCCAGCAGTTTGGAAATGAAAGTAAACCCCCTACAAGAACAAAGGACATTCTTTTACTTCAATGCTAGAATTGAAGAAAATTCACTGCTGATTTAGAGTGGCAGAGCTAACACTGCACATTCATCACAAAGAAGCCTTTTGTCTGCTCTGTCTGCACAGAACAGCCTTTGATGGGCAGCTTTTTGTTTCTTCATACTGTAACTTCTGCTGGGTGATAAGTTGCATTAACTTCAATGACTGGTTTTATGAGACAAAAATTGGAAGGAAGAATATGGAGCAAAGACTATGCAAGGATTAGCTATAAAAATCACTTGCTAGTTTAGTGTGCTTCCCCTATGGCTCTTAAAACAGAGAAAAAGTTTTACTGATAGATTACAAAAGTGCAGAATCCAAGTTCGGTGTTCTGCTTTTGAGCTAAGTGCAAGATTGCAACATGGCATTTGCTTACACAATATCTAAATTACTTCCAAAACAAATTTACTGTGTTTACAGATACAAAGCACATTTCTTTTTACATTTGTCAGTCTTGAAGCACTGACCAAACTAATATTCTATATTAGAGCATACCTATTTACATAGTCATTTCAACAAAGATTTTCAAGAGAAAATTTTAATGTACTTGGTGTATGAACTTTGCTGTTTTCACTTTTCTTACACACATCTATTATCTTCAACTCATGGTAAATTAAGTCTTCCAGCTGTAATACTAATTAGCCAGATTTTAACTTGGCCAGTACAAGACAGTAAATCTGGGTCAAATAATGAGCATAATCTATTGAAACTAGCAATAAATTTGGCAGATCTACAGTTCTGAAAATAGCAGTCTAACTGCATTACATAATCACACTCATTATACAATTTTATGGATGGAAAATAAGAAAAAGAAGATTGGAGTAGAACTCCAGATAGTTAAGTCAAAGCTGACCTGGCTCTGCTAGGGACTGGTAGACATATTTGACCAAGTCACTTAACCATGAGTCAGTCTACCTAAAATTGGAATTCTGCAATCTATCTTCCTTTATAAAAGCATTTCATATCATCAAATTGAATTTTAAAAGGTTAGAAATTACTAAGAAAGTAATAACTAAAGTATACATTTCAGGTAACTGCTATGCTATTTCTAACAACTTCTTAGTTTTCCAGCTGTGCACAAACTTCAAATTCCTTCTGCTTTTTTCCATACTCCAAGCATTTATGTACTGGCACTTAGGACAGACCCCCAGTTCCACTGCTTTCATAGAGGAAGAGTGAGATCCTCCCCTATCTTACAGACACCTCTTCAGTGACCCTGCATAATCACTTCTCTTTAGCTTACAATAACCTTTCCTCAGGATGTCTTCTTTCCTATCCCAGCCTCTTCTGTTCACTGAAAGGACCTGGGCCCTTGTAACCTTCACCCTCAGCCCCAGAGCTTCACTGTCCCTCCTGATATGTCCTTGGTGCCCATGCAGATGCTCAGCAAGGAGCAAAAGTCTAAGGACCAGAAAAGCCTTGACAGTCTGTCTGCAGTATCCTGGACCCTGGCACTCAGCAAACATCCCAAAATATCACATCAGGGTAGCAGACGAATATTTCCATTCCCTACAGATGGGAATCTCCAATACCTATCAGCTGTATTTACTCTTGTTCATGTTTGGCTGAGGTTCAGGTGGCTCTGATGCCTCCCCCAACGATCTTTGTTCATCCTCATCTCTTCCCAGGGCACCACATTTGTTCTGTGATTGTACTTCTGCAGGCAGAGAAGGAGTCTTCTCTTCTTTTGCCAAAAGTAACAATGCTCTCCATTCAGTTTCTGTTGATCTTTCCTTTTTTCTTGATGGTACAGCCTGCTGACCTCCTGTCACAGCTCCTTTTCCTCAGTTAGCTCCTTAGCTCCTGTGCATCTCTGATCTACATTCTAGTAGCAATTATACCAGAAAAAAGCCCTGAGGTCTTCTCTTACTATAAAAATAATCTCAGATTTCTATCGAAGAGAATTCTCATTTTCACAAGAAGCCACTCTGATGTTTCTGTAACTTGTAAAACTGGAAGAGACTTGTTTCCCTTTTGGAAGATAGCATGCAGGGATACAAGAGGCCTAAGACAGCAGTGATGTCCTGTTAGTGACATCTTTTTCTTCAAAGGAGACTGAGAATCCACAGGTAACTCCTTTGTAAGCAGAGGTGCTCGATGACCTTCCCTGTCTACTTTTATGTGAACCCAGAGCTGCTGAGCATCTTCTCTGCACAACTGTGCCTGTGCAGGGTCTGGTGCTCAGTCACACTTCCTTCACACTTGGAGTAAAAGAGTGAGAAAGGTGAAGAATGTGCTCCAACAGTTAAAAGGCTATGGATACTGACTGAAGAGCTGTCTATTCCATAGAAATATTATGGAGCTAAAATCCTGCAAAATACTGAGCTGGATAGCATCCTCACCTGTACCTGCAAGAAAATGTGAATGGCTTGCCTTGCCATGCTGCAGGGCCAAGACAAATCCAGGGTTAGAATCTGGGAATTCTGTCATCCAGTACATTACCTCATATTGCACAATGACCTGAGCTACAAAAATCAAATTCATAAATTCTGATCCAGTTCCATTAAGTGAATATTCAAGTAGATAAAGCAAATTTACAATTAAACCTTTAAAATACAATCCACGTTTACTGGTTTGAAAATCCACGGAGGGATAATTCTGCTGAAAATTTCCAATACAGTAAAATCAACATACATTTAAACAGATTTAGTAAAAACTTGTTGGGGTCAAGAGAGGAGTATATTTATAATTCAGGGGTAGATTTTCAGCATGTGCAATATGTATAATTACAATAGTGACAAAAGGACACAATTTTAAAATAGAATTGTTTCTGTGATTACACCAGTCAGATGGAATACTGAGTCAGTCACTCATATTCATAACTGAGTGAAAAGCAAAATGTAATTAAGGCTGAAATCTTTTCATCCCTTTGGAACATGTTTGGTAAGATCCTTCCAGAAATGGCACTGACTACACACATCCAGCCTCAGGGACACATGTAGCACCCAGTGATGATCCAAGCAGTGACAGGACGCTATGACCCCACAATAACTTTTAGTTGTCAAGAAAAACAGTACTAATGCCACACTCTGGGAAATTTAAGGAGCAGTGAACCCCATGATACTAACATCCCTCATCAAAGAGACAAGAGTCTGCAGACATTTCTCTTTCTATCCCTAAATAGAAAAGGTATCATTCAATACAGAGTAAAAGCCTTTTTTCCTCTGAAAGAAAGGTAATGACAACACTTGAGGCCTGGATTTATTAACCGGGGACATTTTCAAAAGAAATGCTGGCAAAAATTACCAGTTTTCTCTGTTAAAATGAGCATCATGCCAACTCTGTCCATTACAAAAAGTGAAGCAGTCTAGGCCAAAGTATATTCTTACTAACATTCATATAGCCTTGAAAAACTCCCCTGCTCGGTTTTGTTAGTTCAGATTCAGAATGATTCAAATGAAAGCAGAAGTTAACCCAATGTTTTTGCTTACAGAACATTCCTGTGCTGAACCAGATGACTGCGCTGCACCACTGCTTAAACACCACACATTGTTCCCAGAGCACATGGGTGAGGACAGGAAACAAACACTGCTTTTCATCAGTGCAGGAGAAGGTAAGGGGGTTTTAATTGCTTCAGGTTGATTACCTTTTAATTGTACATTCAAATTCTTTTTTTTAACCTGCATACTTGATGATGAGCAAAATTAATATACTAATTATCTCAAAGTACTGTACCTTAGTCTCGGGGATTTTAATGGGAGTGAGATGCCTTCACTTAGGTATGCTTTAAAGATAGATTTATTGCCATGATCTCTCAGAGGCCTTGCAGCCCATCACAGAGACTGATAGAAGGCAGACACTACAGAAGAAGGAGAAAGAGCGTAAGAAGGAGCACACTGCAGGTCACAAGATTTCTTAAAGGTTAACTGACCAATAGATAATTGTAACTTACAGTTGTTCTTACTTTTACACCAATGGCTATACACACCTGCATTCTCAAGTGCTGCATTGTGATATTTTTTATCCAATTACACACTGTCCCATAGAAATTCATAGTTGTACCTTGCACGACCACACCCTGAGGTTTTTACTTTATTCCACAACTACTTTTACATCAAGACTTTAGGTCAAATGCAATACACATTTCATACTCAGAATAAACAGACCTAAAGCTTTAGGAATTTTCTGTGTTTTGGATTCCAACATCTCCCCCTTCTCGTTGCAATTTGAATATTATTTTGTCTCTTAAAGAATATGTACATTTCCCATCATGGACATAAAGGTAACACAAAAGCAAAGCAACACACATAGCAAAGCAACAAACTTACATTGAGCAGAAATGAGTAAGATAACACACATAATTAGGAATACCTAATGAAAGGATAGTGATTTAAAATGATGCATCATTAATTGTTTAAGTGTTGTACTATTACCCAGTCTGCAATAGCTGATAAATCCTGTTTCACAGTGAGGATTTGAAAGCAATTCCCGGGTAGAGCTTTCAAGCTCACTCTGAAAGTGGCTTCAGCCTTTGAAGTTCAAATTGGCAGGTCAAAGAGACCTAGATATAGTTTTAGCTGCAGAAAAACATTTGGGTTTACTGGCATATGTCCAACCCATTAAGATCACAACTTGGCCAATGTTGAGATCTTAACTGGAAGGATCTCCCTAACATATCTTGTGGAAAACTTTTCAGCAATAGAAATTAGGAAAGTTTCTTAAAATTATCTATGTCTTACAGATAGTTACACAAAAGTATGTGAAAGTTTGTAAAGTAGCCATGCTAAAGATTGGGGTTTCCTGGCTAAAGAAATGTTCTTACTACACTCAATCATTTTGGAAGTACTGAGCCCAGATCTGTATACTTGCTGTTGGGTTTCTAAGGAAAAACATGCTGTGCTGCAGAGGCAGCACAAATCAATGTCTCAAGATAACTTGGACAATACGACTGCTTTGTTCTTACAAAACAAAGAATAAAATAACTGTGCTGAGGAAGCAACTGAGTAAGCAGGGGACAGGAGAACTCTGTCACCCAGGAGTGTTTAGTAACCCCGTTCACAGGAGAAGGGAAACTTGGTGAAAACGAGCTGATTTATCTGTGTAGGTTCTGTTACCTTTTGCCATTCACTTTTGAGAGATGTGAAGTGACAAGCAAAATACATAATAATAAAGAATTTCCAGAGGAAGTTTAATCTCAATTTTTTAAAGTTACCTTGCAGATGACTGGCTTGCATAGCACCACATGGAATAAGAAAGCATCTGCTGTCCATATTTTACAGAAAGGAAAAAGCATCAGAGCACACAGTCACTCAGAACAGTAGTTTCACAGCTGAAATAAAATTCCAGGTGTTTAGGATTAAATCACTAGGCCACAGATACACATTTTCTCCTGAATTGCATAAGAGGAGCTGAGTTACAGTGTCACCTGTAAAGCTGCAAAGGAACAACTCAACTGTAAATATTCAGTGGCTTAATATTAACTGAAAAAAATAAAAGCCCC
Source organism: Picathartes gymnocephalus (assembly GCA_013390045.1). Lineage (NCBI taxonomy): Eukaryota > Metazoa > Chordata > Aves > Passeriformes > Picathartidae > Picathartes > Picathartes gymnocephalus. The sequence continues at coordinate 28,348 of WEKY01044140.1, forward strand.
AATGGTTACACCTAGATTTCAAAATATAAGACACGCACAAAATTTTGCACTGTCAACTTTGATAATTATTAACGCTAGGATGTAGTCTTCAAGACTGCTTTGACTCTTAGATAAACAGAAAAACATTATTTTTAAGAAAAACAAAAAAGCAAGCTTTTAAGAATAGAATTTTAAAATATAGTGGAAAGCATCACTTTGGATATTTTTGAAGGGTGTTTGACACAAATCATATGCATTTCTGAAAATAATAGATAAAAATCCAGGTCAAATTAACAACAGAAAACATTGAAATTGTCTTGAAACCGACTCCCGCCTCTCCGTAAGTCAGATGTTCTCCACTTTTGGCAAGAGGCACTAGCTGGGACTTCTCCAAACGTCCTGTTGCAGTGCTCTGACAGATGCCATATGACTGCCCAGGTTTAGCACTTTAGGGAGCACTCTTGAACTAAATGGCTTTGCAGCATCTGATCTGTTAACAGAACTACACAGAATTAACATTATAATTCCCTGTAGAGATGGTGTGGCATAACTGATCATGTGTCCCCAACTCCTCAAAAGGCACTGCCCTTGGGAATTACTCCTGTCTACCCAAACATACTCAAGAGGACAGAACGTGCAATAACCCAACAACAACCATAAATAAGAGAATTGGAAGAGCTTCCTGCTGGCAGCCTGACAAACAAATTCTTCGATACCCTGATAGACACGTGGCAAATACAGCCTTCGCTGAGGAAAAGGCAGAGATGCAGAAGCATCTACAATGTGGAGCATTTATCATGTTAAGAAAATAAATTTTAAAAAATGAATCAAATTATAAATTACCAAAAGAAACCCTCCCTGAAAGACATCTTTCCAGTATCCTCAGACCTTGTGCATCCCAGCAATTTTTTCTGCCAGTCTGAAGAGTGCTTCCTCTTGCTGCACTACACAGTTGAATCACTGGAGCAGTAGGGTTGTAATAATTCCCCCTGAAACGTACGGATGGTGTAAAGGTCCCATTTAGGTAATCTATGCATGACGGCCTTCTCTGACCTCTTTCAACAAGTGTATTTACACTTGTTCTTAGAGAAAGGTGATGGTACTCTCAACAAACAACTGTTGAGGCCCTGCAAATTTGGAAATTGCCATTTTAATAAATTTTAAAGCTCAAATCTTACCAAAAGTAATTGGATATACAGTACATAGCACTACAGTACATTAACAGAAGTTAATGTTGAAACCCACGTTGTAAAAAGTTTCTCAAAGATCGCTTCAATTTCATAAATAATGTCTAGATTTATTTGAATTAATAGAAGACTGCTATATGATGATGATACTTTTGACCTGCCATTGATGCACTTCCTGTCTTGTATCAAGGTATTCCTACCTCAGTTTCTCCTCCTATTAAAAATTAGCAAAATGGCATGTCGTTGAGCTCAGCAAAGTTTCTCTGAGCACCGGTAACTAAAACCAGCACAAGAAACTTCTGCTCCTTGAAAAAGAACATGAAGTTGAAGAGGAGCTGAAATGAAAACCAGCTTGCAACAGAAGTGGACTTCAGATAGCCCCAGAAGAGGGAAAGTCCAAAGGACTGATCCGGGTCCAGGCGCCAGCAAAGGTTAACCAGATTGGTCGTTTTTGCCTGTGATCACATTTTCTAAGTTCATGACCTGTGAGCTGCCCTGCTTCTCAGGCATCAGCTCCATCTGCTGTCCAAAGGCAAAGCTGGACTTTGCACCGGGACTACATTTACAGAATAAAAAAGCAAAATAACTTTAATATTTTGAAACATTGCTGGAAAAATTCCAAATGTTTCCCTAGTCAGTTGTCCTGCATGAATGGCATCAGCCTTTATCGACCTTTATAAACCAACTAACCAAAACGAAAACATGAGAGGAAGTAATAATCATGTGTCACAGTCTTTCATTCCTACAGTCTCAGAACCATTCTTCTAACAGAAAAGAATGGTTCTTCTCTGGTTCTTCACCATCTGCAGCCACTTAGTACTGTGCTGTCCAAAGGTGCCATGATATCAGATTATACTGGTGAGGCACCAACACTCACTGCACCACACAATAAATGTGCCCAGGTGTCCACAAACCACAAGACGTTTACAGTGATTCTTAGTTACTTACAAGACGTTTATTTGAATTGCACAAACATAAATTTAAGCTTATTATTCTGAAGATCAACTCAGTTCTTAAAAACAAGATTTCTGCTTCTTTTCTGCACTACAGGGCTTTCCAGAGGTTGCATTCCTTTACCCGAACTATGAAGAGTTCTGTCCATAACAGAAAACTGTGGCAAGACCCAGAGCTTGCAAATTCGACGAAACCAGACCTGCTCTGAATCTTGTACAACTTAGTGATTCTTGGTTTGTTTACAAATATTCTGGCTCAACAACAGTCTGTTAGCCGGAGAGGGGGTGTACCTCCAATTTGGTACTTGCTGTAACTGCTGAACTCTTCCAGCAACCTCCTTTTCTGGGCAGCATTGCAGGAGCTACTCTGTCATCAGCCAGCTCAAGAGCTCTGGCTTACGGCTGGCCACAGGCACACCAGCCGGCTTCCTGGGAATCACAGGGCACACTACAGGACTGCCTGAGTCACCTCGGCTATTCATTACACTCGGTATCTCAGCCCTGGATGCAATACCTCGGGAATTGTGTATCTGAGTCAGTTTATTTTCCATCGGTGTGATTAGCTTCCTGGTTCCTCAGATTTTAGGGTGTGCTTATTTACATGCTTTTCTCCACTCTTATGGATACCTACACTCTTAAATTATAATAAAGAGGAGCACCAGATTCTCACAAAGTTTTACTGCACAGGCCTCAGTGCCCGGAGCCCTCCTCGGGGCCGGTGCCGGGAGACCCGCGCCCCCTCCCCGAGCACAAGGCCGGCCACAGGCTCTGCTTGCAATATGCTGGAGGAGAAGGTTAAAGAAAGAAAAACCTCATAGTCTTCCCTCTTGGGGTCTCTAATATGCCTATTCCTGATTAAAAATCAATTAGTATCGCGGATTTGTTTCAGATTATAATTCCAGCTTTTATGGAAAAATCTTCTCTTTCTGAATCCACGGGGGAGGGCGGTGCTACTGAGCATTTACAGACGTCAATACAAGGCAATTGTGCATTGTAATTATACTCCCTCAAGCATAAGGATCAATACGAAAAATGCCAGAGTGGGATGACAATAAGTATTTTATATTGATCACTGATGAATTCGGTCTTCCGTAAGAAACGAGGACGCAGCCCTGTGGCAAGAGCTGCACAGGAAGCCGTGGGCCCCACTCGTGCCGTGGGCAGCGCTCAGGCAGCACGCAGGGACTGCCGCGAGACTCGTGTATGCAGAAGCGTGTACGACTAAGCCTATTCATGCTGGTTAAGAAAAATAAAATTTAAAAAAGAGAGTAAAGAAACCAAAATATTCGAGACTAACGGCGCGTGCAGGCTCTCTGGGCGGTGTGCGAAAACTCCAACAGGTGGCTCCGTGGCGCAATGGATAGCGCATTGGACTTCTAGAGGGTTTGAAGGGATTCAAAGGTTCCGGGTTCGAGTCCCGGCGGAGTCGTGTCTTCTCTTTTTTTTTTTTTTNTTTTTTTTGTTTTTTTTTTTTTCCCCCCCTCCCGCTCCCTACGCCTTTGGGCGGAAATCTCTCCCCCGCCCTCTCCCATCCCTTACCTCAACGCCGCAGGTATCCGGTCCGCCGGCCTGGCGTTTTTCCCGTCAGCGAGGCTCTCTGGGCCCGCCTCCCGCCGTGCCTGGCGGTCTGGGGAAGCCTGGAAGCGGGCGGCGACAGCGACACCAGCCGCCATCGACCGAATCTGCCGTGTCCGATCTGCCCGGCGACACGAAGCTTCCTCACCACCAGCGAAGCGGAGCAGGAGAAGAGCTCTGCTCCGTCTGCTCCCGGGCCTGCCGCCGCCCTCGGGCAGCGGGAGAAGGGCCCTGCTCCATCTCCTCCCGGCCTCGGCGCCCTCAGGCAGCGGGAGAAGGGCTCTGCTCTCCTCCTCCCGGCCTCGGCGCTCTCGGGCAGTGGGAGAAGGGCCCTGCTCTCCTTCTCCCGGCCTCGGCGCCCTCAGGCAGCGGGAGAAGGGCCCTGCTCTCCTTTTCCCAGCCCGAGCTCCGCCAGAGCGGTAAGAACCGACAACCAGCCCAGTAGGACCGCTACGGTTCAAGGATGATCTGCGGAAAGTAATTTTACTTTAGAAACCAAGACTGTGTCGTTCCTGGGGGCACTTCAGTTGCGATGGGTCACCGTGATACATTTCTGACTTACACACACCTACAGAGAAAAGATGAAGAGCCATTTTAATTATAGCAACCAAATTAGGTGGTAAAACAGTGACAGCAATAAACAAACCACCTTGATCTTGCTCAGAATGGAATAAATTAATCTGATTTATTGTTCCTGAATTACTAAATTTGTGGGGTTTTCTTGATAAATTATTTTTAATCCTGCAGGTGTAACTTCACAACTGTAACAATACTTATTTAAAAGCAATGAAGGAAAACCTGAAAATGAAACATGCTATCAGGCACATTACCCATCACAGTCAGTAAAGGCGGAATAACAAATTAACACAAATATTTCTGACAGCCATTAGAAGAAAATACTATTTGCAATTGACAGGCAAAGCTTCACAAAAGTTTTTATGTGTTTTCAGGGAAATCTGATAACCACATGGTGCGTTTGGGTTTTACCCTCTGCAACTTAAACTTTACGTCAATTTCAAAGGCCATCTGTCTGTGCTTTAATGAAAACTGGTGGTTAAGGAAAGGTGCTCTGTCCAATGCCTCATCTAACAGAGGCTGAGGAAAAGGTGACTGGCAAAGCCACACAACACAACGTGCAAGTGCCACCCTGCAGCCCTGGAAACACTCAGCACATCTCACCCCGTCTGCACAGAACGCTGGGCACAGCGTGGGACAAAACAGAAGGGAGCGGAAGAATCAAAGGAAAGGAAAGGAAAGGACAAACACAAACCAAATCCCTTTCTAGCTATGCTGCACATGAAGTAACTTCTGTAGCTATTGAGAAGCTTGAGCAACAGGCTCAAGTTTTGCTTGCTGTGTAACACCACAGCTTGCATTTCTCTTTTAAGGTCTTTCAGAGTCGCATGCTGCTTCTCCAGTGTTGCACTTGAACACCCCAGGATGCAACAGAATGACAGCTACTATGATGCCTTGTTTTCTCAGTGTTCAGTATTAATTTTTTTGTGCTTCCATGTCTCAGCCAGAGAACAAGACACCATAGGTTTATTGGCTTTTTTATCATTTATGGGGAATTGAGATATTGGCATAAGTATAATTGCATTAGAATAGCCTGTGCATGTTAAGTGAGACCTGGGGACAGGTGGTTCTACTTGCACTTGTTTAATATTTCCCAGTGAATTCACTTTACTTTGACACCATTCATCTCCAGTCAGTGAAAACTTTTCAAGGACTCTAGATTCCCGTTTCTGGTAGTAAATACTATAGTCAACTTTAGAATGATAAAAAACACCCCAAAGCATCTGAGAAAAATTTCTTTCAAGCTTCAGTTGGTGGTCAATATATACCATGATCATTTACCACATATATGGTCAATATACCATGCTCATTTCAGCACAAATAACTAACCCTTAAAATAACTACTTCTCAGTAGAAAACTTGATGGTTAAATATTAGTCAAGAATGTAGTTAAGCACTGCGTGCTTAAGATCTGCAACCTTTAAAATTCAGTGTTCTTGTGGTAATGAAACAATCAACCACTCACTGTCTGATAGTGGCTTCTACATCCTGATCACCTAATCCACCTAAGACAACGTAGTGCCAGTTTATTTTCTTCTGTTATCCATCTTTTCTGCTACCTCAGGGCAGTAACTTTGTTACACTAATTGTAACAGCAATAAAATGACCAGGTCATTAAAAACCAACCAAGCACCTCAGCAGTTCTGAGCATCTCAGACAATCACAAAAGGTTGTGAATCGTCACTAAAGGGGAACTGAGCCAATGACATTCTCCGGCAGCAGAGGCCTTCCAGACTCACTCTATTTGTTCACCTTGAGCTATTCCAGGTCAGCTAACAGACACAATCTGCACATCACACCCTAGATAATGGATGCCACTGTTATTTTCAAAAATATCATCAGACAATAATCAAATGGTAAAAATTAATAAAAGCAACATGACTTAAAATTTTACATATACATATTACTTATTTATTAAATAATATGTAATTTGTATCTTCTAAATAATATATATATATATATATTATAATACATACACACATAATTATAAAAGTATATGTGTAGGCACTGAATTCCAGGACATTCTCTATACTATTATGGTCAGTGTTGAAAAAAACCTTTCACAAACAAACCATTTTTCAATACCTTCCATTACAGTTTTGGCCAGCAGCACCTCTGACAAGACACGGAAAAATATATTCTGGCATACAGTATGTGCCAAGATGAATTACACATATAACTTTTAAATGAATTTACTAATTAATTGATGTGAAATTTGAAGCCTGAGAAAACCACAATCTGTGAAGCTGAATTTTGTACTCAGATTTAACAATATGCTTTCATATCATTATCTCTTTATGTAAATATTAATTAAAATAAAAAGTAATTTTAAAATCTAAATTAAAATTAGATACCTGACAATTTGCTAAAGTTTCCTACCAAATTCTCACAGCAAGAATTTCCCTAAACCTCAATTTGCACATGACCTGCAATCTTAAAAAAAAAAAACCAAAAAAACACCACAACCAAAGCATTCTGTAAGGAAGTTTTATAACAAATAACTTGTTCCAGCTTGGTATTTTTCTTCAATTCTTAATTGTGAAATTTCTTCTTCTTCCGATTCCTCTTCCCTGCTGCAAAAGCTGCTCTTTCACTCATGATCTCCTGATACTTCTTTTTATTATATCTGAACAAAATAGATAATTTACTTTTAAGCATAGCAAACCAAAGTTCAGGAAAAGAAAACATGTACATTATTTGCCAAATTGAGTTTTCTCATGTTTTCTGAATCAGATTCTTTGCTTTTATACACTTATGCATAAGTAAATGGGAATCAGCAGTTGGATCAATGATAAATGCAGGTAAATTTGCTTTGGAAGTAAATTCTATTGAATTTTGTCATTAATTATGGTAGGGGGGTCCTCATTGCACATGCAATCACATTTTGGACAGTTTGCTGCAAAAATGCTACTGCTCATAAGGGGAAGACTCAACAATGTTGACAATACCATAAAGAAATTACTTTTATAGTGCCTTCTCACCACACTCAATAAACCTTACTCTACTCCAGACTGAAAACTGAGATGAATACCAGCAACGAGCAGGGTAATTGCTCAATGTGAGTTGCTAGCTCCTCTAACACAGACTCTCATGTACCTGCACTGATGAGCATGACAGGCACTGCACTGAGCAGTGCTGAGGCTTTAAATGCAACACCGAAATCTGACAAGTATCTGCACTAATGCTGAAGCATATGATTAAAGCCCTTAATTAGCCACAACATAAATTAACTGATCAAATTTCAAATACATTAATTTTAAAAACTGCTTTCTAATAAATACCTAATAAATCAGGTCAAACCAGAAAAGTATTTAAGAAATAGCTATAGTAACTTGCCTTCCCAATATTATATGGTTAAATTTACAAGTCTGACAAAATTAACTCTATAATCCCAAATCATGCACTGCTTCGAGGAAAACATGTCATTATGTGAAAAGTGCAGATTAACATCATTTAAAAATGGACCAACTAAATGATCAACTCCAAAAACTGTAGGTTATGCAGACATTAATTAATCCAATCATAATCTTCAAGTAAGTCTTCTAGCACAATTTTGATTCCCATGACAGGTGTCAGACTGACATACTTACAAAATGAAATAATATCAACATTCACAGAATTACATGCTGCTCTTTTCTATCAATTATGCCAAGAAAAAATAATCAGTCTTTAAGAGTGGCTGCCAATAGTGATGACCAAAGTTGGATAAAACCCTTTAATGAAGATGAAATGTTCATTATCTCAGTCTAATTATCCGCTTAGATAAAGGTTCCTTAGACCTTCTAAATGGCAGTGCTATGGAAGTGCTGAAAGATCAAAAATTTCTCTTTGAAGTATAAAAAACCACCCTACAAGCTGAATAAAACAAAGAAAGGCTACGGAGTTAAAAATACTCCTCTTCTACACGGGATATTAGAATTACAAAACTACTTTTAAATACCTTCTGAACTCTGAATCTGCCAGCAGCTCTTCCACAATTGTTCTCTTCCTCTGTTTCTTAGGGATTCGACTGTGATAAAAGTCTATGGGAGAATCAACTACAGTTCCAACCTAGAAAACAAAAATGAAAACATTCTTACTGTACATGAACAGCAAGACGTTGATTATTTTGCCTTTTTTTTTAAATCCTCACCAACAAGTGTAAAGACACCTACAGAGCAGATGAGAATGACAGTTGCTTACTAAAAGTGCAAAATACCAAAATAAATAAGTTGTGTTTTGTATGCAGAGTCCCTTTTAGTTTCCTTGCATAGTGCAGAGAGGAAGGCCTGAGCTTTAAGACTGGACAGTTTTCAACGCTGGACTGCTACATCAACACTTTAATTAATAAATGAAATCCAGTTCTTAACCTTTAAATATTTTAAACATAAGGGAAAAGAAACCTTTATGACCACCTTAAACCTCCTCCTGTCTCTCTTTCTGGTGGTTTTGTTAGATGACTTCACAGCAGCTAATTTAATACAAGGGCTTCATCCTGAAATGCATCACATTTTTTCCAACGAGCACATCAGTCAGCTCTCATAGTTCAGGTTAGCAGTAAAGATACACAGAGTACATGTTCCATGCAGTGAAAATAAACCTGCATGGATGTACTTATGTGGAACACTTCAGTCTAAGTTTCTCTAATTTCAAAACATACAACACCCTCCACAGTTCAGAGTGAAGTGGTAATATTTTGAGAAATGAAAACATTTCCTCAAGCATGCCAACTCTTCAAAGTTTCTGGAGGCCTATTTCTATAGCTTCCATAGTAATTTCTTTATTTATGCAAACCACTTCAAAGCTGAAAGCTAAAAGCAGCAAAAATTTCTTATCACAAAGGTAGCTGTCTCCATTTAAACTGTATTAGCTAGTAAGAAAATAAAAGCCAATGATTTTCTACACACTTATTTAGAAAGGCCAGTACTTCAAAAAAGCAGCAAAAATCTGGTTGTCTGAGGGTTCAAAATATGGATTCAGTAAGATATTTGTTCAATACTATGAGATCAGCCAAAACTAAAAACATCAACAGCATATATACATATGTAATACGGAGTTAAATAGTTGCAAACTCCAGCCAAGTAATCAAAACACTTAATTATTAAGATATGAAACTAAATCAACATAGAAACTACCTACAAAATAGGTATTATTAGGTATTCTTAAACAGCTGTTGAAAATTTCAGCAGTACAATGCCACCTTCTGCTGCTTCCTTACCTGGAAGTACTTGGGCAGACCATCTCTATCATTCTTCTTATAGAAATGCTTAGGGTCCAATGAAGCTCTCATCTTCAAAACTTTAAGATCGTTTTTCAGTTCACTTGTAATTTCTGGGGCTTTCATACCAAACCAGCCATCACCTGTTGTTTTCTCTCGCTCTGCCTAGGATGCAATACCAAGAACAATGAATTTGCATTCAACAACTAGGATGGGACAGAACAAGGAACTCTCCCCTACAAAAGAGGATAAAGCACTTAGAATGTAAATATGTATCTTTAAAACATGTATTTTATGACCACTGTTATAAAGGAGGTTATCAGCACTGCATCAATGACTGATTTGTACTGAGCATATAATAATTCACTTCACTGTTCTGGTGACTGAAAGGATGGCTTTTCACAGGACAGCTCAAAGAAGACACTAAATTGCAGTTTATCACTCCATTTCCAGTGAGGCCTGGATATGCACACAGTCCCAGCATGAAGCTTTGTACCACAGCTTGTTTCATTATTTCAGGCATTCCCAGCTCCTCACTTACCCTGCGCTGTTTCTTTAGCTGGTGAAGCGATTCCCTGTAGGGTGGGACACATTCCTTTCTTTCAAAGTCTGGAGTTATTACACTCTTCTGCAAGAGCTGTAAGAATTTTTTGGAACATTAGAGAGCCACTTCACTGTTACACATTTTACTGCTTAACTGTATTTACAGAACCTACTGAAGGAATCACGCAGAATTAAAACATGCATTCTAATGCAATACATGAGCAGTAAGGATCTTCAAAATAGAACACTGGACAACAACAGAAAGCAGCTGACTTGCTCTGGAGGAAGTGAGACAGCAAATCCTCTGGCTTAAAGAAGACTATCATCAATGAGTCGAAGACAAAAAGTCTCAACAAAAATAACACATTCCCTTCACTTCAAAGGGTGCTTTTGAAATAAAACTGCTAAGTCCATACTAGGGAGAGTGCAGACTTTTATTTACTGAAATTCATTCTGGCTATGGACTGAGTATCTTGTCAGCAGACCTTAAGCTTGTGTATCATTAGGCGAAACTCCAGGTATAATCAACTTTGATTTATTTTACAAAGTAACGCTGGAATTTGCACAGCTTTTCAGTTTCTGAAAAGTCAGGCGTATTTAAACTTTCAGCATTAAAACCAAATGTAAAACCACACTTCGGTCAAAAAAAATGTAAGTTCTCAATGAACCATGAAAAGGATACTTCTTCAAAATCAAACAAACCAACCTTCTTACATTAACATCTTTGTATTACTGTAGTCACAGATAAGTGAATAATTGTAAACACATTACCTGGTCCTTCTTCTTCTCCTTCAGTTGTTCAATTACACTTGATCTAGGCTTCTGATTTTTTGCATCAAAACTGATATATAAACCTCCAAGCTTCTTGATATTTAAACCAGGATCTATGCTACTGGAAAGATGTAAACTAAAGGAGAAAGAGTTAATTATTAGAACATTGTAACATATGTGCAGCTAAACTGTCTACTGTCCTCTGAGGAAGATGAACAGAAAAAGTATTTTTCTTATTCTTCCCAATTAGGTTCAGTTCTGCAATGATTTTAAGTCGTGTTATCTAGAATATGTAATTTTGAAATGACAGGTAGGGGGGGTTTCATGCTGTTATACGAAGCAAGACTTATTATTAAAAAATACATGGGGAATCACTTCCACAAATCTTTCATATTAACTCTTATGCTGCACTCTCATCCTAGATATTATTATCTTCTGTCTAACAGAATTCTTACATTTGCTTAACCTTGCCAGAAGAACTCATGACCAGCATCCTTTTATACACCGACAAGCCTGCTAGCTGAAGAGAAAAAAACCCCATCTTGGTGGTAAAAATACTATAACTCTTAATGAGAAGTATGAAGAACTGGAATATGAGGAACAAAGTCATTAAACTTGGATAAGAAAGTGCTTGGATGGTTGCATCCAGAGGGTCGTAGCCAATGGCTGAGTCCTGATGGTTCTATGAAATACTTCAAAGTTAGTATGTTCACATTTGTTTCATTGCTTCATTCAGGCAGCCAAAGGAATGTATCCACAAACAATGAATAATGGCTGTTTTTGATGATGAGAATGTTTAAAAGCTATAAACTACAATGGAGAAAAGATGGCAGTATCTAAAGAGGTACAACAGGTATTTACTGTAGCTTGAATACTTCTTAATACAAGCCCTTTAACAACTTTCTATCAAACTGTGACTCATCTTGTGTAACACTTCTACACTGAATGCTTGGCTAAGTTTTCTTAGCTAAGACTTCTGGCCTACCTGAAGGTTTTTACTAGATTAACTTATTTATCCAACCTAAACGAGTATTATGCTTTAAACATATGAAGGGATTTTAGCAGCAGCTGGACTACAAGAATTCAAGAAGCATCACTCCACCTACATTATTCTGGTTCCATGCTAGGTTTCACCTGAAGTATCACCATCTACAGCACAGCAAGAACTGACACATACAATTATATGCAACTGTTTAAAAAGCATGATCTAATCAAGCATTTACTGGACCTTCTGTTATCTACATTCCAACTGGGAAAAAAAAATTAACAAAAATGTGACCTGAATAACCAATGCAGTCAGCCTGACGAGTTAAATCCAGCATCACACTGATTTTTAAGCTGAACACATACAAGGCCTTCAGATGCCAAAAAAATTTCAGAGTTCTGTTCCTACAATATACAAAACTGAAAAAAATCCCCAAATCTCAATTTATGGACCATATTCGTATTTATAGTATATGCAAGACCATTTTCTGCAGCAGCATATATGATGAGACTAGTCCCTTATTTATTCTGCACTTAATGTGCATATTCTAATGTGCATATGCTTAAATGAAATGCAGATTCTTTAGCTATTCCTAGCAAGATACTTACATGTCAACTTTATTTTTCAACAGATCATTATCTTCATTTTTTTCATCTTCATCTATCAATTCCTCTTCATTCTCTTCCAAATCTGATTCTTTATCTTCTTCACCTCCTTCATGCTTACTTTCAACATCCCAGTCTTGGTCTACATCATCCAGGTAATAGTTTTGGCTGGAACTCATGCCAGGCTCAGTATCAATTACAAAAAGACCTTCAACATGCAGGGAACCACTTTTTAAAGACTTTTTGAGGGAAGGAGTTCTCTCATCTGACTTTTTATAACACAGACTCTCATCAACTGTATTTGTGTCTGCCACATCACTATTTTCAGAGTCATCACTTCCACTGTTGCTCAGAAACAATGCAACAGAGTCATTACCACTGCTTGATTTTTCACTGCTGTTGGATACCTCATATTCTTTTGTTTGGTCGTCACCAGGGACTGCACCAACTCTGAGCAGCCTGCCTTTACCAGTGCTTTCAGATGTCTGTGCAACAGCCATGTCCTTCGATGGGCTGCTCACTGCACTAGCTTGCTTACTCTTCCTTAATTTATCAGCACACATGAAGGACTGCTCTTCATCTGCCTCAGCATCTGCTCTTTCGCGTTCTGGAATTCTTTTACTTTCATTTGGTGTTACTTGTCCTTGGGATTCTAGCAATTGTTTGGGACTCATGCAGTCACTCAAAGAAACAACAACACGCTCTAATTTCCCCTCCCTCTCAAGTATTTTATTGTTATCTTCTTGTATTTGGCCACACATTGCTTCTGAATGGTCTTTCTCAACAGACTGTGTATTTTTTATTGTTTTTTTCCCAGGTGATTTAGTGTCACTTTGTTTTGGTTTTGTAAGACTGGATGTCACATCATTTAAAATCTCTTCTTTCATGTCTTCACTCTGGGTTGCATTAGCCCATTTGGAAGCACATTTGCCTTTCGGTGAAGTGGGTTCTTTATTACCCTCAATGAGCGTGGAAGCATCTTCTGTGTCACAGACAAGTTCTGCAGTAGTTCTACAATCAGAAGTTATTATGGGCTCAGATTTAGTAGTGTCCTCAATTAAATTCTCGTCTTCTGAAACAAATCTATTTTTTTTCTCAGCCTGCTTAGTATTTTCTGCTTGTGATTTCATTTGCATGCTCCTAGTAATTCGTCTAGTAGTGACAGATGGTTCCACAAGACAACACGATTCTGCATCAGAAGTATCTTCACTCTGGGCTTCACAAACTCTATCTGGCTGCAATTTCTTTTTACTTTGCCTGCTTCTTGAACTTGTGGGAACATTAAGCATCTGGACACCAGAAACAGCAGAGGAACATGACTCAGCTTCAGAGACATCATCTTCATCCAGAATCCTACTTAACTTATTTACAAAAGCTGTATTGTCATGTCTTTTTTTGTCAGCAGAATCTGGTTGATAAGGAATTACAATCTGTCGCCTTCGTGTTATTCTTACTAACAAAGGTGTCTGGAGACCAGACACAGAAGAGCAGTTTGATTCTGCTTCTGACACATCCCCATCAACTTGTGGTTCAGCAACTGATTGTGCTGACTGAACAGTTGTGTTCTCATTCCTAGTGATCTGCATCTCTGAGCTATCACTGACATCTGATTTAATTTCTGCATGCTCCAACTCTTCAAACTGACATTCCTGAATCACCTCGCACTGACGAACTGATTTAGTTCTTCTAGCCATCATCCTAGTCACAGGAGTACTGATTTCAGCAGATCCAACCTAGAAAAGCAGTACAAAAAGTATGGTATCGACAGATAAAATAACTACATAAAAAGAATGTTATAAAGATCACTAAAAATATTTTCAAACAGATCTACTTAAACTGAAAACATTTTACATAGCTCTGTGTAGCCCTATCTATGTGCGAAAAGTCTTAAAAAACCATCCCTTGCTTATCTCTCTACTGTACTTTGGTCAGGGCAGGAGAAGAAACACACACATCCTTTAAGAAATAAAAACAAATATCTCCTAATGCTAAAAAGTTCTGTCAAGTTGTCCGGGGAAGCAAATCCAGAAAAAAAGTTCAGAAATATTCAAAGACTTCCTCACTATCAACTGTCAAAATGTGACCTAAAATGGTGTCCAAAATCAATTTTAAGTCTACGAACAGAGTGGTCTCTCAACAAACGCAAAACTAGGAATGATCTGCTAAGTATTATTTTAAGTAACAGAGAAATGCTAAAACATGCAAAGTAAAAAAAACCCCTACCTTTAACTCCCAACGCTAAAAAGCCTAACGACCTCCGGCGGCTGCTCCCCTCCCGCGGGGCCGGCTGCGGCACACGCACAGACACCGCCACCGCCCCTCCGGGCTCCGCGGCCGCGCACCGATCCCGCGCTCCGTGCGGAGGCTGCACCGCCCGCCCGCTGCCGAACCCGCAGCCGTGTGGCCATGCCGGCCCCACGCCCGCTGCCCGCCCCGCTCACCTCCGCCGCACCGGCGAGATCGGCCTCGGGATCGTCGGCGCTGCTGCCGCCGCCTGCCCGCGCCCCCTGCTCCCGGCGCCGCGCCGCCGCCGCCGCACGCCTGGTGTTCACCATGTTGCCGCCGCGCCGCACCCGCCCCTTCCTCCCTGCCCTCCTTCCTTCCTGCCGCCCGCCCTTCCGGGCTCCGCAGCGAGAAGGTTCCGGGGCGGCGGCGGACCCCCGGGGAGCGCGGCTGAGGCACGCGTACTAGGACATGGTGGAAGCGCGGGGTGCAGGCACTTGGAAAAGTGTACAATGTGTGACAGTGTAAATGCTGTACTGAAAAGCCGACGGGAATTTAAAATTTTAGTTACACTTTCAGGTTTCTCATGCACAGAAATATCTTGCCCACCGTGATGCAAACCAAACGAATGAGATAATGTGGTAACTTGGTAAAGTGTTATGGATTTAGAAATACCATGCCTTAAAAGGTATTTTTCTACAGCAAGCAAACTATTAGCAGTTTACAGAAAGGAAATAAATAATTTTCCCATTAGAGCAGCCTTTACATTGGTTTAGTGCAGTTCCTGTTTTGTAGCATTTCAATATAAAAAACTGAGCACACACACAAGTCTAATATGATACAGAATCAGCCAAATACAGAACTTACAGGTAGTGGTTAAATCATAAGCACACAACACAGAGCTAGTAGGGAAATTTAAAAGTAAACACAAGATTTTAAACTCTGATACACGTTGGCCCAATGTTAAAAAGAAACCACTACATTTTAATTAAGAGAAAAAAATCCAAACTTTATTGATGCATTACTAGTTCCAATTCCCCATTTCTCTCATTTATCAAAAGAACTGAAGAAGGCAAGAAAATTTCCTACTATTTGCCACTACAAACAAGAAATTTGAAGACGAAGGTACCTTGAAAAACCTTCATCATTAAACTTAATGGAATGGATTATAGGAAGCTGACACTCCAGATGCTACGCTACCTACAGCATTCAAATTCCACTTGCTGCCTATATGAAGAATTTGAAAGATGTTGGTGAAAATTCATTCCCTTACAGTCCAAATCTCAAAATATGTACAACGAAGTTAATGACTAGTACCAGTATAAGGCCATGCCCTGTCTGAAATTGAAATGTAACTTATTATTTTAGACACTCGCTATCAAAATCCCTACTAAACTACAAGTTGAACTTTAGCCATCTACTCTGATTTAAAGGCCAAGGAAAGGAAAAGGCTTTTTTGACAGAAAGACTACATTAAACCAAAAGTCTTGCCTTAGCTGCAGCAATCTCTCTGGGATTAAAAAGCCAATGTGCTAAGCTGCTGCCAATCAGAAAGATACCTAACTTCAAGCTAAGCCTTGCTTCATCTTTCCTGAGTGGCACTCAAGCAACAGGTTTCCCAGGCAATCACAAAAGAAAGAAAACAGCATCACCATTTACTGTATTCAATTGGGTCATTGCTTGTGTAGTTCACAGGTATCAAAACAGCAAGCCACAGTTGACAAGGAAATAGGCACAATTCAGTTTTTGAATAACAGATTTCTTGATCACTTGTTTTCAAATCTTATTTTAAACATTCACTACTAATACATTTTCTATTTCAAACAGTAAAAATGCCACCACACTTGTGCGAACACTAAATGAAGCGTATCGAGGCACAAAGAAGCCAGAAGGAATTCAAGTAACAGTCAGAAAGTAATTTGGAAGATGCATTTTCTTCTAAATCATAGGAATCGTTTCCATGCTATTAAAAATAAACCAACTTTCCCACCCCCACAAATTAAACAGCTGACTTGCCTATATATACATAACAAGTAATGAGATACCAGCTTAATCTTTTGGGGTATTTTATCATAAAAGATGATAATTTTCTATAAAAGCTAGTCCTTGAATGCTTGAAATGTGTACCTACCAGGTAACTATTATTTAAGAGAAATTTGTTTTCTTAAAAAACCAAAAATAGATGTTTCTCCATACTACCTAATGGCAGCTAAAATATAATGATAATTTTTACAGTGAACTGGTCATGAAAAGAAAAATATTTTAAACTGTTACTCTATAGATAACTTCAATTAAAAAAAGCCCCAAAATATTTCATATTTTAAATGAACTCATCAATAGGTTAAGAAAGAAAAATAGTGTTAGAACACTACAGACACTCCTACTGACATCACACTGAATAATTACAACTTTCGGTAGTTCATTATAAATGCTGTAAAAATCTCTCTATGAAAAATGCAATGTTCCCCCATCGAAAAGAAATTTAAACAGCCATTACAAAAAAAAAAAAAAAAAAAAAAAAAGTGTTTTAAGATGCATTTCTTTTAGCTTGTATGATATAGCCTTTGGACTTGATAATTCCTCTGCTTTTAACAATGACTGAATACCGCAGAAGCCATAAAGGAATCCACTCGTTTGCTTTCACGTTCTGGATGCTTTCCTGGAGAACTTCTTGGAAACTTGCTTCACAAAGTAATTCTGAAGTTAAAAAGGGATATTTGTGCTTAAAACAATATCACATAAACAGCTGCAAAAGCAACACTTAGTAAGAGAAGCCTTTTCCTACAGTCAAGATCTTAAGTGGTACCACATAGCCCTCAGATCCACTCTTCCAGAATGCATTTAGGGTAAAAGCAGCCAAATATTACAAAATAAATCTCCAGGATACTTTTTTGCAACATTGAGTATTTCCCACAAAACTGACTGAGACTCTGGAATATCAAATGGAGTTGATCAGCAGAGTCATTAGTAGGAGAAAATGAAAATTAAATTTGAGAAGCTAGCTAGACAAACCAGAGGTGAGTAAAGCATAGACCTGACATTAGCAAAGTACTGAGCATTCACAGTTACCTCTGCAGTCACTGGAAAGTCAACATTTATAGTATCTCCCATAACTGGGCTCATAATAACCATAAGCCCAGAAAGCATTAAGAAAAATGGGCTTAAATGCCACAAAACAAGAAAAGAAGGCCAGTGCAAGTCCTCCTCATTTCCTTTGGAATGTTCATCAAGAGAACAATGTCTTTGGTGAGGAGTGCTCACAACAAAGAGTCTTGATACTCTTCAGCTGACCATTACAGAAAAGTTAGGCTGAGCAAACAACACATAAACGAATCACAAGTTGTGCTGTTTTCTATCAAATCCTCTTCTCCTTCATCTCATGACTTTCAATGGAGACTATGAAATTGCAAGATGCATTTGGACTTCAGAGGACATGGAAATTGACAGATTGAATGGAAATTCATCTTGCATGCTGCCAGAGCAGTGATAAATCCTGTTTAGCACTGATGAAATTCATTAGTTGTAACAGTGGTACTATGAAGTATATACTTCATAAGAAATGCTTCATTATACTTTTTTCTTTGGGGTCAAGTGGAAAGAAAGGAGAAGGAAGGGAAAGTGTCATCATGAATAATTAGTCATAATCAAGAATGTAGGGAAGGAATTAACTAAATATTAAGACTTTATTTTTCCAACAAGATGTTAAGGTGTCCAACACTCTTAAGGTGTTCTTAAGAGTGAAGAAGATTAGATGATGTTTGAGAGAAACTAATATTATATCCCAGAATATTGTAGAGAGCTGATAACTCAGTTCTACAGCTCAAAGGAAAGCCTCCAATTTTTTCATTTAGCAAACGAATCACTGCACAGAAAAGTGAAGAATTTACAACTCTTTTTATAATAAAGTTATTTTAAAAAGTCAAGACTTGGAAAGAATCCTACTTAAAGCATAGTACTCAAAAATCAACTGACCATCAACATTTCTATGTAACCTATTTCACAAATTCCAGGCAAGTCCACTTTCATTTGTCATTTACTGGCCTTCAGCAACACCTTTCATTCCACATTTTGTGGAAATAAACACTGTACAAATTTCTCAGTAAGTTGTTCTTCTATTTACTTTATTTTTTCTGATAAGTATTTCAAGAAATAATCCAAAGCTGCAAGATTGTTTCAAGAAGCCTGGGGAGAGAGGAGGAAGCAACAGCAATAACTTAAGAGAAATATTTTATAAAGGAGAGACTTATAGAATCCTTGGTTCAGGCTTCAAATATAACAAACTGTGAAGTTCAAGGAAAGATTATTCCTGATTTTGTACTGAATAAATGCATTCAGAAGTCTTCTGTTAACTTAATTGGCAAACTCTTACCTTTTGGGTCATTGTGAGTTAACAGCTGTATGTCACATTCTTTTGCAAATGCTGTGAGATCAGGTGGCATCACACAACAGGAAGCTAGGTTCACCTGATTACTACTTGGTTTCACCTGAAAGTAACAAAATAGTTTTTTAAGAAAAAAATGCTTATGTACTTATATTAGCTGTTTCCCCCATGCCTTCTATTACAACAGAAATTTTGCTTTGAACAATTTGCCTTTGACCATTGTTCTGAAGTCTGAGCAAGGCTAATTAATTCTGCATGACTAATTAATGTAGGCAGCTGCAACACCTGCAGTTCCCTGCAGCAGACAGCCCAAAACAGGAGTAGGATCTAACTTCAGGTGCTGCCATAGCAAGATGAGTGCTAACCCACTGCACTCTGGCTTCCTGTCTGCTGTGCTTCCAAAACAGCGGCAACCTTTTTTTCCCTCCTCTCTAGTAAAAGCGCTATAGGGATGTTAATTTGAAGAAGACTTCAAACTTAAAAATCCAAAACCATTTTTATTAAGGATATATTAATTTGCAATCCTCCATGACTTCAGGCAACTGCTTGAATCAGATCAAGTTAAAAGGGATGCTCTTCCACTGACTTTCTCTCTTCTCACAAACTGTATTCATGATCACCATGCAGGTGGTCATTAAATTCTGCAATTGCTCTCTCTCAGTGTACAAAAAACATGAGGGTCACAAAGTTGATCAGATGACTGGAGTACCTCTCCTATGAGAACAGGCTGAGAGAATTGGGGTTGTTTGGCCTGGAGAAAAGAAGGCTCCAGAAAGACCTTAGAGTCCCTTCCTGTACCTTAAAGGGGCTACAAAAGAGCTGGAGAGGGATTTTTTGGAAGGGCATGTGGTGGTAAGACAAGGGGAATCTCTTTAGACTGACAAGGTAGATTTAGATTAGGTACTAGGAAGAAACTCTTTACTGTGAGGGTACTGAGGCACAGAAAAATGCTGGATGGCTACCCCATCCCTGGAAGTGTTCAAGGCCAGGTTAGATGGTACTTTGAGCAATGCGGTCTAGTGGAAAGTGTCCCTGCCCATGACAGAAGGCTTGGAACTAAATGACCTTTCAACCCATTTTCTGGTGCTATGAATTAGTCACTCTGGACAACATACTATTGTGCCACTTCATTCAGAGCCTGTCTTCCTCTTTACATTTAAGCTTACCATTCAAACATCATTTTTCCAAGGGGAAATCCGTCTCTTTTGTAACACAGCCTAAAATGAAAACAGCTACATTTTCAGAGTCACTGGAATAAATCTGAAGGTTTAAGAGTACTGTTTGTACTCCTTCCTAAGTATGAAAGAATTCAAAACTCAAACCTTCAGTACTGCAAAGAACCTGCTACTGAAGAGACCTGTGGATTCCAGCTGTTGTTGGTCAGTATGTAAGAACACTGAACAAGCAACAGTCATATTTGAGCCTCCCCCATCTTGAACAACATTATGACCATCTACAAAATGTTGAAAATAACAGGGCTAATTAATATTTTATATATAAAAACATTTATAAGAGAAGTTTATAATAATGTGTCAGCCAACAAAGCAAGCAGTTACTCTATCCTAAGGATTGCTATGAGGAGGAAGTTGGTTCTCACCTGTGCCCACAGATACAGCTGCTCTAACAGTGTTTTATCTAGGTCGGAGGTACCTATGGCAACAATCTTTTTGTTTTCAACTAGATTCTCAAGTTCTTTCCAATAAGGTTGCAAATATTCCAAGGAAAGGTTAGTTCCATCTTCGACAGGAGGTGGGGCAATAATGACTGAGTCTAACTGAGCAACTCCGAGGGCAGAACATGCTGAGGAAAAAGAACAGACACCGCAAAATCTTTTGTCAGATATGAACATAAACAGCATGAGTCTTCAACTTTAGCAAAAACCACACTTCCTGCTTCACTCTTCTAGCTCTCCATTCACCTCTGAGTGTTTGAAACTCTGAGTGTATCTGCAGTCAAGAATCATAACACAACCTTTTCAGCAAAGATTCAAGCATACAACTAAAGATTCTAGGTCTTGGGAAAGAAAGAAAACAGCAAAAAACAAAACCAACTGAAAATGAACAAAAGCATGAAGTTTTTTCCTCCTTTTTAATGTTAAAACTGTGTTTTTCTCTGAAGACGGTGATAACAAACAATTTTCTATTCCATCACTCTCAATTTCTTTTAAAATTTGTAGCTTTCACTCTGAACTATAACTCAAGTACAGGACATGGGTTAAGAAAACTACTTGATATGTGTGAGGAGTTAGACTAAAAGCACACCAAACACAGAGACTTAATTTGCCAGAGAAAAGTGGAAGTCTCAGAGGCCCACTGAGCTGTAGGAAAAATGCAAGTCATGAGGCCTCTTCAGCACAGCAAACGGAATAGAACTAACTAGCTAAATTAATTATTTTCTTCTAGAGGACTTCATTATTGTATGTTTGACAAATGGTACTAAAACTTACAAAATATAGGCTATTAACTGGACTATCAATGGAAAATAATATCTGACCCTTTCTTCTTTGGTCACCACTTAAGCCCAACAATCTTCCAAAGTAGTAAAGTTCAGTGCTGCTCACAATTACTGCTACATTAAGCCAACACAACTTTATGTAGAGACATTGTATGGCATTTTCAGTAAAACTTAAGTATTTCATCAGCTACTTGCAGCATTATTTTATTTCCTAAATAATCTCTGAAAGACTGCACAGTTAGTAGCAAAGTTCATGTGAAATGCCACTAACAAGAACTGGCAAGAACTGCTGGATCACTTCTATTAAAACATCACGTGCTATTTACTTTTTAACAAGTTTTGTGTGAAAGACTAAAAACTTGCTCCTGCTTGTAGCAAGGAATCAGATTTGAGTTTGTGGATCCAAGGTCACAGTGATCCATTTAATAAGTTTACTGACTGAACTACTGTGCAAATAGACTTGATTACCTACGTCTCTCTTAATAGGAAAACAGGATATACTTGTGACAGTGACTAAATACATATCTTAGAAATAAAATTAAAACTTCTTCCATCTAAGTTCTAGAGTAAAAAAGAAATCCTAACTTGAGTTCCACACTTACCCAGGTTGACTGCATCTCTGATCGATGAAGAGTTTGATCCAACGATGAAAAGCTTTGCTATTTTCAAACAAACTGGAATCAATAACTAAACAAGCCAGGTATTACTAATATATAGCCATTTACTTTTGCTATACACACTATTAATGAGGTTTTGGGTAAAAGATTTTTAGAATATACACCAGTTACTTAAAAAATTGGAAAAAACCCCAACTTTTGGAAAGGTGACTGCCCAATAAAGACACTGTTCTCTTAAATTTCAGTGTTGCTGTGCAGTCTCAGAACAAGAAATCATTCAGTTAGATGATGTAATAAGCTGTAAAGCATAAAGACACGAAGCAATTAACAGTAACAACCTGTATAAAAACCCCAAATGTAATAGTACAAACAGACTTCTTCACAACTTACTGAGACTCAAAATGTACTAGTGTTAGTTTGGACTGCCTCCTTCAAGTTCATCATATTCAACCTGGAAAAATTATGCAAATAAATGTGCTTCCAATGCTATTTCTTAATTCCAGTATAATCTGTAATATTTTGCTTCAAAAATGTCAGACTCAAAATACATTTAAAATATCTTGAGGTGATGTTAAGTTAAACTAGAAAAATCCTGAGCTGCTTTAAAATCTGAAATACTAATTCAAGACTTTCTTAGCCAGCATCTAAGAACAGCAGCGTGCCATAGTGTAATTTGATTCTGCAATTATAAGAGAGAAAAAAAATCCCCATATATGAATACCCTATTAATGACTGCATATGAAACCTTTCCATGCCACTGGATTTTTGACTATGTTCTTACCTGATACTTTCAACTCATCCCTTTCTTCAGGATTTATTTTTTCTATAGCTTGAGCTACAGTACATTCCAGAACCTCCAGTGTTTCCTGTAGTAAGTACATGAGACTTAGGAGCAACTCGTGAAGAGGAGACAGTAAGCTCCTGAAGAATGTTTTTAAGTAATTAAAAAAAAAGAAAGAAAGAAAAAGAAAAAACTAGTGCCTTACAGCAGATAGAAACAAAAATAGTAGAAAAATTCAAAGACAGAAAGAAAGTGACCAAAGGCTTCTTGATCATTGAGGGGAGGTCAGAATAATGAAGATATATGAAAGGCCCTATATGACCCTACTATAGAAAATACAAATTACCGATAAGAATTATTGGAACAAGATTCAGTAGTTCTAGTAGTTCTGATTTAACGATGTGAAAAGACTGCTGTGTCAATTCAAAGGACCTTGTCTTAAAAAAGCCTCGTGACCAGCTGAAAAGAACCCCATCAGAATTAGGAGGTTTGAGTGTTGGATAGGAGCATCTTTGAAAAACCGACAGTGAAAATGCTGTAAAATACTGACTTAAGACAGTAATTATTTCACCCCCTGACCTCATTTAGGATTAGGCTGACATGTCATATCAGCTGGCACAAGGTGAGTTCCTTAAGTTTGTACCTACATCAGACTTTGCATTATAGGCACACACAATTCTCTGCCCCAAGCAAAAACACTGCTAATTTTTGCTGCCCTACCAAAAGATTCTCAAGTGAGCCTTTGAGTTACTCCATACAGTCAGCATTTTAAACAAAACTTAACTTTTTATTTTTAAATTACTGGATACCAATATAATTAATGAGAGAATTTGGAATTACACAGGTAATATGTTCTTACAGTAAAACCTAGCTTTACACTAAATAATTTATTTTAAACAGATGACTCATTGGACAGAGACAAGTTTGTTTTTGTTGTCTTCTTGAGCAATCATTAGTTCTTCCACAAATCAGTCTACAATGACTGACTCACACACTTCAGTTTGGAATGTAGCAACATGCAGCTGATGCCCCCATTACACAAGAACTGGTAACAAAACTCAAAAAAACAATCAGGAAAGTTTTTTTAGGTTTCTTGTTGTTGTTTTGGTTTTTGGATACTTTCTTTTTCCTGAAACATGCTAATATTTCACAGAGCAAATAATAAATTTAGTGGGAACCTATTACTGTTTTGTCAAATTTCAGAAGCGAAAGGGAAATAGAAGCAGACAAATACACCAAGATATTCATGTCAGTTGTTCATGTCTGTGGCTTTAAGACCTATGTGGAAGTCTTTAGCTCTTAAGAGAAAAATTGCCACTTCTGCATCTTCAGAAATATTTCTGATTCAACAGACGCTTCAGAGCTCCCCTCCAAATGGGATGGTCTTCAGCTATCTGTGATCGCCATAGTTCAGAGAATTCTCCACTGAGTTTTAACGAGCATGCCAGCAAACTTCTGAGGTACACAGATTTTATTTATTTTTACTTGCCTCCATAATAATTTAAAAGGTTACAGACCACTGCTTTTATTTTGCTAAGAACTGTCTTATCTGCCATCAACAGGATTCTCTTTACATTGATATTTCTTAACCTCTCCAAATTTACTAAACATTAAGGAAAGAAGGGAAGTTAAGAAATATTCCTTCAAGGTATCTGGAGCTGCAAATACTTTTACAGCAATTGAATAGTTACTGTAAGTTTCAGAAGTGTAACCAACTACCTATTTCTCTGGTTTCATGTGTAACATGGATAAGATGCATAACACCTCTCCTACCTGATTTCGGTCTTGGCCAATCTTTGAGCTCCACTCAGTCAGTGTTTTCTGGATGCAGTCCCGCACCTACAAAACATTTTTTCACACTGAAGCGTGGGTATATTCCAACGAACACAAACACAACACTACAGAGCTGTGTAGGACAGACTGCACAGCTGAACTAACCACACCATCCCACAGAAGAGTCTTCCTTCACAGCTTCTATCTGAAACTTGCTCAAAGTAGTTTACTTAAATGATTTTCTCTCCTTGTTCACAGAGTTTTAGCAGTAATACAAATACTGGACTTCAGTTATTTCTCAGACCAATGCCATCTTTAAAGGAAAGGACAATACTAAGCAAGCAAGAAGTAGGACATGGAGTGGTTTGGGGTTTTTTTGTGCAGAAATTCTTAACTAACAAAGTACTCAGATAAGAGCATAGGTGCTGTGACATTGTAGAAATGAGACTTTACAATCAACCACTAAATACTCACTGTATTAATTACCTCTCTTTTCAAGATGCATCCAACCCTTTCCATTCACTGCCTACCTACTCCACTGTGCCAAATCACTAACGCTTTTAAGTCCTTCATTACTGTAGGGGGAACCTACAGATCCTACCCCACACTTGCAGTTTCCCTTCATCCACAGACGCAAAATAAACTCTACTAAGATTCTGATCATGGATTTTCTTGAACATAGTAAGACACAACTGTTAGATCAGCAATTCATTTTATATAGCACCAGTGCTGCAGCTTCCCTCTGATCCATCCCAGGAGTTAAGTACAGGTACTGTCTGCCTGCCACCTGCCACAGGTAGGAGCACTTTCACTAGCTGCTGATTTAGTTCCCTTTCCACAGTGTATTTTATAACTGTGTGCATACCTACTTTGTGTACCATTAAACAGCCATTTCCCATGACACCTAACTCAGAGAGCTCTAATACCGTGCACGAACTAGAAGCCAACATCCCTGCCTGATATCACAGACACAATACAGGAACAGTACTTTGTACACAAATATTATAAATTCTTTTCATCGTTTAAAATAGCATAAAACCCCCCTGATCCAAAAGGCAAGAACTGCTCCCCCCGTCAGTAAATAGCTAAGCACAGTAACCCTTTAATAAAATAACTCTTTATCCTCTTTTGATACAATTTATATAATTATATTTTCTTTCTGAGGGCAAGTGAGGCAGTACTAAATTTTTATATGTTGCTGCTTTGCAACTGTCACAGGACATATTTCTACTCCAGTTCCTGTGCACAGGCCTCTGATTCCAAAGCACACCGCTCACTGCAGTGTATTCCCCTGCTTTGATCAGCTTTTCCAAACACAGCTGCAGCCCCTAACACTGGGGTTCACAGTCTGCAAAATTTTAGTTTACATTCTGCTACTGAGAACTGACTACACCAAATAGAAGAGTTAGAAGCTGATTGTAAACAATACCAATTATTTGCTTTTAGAAGTCGAGCAACTCTGGAAAGTGAGCAAATTTCTCTGTAAGTAAGTGAATTTCAATACCTTAACTATTAGTTATGCACATTGGCGACTCTTTATTTAACAGCCCTCCAGAAACTACTCACACAAGGGTGCCCACCATGATACAGCTATGTCTTTGTTACAGAATCCAGCCCTATTTCACACAGATCACAGAATGTTTAATAAGCAACCAGGCCAAATAAAAAAGTTATGACCACATGACAGGTAAACAAGAGTATGATGAATTCTTCCTTCTTGTTACATCATCCTCCCTGACACCTTTCTTCCATTTGTGCATGATTAATATGCAACCAACTTCTAGGTTATCACCAGTGTCACTACATAGCAATAACCAGCCAAATCCATAGTTTTTCTAATTATTAAGTGACCATTCTAAGAAAAATGTGTCATGACGAAACAGCAAATACAGAGGTTTTGAAGTTCATGGCCACAGGATCTCCAGACTTTTTATGAGAACTGTTTTAAGTGCTGACACATACCGCTAAAGGTAATACTTTTAAAGTGGTAATTAAAAGCTCTTTTCAACTTCCTAACAAAGAATGACAGCTCTACACTTCAAAGAAGACATCGACTATTTTTCCCAAGATCTGTCACTACCAAGAAATTAAATTAACTTAGGGTTAGAAAAGAGAATTTTCATCATCTGTAATGCAAGCTTGTATCCATGCATATTTTTATCTTACTAGACAAGTATAAGGGATCCCCTTTACCATTACAGACAGCAGTTAAATTTAGGTTTTAATCCTTCATTCCCGACATCATAAGGCTGGGCTGGCTCCTTCTCAGGGCAAAGTGCTTCCGGGGGCACGGGAGACCCAACCTCCCAACAGGGCAGAACACAACGAACGGACGAAAACAAACAACCAAAACCCTGTTTTGTCATTCCCATCTCGCGCCTCCCGAGGGCACGGCAAGCGGATCGCTCGGGAGCCAAAGCCCTTCCTCGCCGAGCACCGGGCCACCCCTTGCCCCGCCCGAACGAGTCCCTCGCCGGACGCCGCTCGGACCGCCCGGGGAGCGGCACCCAGCGCTCCCTCAGCCGCCGCCCCGTCCGCGGCCCGGCCTGGGCCCCCTCGCCCCAGGGCGAGCCTCCGCCAAGGCAACCCGAAGGGAAGCCCCGGCCCGCCCCTCACCTCCTCGCCGGGAGTGGCCGGGCACTTCTTGCGCAGGCAGCCCCAGTTGAGCAGATTGCCGGTCTGCAGGGTGAGCCTGCCGGCGCGCTCCAGCAGGACG
>WEKY01044145.1:4610-43886 GCA_013390045.1 Picathartes gymnocephalus
CATAAAACTTTCCAAAGCCATGAAAACGTTTGAAAACAGCTTCTTTATTCAGCAACTAGAGTAGGAATTTTTAGAGATGACAGAATTTTCTTGCTAGAAGCTACATATTATTTGATGGCATTCTAGATTGAAAATTAATTAATAGTATATTGAAATTATATAAAAATTTTATGGTTATAACCTAAGTCCTGTCTTAGTTTTTGTGTCATTGACATTTGTATACACTGATGAACTGCATCATCATTATGATAAGGGTTATAAAATTTTCTAAATAGGTAATTAAAAGAAAATCTCATTATGTTGGAAATTCCTCTGTCTTTTTAGAACAGGAAGTTTTACTTTTGTCATTATTTTGCTTCATTAATTCCACATACTGCTGACATCTAGTGACCAAATAGTCCCATCTGCTTTGATATTTCTCTGGTAGCAACAAATATGTATTTGAAAATTGCACAAAGCTGTTCAGCTGTTTCAAGATACTTCTATCCATACAAATATCAGTTCTTTAGATTTTGTTAACCTAGTTTAAAAAAAAAAAAAAAAAAAATTGTGTCCTATAGCTAGAAGACTTTAACTGGAAACAAACCTTCTCTTCCACTCTACACAGTAAATACAAACATAAATAAAAACTAGCTTTGAAAGGCTTAATTTATGTACATCATAATTTCACCTCAGTGTTTGCTGTGTAGGCTTTTATGTCGACTGTTTGGAGTTCAAGTTTTATTTTTGGATATTACACTAATGTTGGGCTTGTAAATGAACTGATGAAAAGGAGAGATGGATTATGAAGGATGAAGCCTAATGAAAGTTTTCCTAAGCTTTGATGTAAAAGAATCAATTCCTGTTCTGATGAGCACAAATTAAAGACAGTACTCTAAAGGCTAAAGTGTTTATGAAGGGTCAAAATTCTGCATTCTTTTGCATGTGCAATCAGGCTCCCCCTGTTAAAATTACTTTTGAAGTCACCTTTCTGAGTAGAAGAGCCAAATTTGTGCAATAGTTCCATGGATGGAGGTAACCTAACTCTCAGCTCCAAGCAGTATAGATTTCAATGTCTTATGTCAGGCAGGTAGAAAATGTCACTAAGTTCTCTGAGGTTTTTTGAAAGTCTAATAAAAGTCATTGCTGAAATGGCTGGTGGATCAGCCCATTGTAGCAAAAGAGAGTTCAGAAACTGGTCTGATAAGACAGGTATGCCAGTCATAGTATTCATTCCTAGTTCAGGCTTTAGATAATCCAAGTGTTAAATAGTTAATAATTTTTAGTTGTGGTATTATCATGATATGTTTCAATACAAACAACTTTGAGTTTCATATTTTGAAATGACTGACAGCTGGGACAACTCTGGGGCCACAAGCTGCCTTCTGAACATTGATAGTAATTTAACTTTTAAAATGCAGTTGAAGGAGTGTCATAAATGCCCACATTTTCACAGAGTAGAGTAAGAGCAACTGTTTTCTCAGCTTCATCTCTGTAAGTCTTTATTGGAAAGACTTCAAGACTGAGGAAGCTAATAAAGAAAGATATATCACCAGTGATGTGACTGTAGATTACTGTTAGGTCATTTCATATCTTAAAACATTGATTGAGGAGATGTATGCTCCAATATTCTACCTCACTGCTTTCTATGCATCCTACACTGTATCCATCCACATTGGATGAAAATAATAAAAATTATCTTGGATGTAGAAATGAGATCTTGAACAATGAGAATTCACACTGCCTCTAAACACAGAGCTCCAGAGTCACTTTCCTTTGTGCCCCATGAATCTTGCAGCCGGGCAGGTGAATAAGCTTTACAAGAAAGGCAAGAATAGAGAGTTCAACTCTTGTTTGTATGGTTTGAGAATTCTATTTGTATCCATTGTGGTTAAGAAGAAACGAGAATAGAGTTTTCCTTTCTCTGGATGAATGGTTTAGGTTGCAAGTTGGTGCAAAAGGGGAACATAGTTCAGGAGAAATTAGTTTTATTTAAATATCAAGACCACCTAACTGGTGCTCAGCATTTTGAAATTAACTGTAAGGGAGAATCCTGGTTCTGCTTCCTCTGTTGACAGAAGTATCATCTCAAAAACATTATTCTCAGCTCTCAAATTTGTTTATCCGATACCATTTTCTACTCATGATTTATTGCTAGGAAGGTTTCAGTTCTCTATTCAGCGTATAAATCTTTGGATTTCACCTGTGAAACACATAATTCTGACGATCACAGTTTAGGCCCAAATGCATTAAAGTTAAGGACTACAATGTCAGTGTCCCTTCTCCTGCACTAATATGCAATTAATCCCATGTATCCATGTCTTAATTTGAAACTGTCATTATGTTCCTAATACTTGTGAGTCAGCGAAGTGAGGAATTGAGAAAAAGCAATGTTTATTGTAAAATGATTGCTTATATCAACATAAAACCTATTTTTATGTCAATAGGTGATCATAGAGGTATTTTCTGCAGTCCAGTAATCATAAAGCCAACGAAGGAAACACTTCCCATGAATAGAATAAGAATGAACCTGTTGCACATTGTGTTTTTACTTATATTTGAGAACCAGATCTAAGCACGTTTTCTCTCAAACATTCTGAGTATTGCTACAGGAAAGGGGTGATCAGAGGAGAGGGTACCATGGAAGTGGGGCAGCACTGTTCTGAGACAACTGCCTGCTCCACTTCAGATTCGTGCTCAGTTCCATCCCCCCCCCAGCTCACTTCCTGGCTATGCAAATGCAAAAAAACTGCATGAAAAATCTAGTTTATATGAGAGCCATGCACCAGGTGAAGTATGAAAGGAAGAGGATCAGGTCCGTCTCTCTCTTTTTTGCTTCTCTTTCTCTCTTCTCTTTCTCTTCTGTTTTTATTGCTTGTCCCAGCTCTGGACCGTGCATGTGATGTAAGGATTGGTAATGTTCCTTGTCCTCTCTCCTTTCTGTCTTGTTTTCTTACGTTGCTCAGTCTGGGCAAAGTGTGTCTGTCTTATTCTACCCAATGGTGAACCTTGTTTTAGGAGGAGGAGATTGTGGAGGGGCACTGTGGCTTGTTAGCCAGCACCTTTGAGTAGTGGTGTTCTGGCTTGTGAGCCACCACTTTTGTGAAGTGTATTGGAAAATTTTATTCCTCTATTTTTTTTATAGCAAAATATTGTCTTGATAAGTGATGTAGATCACTAACGGCTTGACTCTGCACAGTACAAAACTGGTTTAACAGTAAGTTTGTTAATACCCCTGTCTCATTAAAGCTGTGATACTTGTTAAACTTCAGTTTAACTGAAGTTAGTGTTGAATTAGTACCTACCAGCCCAGCTGCTAGTAACAAACACAACATTCCTGTCATAGGACTATATTAAAAAACAACATAAATTTTAGTGCCATTGGCTGCAAATTTTAGGGGTTTTTGTTTAATAAATGAGAAAATTTTTAAAAAGGAAAAAAATTGTAGCCATGATAATCTGATTTATTTGTCATGATTCTTCCTGCATTTGATAATGCTATTAGCATTGCAAGAAGCTCTGTCAGCTCTATCAATGGATTTTCAGTCTTAATTGCTATTTTCAGTGATTTTTTTTTCGGTGTTTGATGGTAATTTTAAGCCACAGCTGCTGTTTCCATTTTGATTTGTTTACTTTCCATAAAGCAATTAGTATCACAGAAATGAATGCCATTAAAGTGGGCCTCTTTTGTGTAATATGTGAATATAGTTCTTCTCTTAGGGTTTTAATTTTGATGAACATTTTTTTTTAATATAATTGCTTGTTTACAAAATATTCGTCTAAGTTTTAGTTTACACATATTTATTTTCTTAAGAAATAATGCAAATAGTTTGTGCTGCTTCTAAAATAAGACAATACATTTTTAAAAGGATAAATGAAAGGTCCTGCAACTGGAGAGGAAGATCCCTTTGCCACAGTGGAAGGTGGAGATTCACAGAGCATGCTGTCAGGCAGCAAGCTGAACCCACTGTGCTCTGGCATAGCAGAAGCAGAGCCAGTAGCTCAACAGAAGTGATTGTCAAGGAGTTGCAGTGATGGACTGCTACGTGAAGGAAGGGCAAGCTGGGACCTGAGGGTTGCAGAGGAGTGGGAGAGGGCACTGACCTCACTGAGGAGTCAGAAAGTTCAGTCAGTAAGCCAGGATCAGGATAGGTGGGAAGGTGGTGTTTAGTCAGCCTAAGCTCTGTGGTCACCCAGCAAATCCACTGTAGTGAGGCAGGTCCGAAGTCAATCCAGGAAGCAAATCTGTGGTTGAGGTAGAATAAAGGCAGCGTGACTCAGGAGCAGAGCTGACTGCTACACAATTGGAATATTGCTTAGTTGGGAGACCTCTGGCTGAGAATGATCTCCCTAGGGAGGGAGGAACAGATCCGCACTTCTACCTTTCTCCACAGCGGCCGTTAGCAGTGGGACTCAGAAGACTAAGCGCCTAGAAGAGAGAATGTGCTTGCAGTCATGACAATCATTGTTCTCCTTTACTTTGCTTCCTTTTTAGACTAATCTAAACTAATGCATCCAGATTTGTGGGTCCTCCAATGTAAGGAAGACATTAATAAACTGGTATTTGCTCAGTAGAGGACTACCAAGATGGTCAGGAAGCTGGAGTTCTTGCTCTTTGAGAAGAGTCTGAGGGAGTTTGCTTGTTCAGCTCAGAGAAGCAGCTAATACCAGCCTGCCAATGCCTACAAGGGGTCCTCAATACAGAGCCAGTTAAAGAAAGAGAGGTTCAAAGTGAGCCTAACAGAAATTTTTCCTTCCACCATGAAGGCATCAAGCAGTGAAACAGGTTGCTAACTGAGGTTGTGACATCTTTATTCTCAGAGGTTTTCAAGACCGTATTGGCTAAAGCCCTGACCAGCCTGGCAGTACCTTATGTCTGACCCAGCTGTGACAGACCTTCTGAAGTCCTTTCCAAGCCTGAGTTGTCTTGTAGTGCTAGGGTTCTACAGTGTGTCATTGCTTCATTATTTTAACTGCTTCCTATTTATTTCTGTTTATAGATTTTAATTTTGTTAGTATTCCATTTATCAATATTATGTTTGAGAAGGGAAAAGGGGAAAGGCTAATGAAAAAAATTATTTCAAGATCAAGAAAGAGGCTATGATGTCTAATAAACATCTAAGGTATGTTTTTAGAAGTTAATTAAAATTTACTTATTCTTGGTACTGATAAGTAAAAGCAGGAGTTTGTTATTAAAAAATACTCTCTTCAAAGGACAACTTAAACCAAATGTAATTCTATCATGTAAAACTGCCAGAATTTTGTTGTTCTCTGTTACTCAAACAAATAGGTTAAATACAAACATAAACCAGGAATAAGTTGTTCCCATTAAAAAAAATCCTACAATAATTCAGTGAAGAAAAAGAACTATAAGGTAATCAGAAAGTCTTCAAATTGAAATGTAAGTGTAGAACTAAAAGGTAAGGGGAGAGAGGGGGAGGGAGGGGAGATTGAGGTTTGTTTTGCCATCCCAGCACCTGTGAAATTAATGTTTCTATTTGTAGGGAAATGTGTAAACCAGCATGAGCTAATAGCATCTAATTTTTCATGAAGTAGTCATACTGGATTCCTTTTTCTATCAGTGTTTTTGTTTGGGTATTTGTCTGAGGACAGTCTCCTGATCATTCCCTATCACTGCATTTAGTTACACATTGCAGACTGGTTTTCAAACTTACCAATTTTACTTCTTTTGGACAAAAATAAATCAAAATCCTGCCTTTAATTGCTAATGGGCACTCAATCCAAAAATCTGGATTAGAATCAATCCAGAGTCAAACTTTATGAAATACATATAGCAGGAACATAGATGTCAGTACCAACTTTCACTCTGTCTATGTCTTCTCATTGGTCTGCACTATTTACCAACTTGGAAATAGCAGTTACTTTCAGAAACTAAAATACCTCTTATTAAAGAAAAATAAAAATTGAAGATTAAAAACCAAAAAATTGTTCATTAGTGTGAAATCTTGCACCTACATTTTGTATCATTAATATTTTAAAAGGCTAGGTAAAACAAACCATCTGTGTTTTTTTTGGGGCTGCAGTGTTTTGTTTGGTTGGTTGGGGTTTTTTTCCACAACTCATTTGTTTTTTTTTCTTTACTTGAAGTCAAATCAAAATGAAACCTGGCTCCATATCTTTGTATAGTGTCAGACAATAAAGGTATAGCTTTATCCGCTAGAAGGAGGTGCTTAATTCATCTATCCATGTGTCCACTAATTCAGAAAAAGAAAAACTTGGCAGTAGGTTAGGTCTCAGGTTTTAAGGATTCACAGATACAACATTTCTAAAGTAACAACAAATGAATAGTTGTCTTTGATAGCTCTTTTATGCAAGGTACCGATGAATTAAACTTAATGGCAAAGGCAACTCAATTTTCTTTATCATCAATTTGGCATTGTTTAACAGATGTTTTCTGAAAGCTTTAGTAATCTTTTTAATTTGTCTCTGTGTAATGTGCAGCAAATATCCATGGTTAATAGTCTGATTATTAAATTTAATTCCTTTTCAATAGTAGTTTTCATTGTTGCAGAACTTTGAAACCTAATAACAAGTCTATAAAGGACCCTGATTTCACTCTGGTTTTAAAGCCACAATTATTTCACAACAGACACACGCTAAACCAGTCCTTAATATGAAACAGTCTGGGAATGCCAGATACCAAGAGAGAGAATAGATGAGTGAATCTTTAGTGATGAGTATTTATCCAAAGCCTCAGAGATATATTTTGTCTTGATGTTCTTCAGTCTTACACCATCTACCTTTTCTGCCATTTACATTAATCTCCTTTCACCATCTACATTTCCAGACATGATTTTCAGACTTGTATGTCTTCCACTCCCAATGTAAGTGTATCTAATTTTAAATTATGTCTGTGGACAAATTATGTATGTCCTCTCTACACTTTCACTCTCTGTTCCTCCTATTTCAATGTAGGGTCAGTATATATTATATATATTTGCTTATAGTTTATTATTTACTTTAAGCTATACCTATAAAAGACTAGGCACTGCAAGAATTATATAATTATTGTTATAAGGAAGACCTCTTAAAGCTGAAGAAGCTGACAGTCCAGACTCTACGTAAAGTATAATACACAGGTTCAGTCTTTGTCTGCTTGACATATTATTCTCCTCTACATTTGGAATATATATATATAACTCTTTTCCACTGCATAGCTCTCACTACCGCTGAGATTTTCTGTAAATATGTCAAGACCACCTGCAAGACTTCAATAAGAATATAAGATACATAGGAAAGATGAGCTAAGAAGACATTTAACACTAGTTGGAAACTACATCAGAGTTGAATTAATGATCAAAGGGGTCCAGCTTCAAGAATTAAATTAATTAGAATTTGAAAAAATGCAGTGGATTTGGTAAGTCAGAAATGTAATGCCATCTTTACTTAAAGATAGACGAAGAAAGTCATAAATTCTTTGGAAAGTGCACTAAAAACAGAACTATATCCTAAAAAATACACCAAAAATCTCTATCTGTAGTACTTGACCTTATCAGAAACACAGACATTATTATTTTATTTTTATTATTTTTAATCTTGTGTCTAAACCTATTTAAGGAACTCGTACAATGGAAGTGAATATTAACAGAGGTGAATTACCCAGGAAGATCTGTCTGAACCCAAAAAAATTAACAGAAAAATAGTAGAGTTTCAGTATGAAGAGGGGCTATTACCCATGGACAGAAGACTTAGAAGACTTAAAGCAGAAACACATATAACATGCATATGGAAACATAGTAAATGTGTAATGCACAATAAAGTAGTAATTAATACTTTATGTTGTTATATATTATGAAATAAGTCAACATATATTTGAATTATAAAATAACTCAGAGTTCATTAGTACATAAAAATAATATGTATTTCAAATTATATTGTGAAATATAGCTTTCTTATGATTCTGATTTTCTCATATCTTGTGACTTCATTAGGCATTTGGAGTCAGATTCTTCACCATCCAATATCTGTGTTGGGCAGGGTCTGAATTTATTTTTCAGTCTGCATATAGGCTTTTCAAAAAAAAATCTCATTTCCTATGAATAAGTAAAAATACTTACTCTATCCTTTACTGCAAGCATATTACTATTAGATTTCCACGTGTTCCTGTATTGCTGGAGGAGAGTGAGGTAGGATGTTACAGTCAGATGTAATAAGGGAGTGTTAAACCACATAGCATAGAATAGAATCACCTCCTTCAGGAACATAGCCAAGGGGAGGGATGGTGCTGTGTAAGAACCCAAGCAAGTTTTATCCCTGTGTAGGATATCTGTCTTTGAAGATTTCACACTGCATTTGTTCTATTTCATGGTAAGATATCCAAACATGCTTTGAAATTATATATTACTTGTGTGAAGGCATCTTCCAAACCACAAAATAAAGTTATTTTATAAATAAATGTTTAAAGCTTCTGTACAAAACGAAGTAACATCAGGACAGGCGAATGAGAATCTTCTCAGAACATACCACTGGTTCAACCATTCCATCTGGCTCAACTGTGGTAAGAGATCTCTCTTACATGGTCTGAATTGTGCATTTACAGTTTCTTAGAAAATATCATCACTATTGGTGAAGTTAATGTAAGATGCTCATACTCACCTGACTAGAGAAGTCAAGAAGAATTCAGAACTTGATTCCATAACCTACAGATGAATCCTGAACATCAGCAATATGGAAAAGTTATTCGCCATTTCTTAAAATTTACATTTAGTATAAAGCAAACCCTATATTTTAGTTATGTAAAAGTATTTTATTATATAATCATTTATAAAACAATGTATTTATTTAACTCCCTACATTTTAGTATAACCTCCCAACCATTAATATTTAGCATAAAAGTGGAATTGTCCCAGGAGACAGATATCTGACAATATCTTTGAAGCAAAAGACTGCATGCAGACTGCTTATGGAAATGGTCCCACAAGCTGCCACCTTTCCAAACTGGTAGCTGGCATGTTCTGAAAGTGTGCAAGGGCTGTAGGAACAACCCAGGTTAGCCTGCAGCAGCAGCCCTCCCTGCAGTTACAGTCTTGAAACAAAGGACCTGAATTGCTGCATGGAGGTGGCTCCTTCTTCCCCTCTAAGTATAACCTTCCAATAAAGAACAATTTTAATCCACTTCTTTGACAAAAACATTCAGCATTTCTCTTCTGTTCTCCAACACCTCAGAGGAATTCAATAGCATAATAATAAAAATAATACTTTAGTATGATATTCCATTTTCTTAATCCTGAGACAATTAATATTTTTTTTGCAACACAGTTCATTTATAGTATATTATCAAATGCTGCCACAAAGGACGCAAATTTGTCTCACTGAATATTGTCAAGTTGCCATCTGGGCTGCAGCTCCATGTGGGCTCAGGGCCAGGAGTGGCAGGGACTCCCCAGGCTGGCAGCAGGGCAAGGCATGGCATCCAGGAGCAGGGCAGCCAGGGGTGCCAGGGCAGCCCCTTCCCTGGGCATTGGGCACATCCCATGGGATGTGGGGTGGTCAGGGCCAGGCTGGGATGTGGATTTGGAGGTGGGCCCATCTTGGCAGGCCCTGCCTCAGCACCAGGGGCTGGCATGGGTGTGAGGGGACAGGCAAGGCTGTACACAGGGCCCTGATAAATATATTTAATTTGTCTTCATAAAAGTGGTGCGTGGGGAGAATCCAATTACATTATCACAAAACAGTAATTCAGGTACACAGGGGAGTACAGAAAAGATACAGGTAAGTATAATCTTACCATATTTTAACTTTTAACTGCATTGACTGATGTTCTTTTAATATATTTCTATGCATAATTTGTGTAAATTAAAAATAGGTCAAATGAATTACTCAAATATCAATAAAACTATATCAGCAATACAGAATACTTAGAATGGTTACAATAAATATAACATTCTGAGAATTAAGCTATTACATACAAATAATGACTTCCTGTTTGGGAAACTTGCATATGTACTGAGAGCAATTAGATAGTGGAAAAGTATTTATAATGCATTTTTCCTAAGATTGAAAGCATTAACACAATGATATTAACATCATACTTTAGTTACAAACTGCAGGTCAGAATGGATGAACTGCTGTATTTGGTTTTTAAGCATTAGAGGTAACACTTAATTCTTCTGGACCTTTTCAAAACACTGTAACTGCTGTCTCATTGGAAAACCTGTAAAGTTTCTTAAATAGAATTTGTTTATAGAACTATTCTCACATGTTTAAAGGAATATTGACATGTATGTAACAAAGAGGATACATGCAGCTTATGGCTCATATCTAAACTAGGCTGATACACGCAAAGTCTCAGCATGGAACAAATCCTGTGGATACTTCACTATTTCCTGACACCTGTCTCTTGTAGGACCAACAGACAGCTTGCCCCTGCTTCCCATATAAGGTGCTGAGTTAAAATCATAGTCATAGCAATTGAGGCAGTAGACTCCAGCCAGGGTCACTTAATCAGATCTCTCTCAAAAGAAACAGATTTTAGACAACAGAGCATGATAGCATACTATTATCTCTCTTACATGAGTGATGAAAAAGGTGTGAAGTATTTATATCATTTGCATTAATCTGTTATTTATAAGTATTTAAATGATGCTCTTACTCTGTATGTTAGAACAATTGCTTTTGGGGTTTTGTTGTTGTTGTTGTTGTTGTTGTTGTTTTTTGTTTGGGTTTTTTTTGGTTGTTTTTTTTTTTCTCTTGGGATCAATGTCATGTCACTGTGATGTCTATTGACAATGTATCTACAACTCCTGAGAATTTTCTAGGCATGCTGTTGAAAGTAGTAGAGATGCTCTTATCCAAAGCATCTACAATTTCTCAGAACTTTCACTGCTATTATTAATGTTATTAAACAAAAGTTAAAAGATAATCTTATCTTATTAGGATACTCTGACCTCTTCCCTTCTCAATGTTCTGTCCTCTTAAGATTAACAGATGGCTCTGTAATCAGCCATATTGGCATTACTGTACCTATGCATGGATTTTTACTGGGAAATTTCCAGTTTTCCTTGTACCACAACTGGAGTTGAGATTTGTCCCCTAGCTCTCTTAAGCCTCCAGCACCTGACTGTTTTGCAGTTAAGTCTTGAAAGATTCTTGACAATGCCATGGTTTTTAACTGTACATAGCTGTGATTTAAGAGTTGCAACTGTTCTTATGCTTTCTTAATATGTAGATTTTTAGAAATAGCATAGAAGTAAAAGAACATCTGCAACTTCAACAAGAGTAAGCAGACTATCAGTAAGTGTTGAAAAAACAGTTGACTGCAAGAAAATATATCAAGTACAAACACTGAGAAGGAAAAATAATTGCTACAGGAATGTATCCATCACAGTCAGTGAAAAAGAAAATAATCACAGACAACTATATAATACACTGTTTTTAGGCTAACTAATGTGAAATGCAATTTATATTCTACAGTTTCAGAAACTGCTCACAAAAGAGTCTGACACATTATTTTTTTGGTTTTACAGCTAAAAAACCCCACCAAAACCAATCAAATAAACCAATAAATAGATAAAACAAATAAAATAAAAATAAATAAAAATAAACATAAATATAAATATANAAGAAACCAAACATAAAATCTGATATAAATATAAATATAAATATAAATATAAATATAAATTAAATATAAATATAAAATATAAATATAAATAAAAAATAAATAAAACAACAAAAAACACCCCCACCTAAAACTGGTGCAACTTCTGTTGCTGCTCATTACAGCATGAACATATATGGCAGCAAATTGAGTGCATGGACAGTACGCACAAATGCATTAATGAATTTAAGGCTTTCTCATCATTATTTTGCACTTGAAATGGTATCCCTTAAAATTTATTTTCTTTCACCTATTTTTCATTTCTCAAGTTCATGTAACGAAATATGCTCACGATTGTTTTTTTTCATAATATTCTTTTACTGTTTTGACTGTCCTCATAGTTTAGTAATCTTTTTCTCTTATTATCGATTTTTGAATGTCCTTTGGGCAGTAAAGTATCTTGACATAGTATGTGATTTATTTTTTTTTTCCTGCAATTCCTTATCTTCTGCAGAGGAAATTGATTTTTTTCTTTTAATCATTCAATTAAAGGATTGTTTTTCTCTGGAGATAGATTATTCAGCTTTTGATGACTTTACCTTTGTGGCTATAGCGTATTTACTAGCTGAGATTTTACTAAGATGCTTTTTGTGTTGAATCTTAAACCATCATCATGAATACATTAAAGCAGGAGAATAAAATGAAGACAGTATAATTTAAAAAATAATAAATAACATGAGTATTCTGCCCAGAAATAGTGTTATCCCTGCAGGGCATATAATCTAGTGCCATATTTACTTGCTAGAATTCTATTTTCTTATTTCTCTGATAATCATGGTAGAGTTGCTTCAGTAGAATTTCTTGGAAGAAAACAGAAAATTTTAGCTGTTTGTGATTGGCTTCAAACTCTCCTCCACTTGCTTC
The DNA here is from genome assembly GCA_013390045.1 of Picathartes gymnocephalus. Classification (NCBI taxonomy): domain Eukaryota; kingdom Metazoa; phylum Chordata; class Aves; order Passeriformes; family Picathartidae; genus Picathartes; species Picathartes gymnocephalus. Next base: position 17,071 of record WEKY01044145.1, read on the forward strand.
AAAAGCCAGAATTAGTATTTAATTTACCATCAAATATCACAGAAATAATTTACACTAAATAATTACCTAAATCTCAGGTCACAGACTTAACATTACTTAGCATTAGTACTGTACGTATTAAAATACTTGATCTGTTTGAACAAATTGTGCAAAATAGTGATGGAAAAATGGACATAGGATAAACCTTTTTTTTTTTTTNTCCTCTCAGGAAAAATTTCAAAGGAGAACATTCAAATCCCACATGTCTATAATAGGATTTGAATGTTCTCCTTTGAAATTTTTCCTGAGAGGACTGAATTATGCCAAAGAAATTGCTGGGGGGAAGCATGTAGGTGGTACAACCATACAATAGGGCTCAATGAAACAACAGTAGTCAAATTGCTTAGTAGAACTGACAGGAATACTCTGTCTATCAAAATGTACCCTTTCCAGGCCTGAAGAGTAAACTAAACCAATGGATGACTCTGGATTTACAGATGAAGTGACAGACTGTGTAAGTAGCTGTGGATGGCTCTCTGCCAGGAACACAGCACCATCACATGAATTAAACAAAACAAAACTGCTAATGCTCAAGACAGGGGTGTGGTGAGGGAAAGTCTGTGTTAATACTTGAATCACGGGTGGAGTGAGGATGGAGGAAACATTATATACTGATTACCATATTGGTGTTATTTTCTAAATCAATGGCCTTTTTTGATGGTGTTTCTCATCAAGAAATGAAAATACATGGCACAAATGGGAAGGTGATAGTTCCACTGCAAATCACATCAGCCTGAGGGTGGGTTTGTCAATCTGTTCAACAGAGAGGGTTACCTACTGTGCTCTCACCTCTGCTGCATGTGATGGGCATCGAGGAGAGCAGGAAATTGACAGGCAAAGAAAGCAAAATCTGTAAAGCACAGTGATAATTTTATTCCTAATAGAGGTCAAAACTCAGGTCTCTTGGACTTTTGTCTACATGGCTACCTATAATCATGAACACTGTTTTCATTTTCCTGTTCAAAATAGTGTTGTTGGATAAGTCAGCATAAATCAGAGAAGGAAAAGACATCCAGAGCATTGATCTCCATATCCAACAGCTATTGAAGTAGTTTCAAGGATGTTCGGGTGGTCAGGAGTGGCCAAAAAAATTACATTGCAACTGGTCTGTGCTGTCCAAGGTTACCCTGGCAAGGATCACTGAACACATTTCTGGGCACTAGGGACACAGTTTTAAAGGAGATGACTTTCTGGGGATAAAAAACAACAAAAAAAACCTACCAAAAAACCCCGAGGCCAGATAAGTGCTGAAGACATTTTATGTATCTATCCATTGCGAAGGTCAAATACCATTTGCTTTGCTGCTAGCACTGTTTCTTAGGACTATGAAAAGATAGGGATAAATTAGAGAGATGATGAAAGACATGTGGGCTGGGACAGCTGGGAACTAAACCCCAGGAGAGGTAATCATAGTCTGTTGTGATGCAGAGAGCATCTTTCTTGGAACCCTTTTATGTTTCTGTCATTTCAGGAAAGAAACACCAGTAAATTATAGGATTGGAACTTTTAAAGAAACATTGTGGAACCTAATGCGATACATTCTCCACCTTAGCAATCTACTGGAAATCTGTTCATTCTTTTCAGGAGGGATATTCTTGAATATTAGTCATAACCAGGGGGCATCAGAAATGAATGAGGCTGAATGATCCTGGAGGATCTTTTCACTAGGGTTAGCTTCTCTAGTTAGAGCTTCAAGGGTCTTTCAAGAGCAAATCAAATGCAAAACAAACAAACAAACAAACAACCAAACGAACAAAAACAAAACAAAACCAACAACAACAACAACAACAACAAAAATTCACTCCTAAAATCTCTTTAATAGAGACCTTTAAGAGAATAGTATAGATGCAGCCTCAGTCCTAAGTGTTTTCCTTACGTGTTTTCCCTGTGTTCCAATTGGAGTAACAAAGTGTGCTGCACACATCTATACTAATCAGGGAAGCTTTTTGGAAAAGGGTTTGGAAAGTTTCTTCATGGAACCATGACTTCAATATTGTAATTTTTGTCCGTGGTTTCCAAAGAATTAATATAAGTATGCATGATAATGGGAAAAGTTAACTATGTTTATGCTTCTCCATTTAAAAATATTTGCAGGTAATGAGATTTCTCTCAAAAAAATCATTTGTCATTTTATTTGAAGAAAACTTTAAGGATTTTTTTGGTGCCTTTTGAAAGTACATTCTACCTCATTAACTAGAGGTTTATAAAACCTGCAGTAAATAGAGATGCACTTCAGTATCATGTAAAGATGCTTTTTATAAAATTCATTTTTGTTGGTTTGTTTTTCTAAGAATGTGACTGTGAAAAAAGTGTAATGAGAAAAGATAAATAAATATGGAAAATCCCAGTTTTCTGCACATGCTCAACTGGACTGTTAAATAAAGTACAAATAATTTAGTTATATTTCATGTTCCTCTTACTGGGTAGGAACTTGTGTATCTTATGGGATGTGAAACTAACTACTTTGTTGATTGCATGTGTGTAAATTTCCACGTGTGTACTCAAAGCTTCAGATTAATAAGGGAAAAAGAAAAATAAAAAAAGTATCCATCTTAATGTTGCATTTTAACTCTGAATATATTCATTTCCATCTTGACAGATGCCTACACTTCATTATTTGGAAATCTGAAATTAGAGAGGAACAGAATGATTTGGTGTTAGGTGGGTAGTACTTTGTTGCAGAAGGTAGCACTGCAAGTGGATGAATGGTTGTAACGCAGACTGAAGTTCTCAGTTTCCAGTTTCTTCCCTGCCAAGCAAATTTTATAGTCATTATAATATTGTGGAGTCTACTGGCTTCAATATATCCCACTGAAGGATGACTCGAAATGGGCTTTACATTAGAACATTTTTAATACAAAGGGATTTTACAAAAGAAATAACTGCCACTGTGTTCTCTTTAAATGCAGTTAGAAGGTATAAGAAGTTGTACCACTCAGCCTTCTATCCTGCTGAAAATAATGTGGCTTTCAGAGTAGTGTTTGTAAAAAATACATCAGTTGAGAAGCAGAGATTCTACCCACAGTCCTTGAGATCAAGGTAGTATCACAAAGCTTATATGCACACAGTCAGTTTTTAATCTGAGCCTCAACATCGCAATTTCAGACCTGGGGAAAGTGATGGGTAAACAGGGCTAGTTACAAACTACACAAACTTGGATTTATTATTTGGTGAATATAGCAAATTTTTTATTTGCAATTTGCTTTGACGCTAGACAGAAATAAATGCAACTTGTTCGTTCTTTTTAGGTTTGTGGCAAAGAAAATGAAAAATAAAGCCCCATTGGTGCAATTCTTATAAATATACTTCATTAGTTATTAAACTGTGCTCAAAGCTCTAAATTTCTTTACACTTTTCAAATATGGACGAAAAAGCCCATATATCTCAGCAATTAAAAAAAGATAAGGTTTCTACATGGTTTCTGGTTCTCAACAGTACATTGATACAGTATGTCATGCACCACTTGACGCAGAAGTGCTGCTTCCTGTGAGAAAGTACTCTGTAGTCAGTGTAATGCCTTCCTTATTTAGAGAAGAAAATATCACTACTTTCACTCTTTGCTACTGCTCTGGTCCTTGCAAAAGCTTGCCTCTTTCATAAAGCAACCTTTCATCCTGGTAATAACTACTGAGCACGTCTTGATTGTCAGACACCTACAGAACTTCATACCAACATATATGAGGTCCCAAAAAAAGCTTTGGATGTCCTACTACATGCAGTGTCCACCACATGCATTCATTTCTGGGTAAGAATGCAAGACATATTAAAAGAAGTTTTTTGCTTATTTTACTACATGAACTTGTGCTTGCTGCAAATATCTGCCAGTGATTTTACTCATCTAACAGTGACACACAGAGGTACCTCAGAAAGCCTGGTTACACCCCAAAGCTGTCGTGGCAAAAAGCCACCCTCCCTTAGCTTGATTTTATTGTCACAGTCTGCAGCTGTGTCAACACACTAAGCTCAAACTGGGCTCACTCTCTTGTATTAACTCTTTCTCTAACAACCTAGGAGGTACATATTATGTTCTTATTGCTGCTTTGTAGGCAGAGGCATACCTTCTAGACTGACTAAGTATTGCTCCATGCTCTTCATTTGTTATTATATTTAGTCTAAAATATTAAGCTATTCTGATTACATGGTCAGGACTTTCCCTTGAGCATCAATTAGCTCAATCTGAGAATAGTTGTTTCAATCACTTCAGCAAATTAATAGGCAGAGATGTCTTTAAAAAAAGTCTCAAAAATATTTTTTTTTCTCTGATTTTTTGTTTACTTTTAAGCCAGGAAAAGAAGAAATGCAGTGTAGCTTTATCTTGAAAAAACCATTGAAAGTGTTGTTACACATCTCTCACATCTCTCTCCTCTTAAAGGAACTTGAAGTTACCTATCCAGCAGCAGAAATGTTCCATGCACTGCACACCTATCATGCAGCCATCTAACATGAATATTGAAACCATACTTCTACTGTTTATTAGAGATGATAACTCTGCTCAGTTTAAGTGGAACTAAGATGGAGGGCAAGCCAAAGGTAGTATTGTCAGAGAAAATAACTTTTTGATTTTCAGCTAAATTATTTTCACCTGTAGCCAGTGAAATGACATCAGTGTATCATATGCAAAAAATGCTGACTGCTAAAGACCAAGTGCTTAAGAGTTATTACTAGAACTTAGGAAAAATATGTCTTGAGACAAGTCTGATGCATTAATATTCAAATTCACATTTTTCTTAAGTTACGAAGTTCTGAAATACAAGGATTTAGTTTGAACTTTTGATATTTGTTCTTTTCTCTTCACTCTTTTAACCATCTTCTTAGAAACATTCCTTTCTTGTCCAGTTTGGTTATTTCCATTCCAATAAACATTGGTTTTCCCGTTTCTTCCTGGTTCTCAGCCAATGTGACTTTTTTGTTTATGACTGTAATTTTATTTGTCAAAAGCATCTGTGATTACATCATCAATGATGTTCGCATAGTTCTGGGAATAGGCTTTCTGAGGTAACAGTTCTGGTTGGAAGACTACACAAAGAAGTATAGCATTTTAAAAATGTAACATTTTCTCAGAGAATAATAGATCCAGAAAACTATAAGTTCATTAAAAAATCTAGAAGTTTCTTCCCAGTTTCACTTAGGCCAAAGCTACTCTGCCAAAACCAAGTCTAAACAACATGCATGCATACAATACCACAAACCTACAAATAAACAAAAATACCCCAAACCACCTAAAACCCCACCAATGTAGAGAGGTCTTTTTATCACTGTCAAAATGATGGTAAAATTTTGTATTCTGTGCTTTTCTTAGAATCACGAGCTTCATGTAGGTAAAAGCTGCACTTGTTAATTTTCTAAGCAGCAGCTTCAGAGTGAGACAGAAATGCTGTTTGTAGGAGGAGAGAGGCAAAAGACAGCAATATATTTATTTCCCTCAGGAAATATTTTTTTAAAAATAAAATAACTTGGTTGATCTCTTGTACTTCATTAATTTTAAATTAGTGGGGGGGTAAAATTTCAGCTGCAGTGACTGACCATCTGTCCAAATAACATCTAGGAATAAAAATGCACTGACCCTTTCCCATCTGTATTTGTCAATGCTTTGATAGAAATACATCATGCTGTTTCTCTGATCAACACTGAATGTTCAATCTATTTTCGTTTACATTAGCTTTGGGGGCAAATTCATGCTGATAAATAATTATTTGGACACAGAGACCATTATTTATTTATTTTTGTAAGTAGATGTTATTTCTATAGCAATAATTTTAATTATTTTACTAAATATAACAAATAAAACAGGGCAAATGAATGTTTGTGTCTATCATATGAAATTATCCAACAAATGGGAAAGAAGTGTACACAGTGTATGTATTGCTCTCTGAATTGACTTACCATAAGGAAAAAAAATAGACAAATCATTCATCTAGACCCCATATTCCACACTCTGGGTAAATCATCCTCTTTTAGCTGTGACACAAACTGAAGTCGTATAAGTGTAGGGAGTTGTTCAAATTATCCCTTGCCAGTTTTCAAGAAATTAGCAATACATTTTTATTCCCATGACACATATGAGCTAGGGCATCATTAATGTTAAATATGCTGAAAACAAAATGCGAGTGCTGTGTTGCTGGAATGTCCCAAAATGCCTTTCACAGCTATGATGCTGTATTGGATCTGGCTGAGATGGGGTTCATTTCCCACAGCAGCCCTCACAGTGCTGTGCCTTGCATTGGTAGCTAGAAAGGCGTTGGTAACACACCAGTGTTTTGACCACTGCTGAGCAGGGCTGGCACAGCATCATCTTTCAACATTCCTCCCTTCTCCCATCAAAGGGCTGGGGATGAGTGAGATCTTGGGACGGGACACAACCAGGCCAGCTGACACAAATTAACCAAAGGGATTTTCCAAACCACATGATGTCAGCTCACATATAAAAGCTAAGGCAGGGGGCTGGGGGGAAGGGATGGAGGTGTATTTTTTATTTTGTATTGTTTCCCCTGTGGAGCAACTGCTCACAAATTTTTGCTTTTTCTTTTCTCTAGTAAACTATTTATCTCAACCTACTAGTTGTTTTCCATCTTATTTTCTCTCTCCTGTCCCACTGGGGAGTGATGGAGCGGCTTGGTGGCACCCAGCCAAGGTCAACCTACTACAGATGAGCAAAAGATAGGGCTTTGGCAATCACTGGCTTAGTTACTTCATGGTTCAACACCATTTTGCCTTGAAGTTCAGGGTTAGGCTGCCCTTTTCCAAACGTGGCCTGGATGATATTTCATTGCCAGCAAGAACTACTACAGCCAGTATGTATATTAGAACCTTGCGATCTGCATAGAGTTTTAAGTATTGAAAAGGAGTAATGGGGCAAAGAACTTCACTTTGTGAAAGAACTTCTCGTGGGAGTGACATCTGCTTGTGAAAGCACAGCAGGGGTTTTTGGCAGATAATTTTATTATTATTTATTAATTTTCTCATTTTATCCAGATAATCCATTGAATTTGTATGGAAAGAAGGGAGTGGGAGAGAAGAAAAAAATAGGAAATTACTGTAACCAAATTAAATAACAAATGAGAGTTAAGATATGTAGCTTAGTATTTAACCTCTTCTGCAAAACAAATAAAGCACATCAGCAAATGCTGAAAAGTTCTTTTAAAATTCTATACTAACAGTTGATGAAAAAGTTAAAGAGATTTGACTTATAATTCTCATGGGTATGCTGAAATACAAGAAGTGTAGGGCACTCTACAGTAGAAGTAAAGGCTGAGAAAAAAAAACATTTCAAGGCTTCAAATATTATCAGTTGAACAGATTTAGATTTGTACCTGCTGAAAACTTAGTATCTAAAAAGAATTCATATTCTGTGCTAGTTAATGTTGTTTGAATCTGGATTTTCATTTCACACCTATTATCTCTAATTAGAATTGGAAACGGCAAAGCTATATCACTCAGGTATTTTGTTTCCAAAGAAATAAGCTCTCTCTATATATTCTTTATTTTGAATTTGCCCATTTTGTTCCATGATCAGTTTTCTCCTTAAAAAAGAATAAGGCAAATAAATACAACCATAAAGCACATAATATTTTATTCATTGTGTGTTATTTTCTAGTACTTTTAGTAATAGAGCTAATTAGTTATGCAAATTTCTTAGTTTAAAACACTTTAGATTTTATGTGGTAGATCTTTGAACTCCACATTAGTTTCTGAAAGTGTTCAGTACCTGAACTTTTTATAAGAAACAAAAAGATTGGACTTATGGGAAAGTTCATTACTCATGTCTAGCAAACAAAAACATCCATGGGTTAAGTTTAATCTAATCATATCTGTTTGTACAGGGTATTAGCAGGTTGTACTAGTGGTGTCCAGGTAGAGGAACTTCTCTGCTTAGTCAGGAGATCAGTAGATTGATGAATATAAGGGCAAATGAGAGTTGCCTACTGAAATCACACCTTACATTCCCTGAGACAGTACTGATAGGGCCAACAGACACACAGAATGCATGACATGGAGGATTCCCTATTTCCTCTCTGCCTGGATGAACATGGGATTTAAGGGACATGGGGCAATGAAAATTCCTGCCCTACACAGGTGCTTTATGCTTAGAAGTACTTGTGAATTCTTCATACCTAATCTAAATATTTTTGAACTTTAAAATTGTGAACATTTATTAAGTCTTTTAAAAAAACTGTTATGCTTTCAGGAAAATAATTACCTGTTTCACTGAATCTGACACAATCAAATGAAACTCACTGCAGAGCAAAAACCCTTGAGGTACCAAACTATAAACATCACTCTATGTGCAGCTGGGAAATTTTTTCAGTTAGTATCAAAATTGCTGAAAAGGACTTAGCACATTACTGAAATAAATCAGATGCATGTTGATTTTACCTTTGCCATACTAGAACTGGAATATGAATTAAGGAGAAAGGAGATAAAATTTTTTTTGACAAGTAAATGAATATTGGGATGGAAAAATTATATTGGGAGTATGTTTATATGATGCCATGGTACCACTTTTACAAAGTGATTTCTGCTGGAGGGACATTTTCAGATAAGGCATATAAATTAGGATGCCTCCAAGGCCTAGTTTTTCATTCTATGTGAAACCAAGAAAGCATTATATGTCTAAAAGGAGTCTGTAGGGACAAACAGGCTCATGCTTAGTTAAGGGAAAAACTGCCATAGGGAGAGAAGTTAGATACATGATCTTGATATTCAGCAGGGAAGCTGGTCTGATATCACTAGTAATAAAAACCCATTAAACTCAGCATGTTATTCAGTTCTTGGTTGGAAGTGCTAAGTGGGACTGACAAAAATTATTCCAAGGGTCATCTGCAGAATTGTTCAAAGAGAGATGCGACCTTTTTTCTTACTGTATCAAAGTGTGTCATGGTTTAAAAAAAAAGCCAAATTTTTGTCTCCTGAGAAGGCTCTTACGATTTCCTCCAGGTACAACTTCCAATAGATCTGGGAAGCCCAGAGATTGGCTAGCTCTGTGACAGGCACTTTGTGTGACCACTTACATATTAGAATTGCTTTGGCAAACCTACATTTTAAGAGCGAGGAAGCCAAAATCTTCCTCTTTTGTTTCCGGTCACAGTGCAGGTAACAGGGTGAAGGGGGGGAATCCGTCAGTCCCCTGCGGGGTGGACGGCCCCCCCCGGCCTGCCTGGGGGAGGGAAGGGGCCCCATTCCCCCCCTCCCTTCTCCCTTGGGCAGCACAGCAGCTCCTCCAGGCTGGAGGGGGAAGCGAATACAGTTCCATGCAGCTGGCACGGCTCTCTCGGGCCGGGCCTCTGTTTGCCCCTGTCTTCCACCCTGGGAGTGCCGGGGGGGACGCTGAGTCCTTACTTTTTCCCCCCCCCGGCCTCCTCAGGGTGCTGCAAACACCTAACAAGAGAGAGATCAGCCTGCGAGGTATCGGAACCTGCTAGCTTTGGCCCTAAAGTCCCCCCCCGCCCCCGCCGTGGAATGCATGGAATTGCAGCTGAACTGAAAAAGGCAATTAACTCTTTAAGTGCATAGAATGGATTTAGAAAGAATAAGAACACAGAAAGAACCAACAAGAGTGCCTGGGTCAGTGAAAAGAGGACTGAAAGTCTAGAGGGAAGAGAGAGAGGAGATGCCTTTAAGCTGAAATTCTCTTGTAAAGCTATGGTGATGGACAATTCCTTATAACCCTTATTGCATGACTTGAGGGGGGTGCAGCATCTTAACTGTTTTGAAGCAAGCAGATGTTGGAGTAGTTATGGGTTATGAGAAATTTGAACAGAAGAGAAATGGGGAATTTTGCTACAGAGAAGAGAGAGAGATGAGAAACCCTTGCCTCAGGAACAGAAGAAGAGAACCCTTGCTCCAGGGCTGAGAGACCTTGCTTCTAGAGAGAAAGAGAAAGAAGACCTAAAAACTGCTGTCCTTAAAACTCTACCCCCAAGACACTGACTTAGGTCCTCAACGCAGTCGCGGGAAAGGCTGCGTATCGAGGAAAGGAGTGTCACAGTTGGACAAACTCCGGGCGGGAGTTCACTGTGATATTAAACCCCACAAAAGGAACTGTGTTTCTTGTGGGAAGATCCACCTGGTGAAACAGGAGAAACTCCTTTTTCCAACTGAACTAATAAAAGTTTGTTTCAAAGATGGTAAACTGACCAAAGACCTCTAAGTTTTGGTTTCTTAGGTTGTTAATGGAAAAAGAAGTGTTGGTACGGCAAGACGAATAAGGTGGGGGGAGAAACATCTAGGGGTTGATTTTCTTTTGGTTTTTTTCTTTTGTCCGTAGTTCTGTTAATAAACTACCTTTTATCTTTCAAGGTTTGGACTTGCTTTACCTTTCTCTTAATCCTTATCTCATCACAGGGGGCCAGCGTACGTAAAACCACTACATAAATTGGTGCGTTGGCCGGGAAAGAACTCAACCCGCTACAAAGTGAAAGGAAGTAATGTAAATAACAGTTATCATTTACCACCAAAAAAAAAAAAAAGAAAAAAAAAGTGGAAATCTATCTACATATGGAAGCATTGGTGCATTCTCTGTTACAGTTAACTGAGTGAAGACAACCCAGCCAAAAGGCACACTCTGACCTCTGCCCCCACACTTCTATGGAAATCTATGGAAAGGTACAGGATTCAGAAAAAAAGAAAAGAAAAGAAAGGAAAAATTACTTAGAATTGGAGCTCCTGATGATGCATTCTGTAATGATTTAAAGTTAAAATTTTAGCTGATGCTACTCAAGTCCTACTTGGATAGGTGTCCAAAGTGACTGTTCTAAGATTGGGATAAAAAAGAGCAGCAAAGCAAATACGCAGTGGAAAAAACTGAGAAATAATGCCATTTAATCTGATGGCTTCATGATATCTGAAACATAAAATCCATGGGGCTATTGCAACCACTTCTGAAACAATTACAATTGCTTTTTCTCATAATATTGCTCTTACTTTCTTTTCTCTTTGTCTACTTTTCTACCTCAATTCCATTCTTTCTCCATTCACTTTTAGGCACAAAACTAAAATAGATACTTCTGCATTTTCTTTGCCAGAAACATTAAGTGGCTTGTATTGATCGAAATAGTTTTTTACTCCCATTTCTCCAGAGATAATGTTAAGTAGACACAGAATAATTTAATATGCCTGGACTGTTTGAAATCAAGAATTTATTCCAGTGTTTCATTTAACAGCCATAAACACTACTAGTTTTGACAAATTGCTTTTAGGAAGTAAAAGAAAAACAGATGTCTTGCAGCCCTCACCACCAACAGCTAATTTGGCTAACAGAGTCAACACTGTAAAAACCCTTTGCGTCTATAATTATTTCATTCATGTGATTGCTGGCACGGTCTGACCAACCTTACCGAAGTTAATCATAAGAGATGTGCACAACCTAATGGAAATGCTAAATGAAATGTTAGCCTTTGCTAGCTTCTGCCAGTCTCCAGAAATAACATAAAGGTTATTGACTGTACAAACTGGGGAACAGTTTTTTAAATGCTTGAATTTGAGGGAATTGGGAAGTGTTAACTTTTTTGAAGTCTATACAGATATTGCTGGTAGGTCTTGAGGGCTGTCAGGGTGTGGTTATGTAAATGTATCTGAGTTAGGGTGCAGAAAACTATAAGGACAGCTGAAATACCAGCATCAGACTCTGGGGTAAATATTTGTGTTGCTATATCAACTATGTGTAATGATTAAAATGGTATTGAAATCTAATAGTCTAGTGCCAGCCTAGATTGTTTTATATGAGCTGCAAAGTTGTATGCTTCCTGGCAATATAGTCTGCTGTGTATTTTCCAGTCATGGAAAGGTTAGAAACACCTATGTGCTTGACCACTCTCTATAAACCTGTGTCTCACACAGGCAGTTACATCCACAACCATATAGTTGCTTTGAAGGAAACAGGAACGTGTGCACCAAAGTTTCTTTTGGCAGGTGCTTTTTGAGTCCTGTGTTCACAAACATTACGTGATTGAGCTCAATGCTCAAGATTTTGAAGTAAATCCCTGTATGGTAAAACTTCATTGCATGCCAGTCTCACTATTTTTTCCTACTCTCTTTTTGTAGGTGATTCACCTATAAACAGCTGAGTATTGGAGAAGGCACTTCTATCAGCTAAAAGGTGATTTGCCTCTTGTGCACAGTCCAGCTTAGCGCCAATGCATAAAGTCCTGATCTACTGCTGGTTAGATGTCCTTTCAGATTCATGCTTCCCCTGCAATGCCTGGCACTGCTTTCCAGTATAAGGGTAAAGTACCTTTTTAATGAAATGTCTTGTTGCATCTCTAGCCATTCCCTTTATTCCATAATTTGAAACAGTATGGCCTGCACAATGATTTTTTCATGCCTTGTGAATGGCAACGACCATACCGCCTAGGGCAGGATTGTGGAAGCATCCCATTTTCTGATTGTCTTAGTGCTTCATATGAAAAAAAGGAGTTTGATTTTTGTTGGAATTATTTTTGTAAATCAATCATCTCTTTTTGCTTTTTCTGATCAAGCCTGTGTAGTCTATAGTTGTCGTGGTGCAGCTCGGGCAGGCTCGGCACTGCAACCTTCTGTAAACGTCTCTCAGAGGACAGAGAGGCTCCAAGGTCGGGGCGGCAGAGACCACCACTCTTGCACGCACAGCCGGTGGAAATAAGGCTACGAAGGCCAGGAGGGGTTCCTCAAGGGTATTCCCGGCTGGGTTTATGAGAGGCAGATGTTGACGCCTACACCGCGGCAGACCTCAACACCCATCCACATGCTGGAAGGGACAGAGCAAAGAACCTCAAACAAAGGCCGGGAATCCGGTTTTATCCCAGGATGGCAAGGGGTGTATCTGAGGGCCTGGGGGTTGCACATAGGAGGGGCCAAGGGTATGAGGGCCAATGGGAGGATAGGGAAGGAGTGCCCAGGGGACAGGGATCAACGGGGGGCGTTTTAACCAATGGGGTTACAGAACTTGGAACTTGGCCATGTAAGGCAAACGGAGGGAAAGTGAAACTGGAATAGATTGACATCTGGGTACTTGATTCTCATGGGAGAAGCCAGAACCTAGGGGCTGCCCTTCCAGGGCATCTACATATAGTGTCTGTGTTTTTCTCTTCTTGATGTGTCTTTCTATTGCTTGTTCATGACCTTAGCTGTTACCCTTTTCTTTCATATGATTGATTTGAAATGGAAGGGACTGTGCTGTGAAGCTAGAATATTTCTGGAGGTGAAAGTTCCCGCAGTATAATTCAGTCCATGCTATGTCTCTTCTTTAAGTCTGCAGCAATTGAAATCAAAGGGGACAAAGACAAAGCATTTGTAGAACACTATGAGATAGTAGGAGTAATCTGGGCTTTCCAGAAAGAAAGCAGAGTAGACTTTGGCTGGAATACATAATGACTTTCTTCATTCCTATGCCTATTCCTTGAGAGAGATTTTTCAAGAGAGTAAGAGGAACAGACATCCCAATATGAAATAATAAATGGAGGTAATTGCCCTATTTTGTGGTGTTGTTTTCATCCAGTAACTTTGCAAAATTCAAGACAAACATGGAAAAATATTTTTTGTATTCATTTTATAAAACTATTTTGATATGTTTCCCTGGAGATCTGTCTTAGTATTTCAGGAAGGTTGTCTGATAGAACCAGGCAGTAAAAAAACTGTTTCAAAAGGATTAAGGAAAATTAGAAGCCTGAGCTGTGCTGACCTCTGCTTTCAGGCCTGAAACTGGTGTTTTCTACAGCTGGCATTTGGCTCTCAGCTGTCCAAACCGTTGCTGAAATGTGAGTTGGAACATTGTGGACTAACACCGGGAAATGTGAACTGTTACTTTACAGTAGCTATACACTATATACTGTGTTGTTACGTCTCCCATGACAATGCAGTGGGACACAATGGACACCTCAGACAAGGTATTGAAATTTGCAGATTCCTAAGAATGGTGAGGCGGTCTTTGAGCAGCAGGGAGGCATTATTGAATGTGGTCTAACTATGAAGGTATTGCAAGTGTTTTACAATACAAGCTAGTATCAGTGTAGACAAATTTTATATTTATTCACAGCATCCATTTAGTGGCAGTGAATGTAAATATAGAGATACACATAAAAGGCAGATATCTCACTGGTACCTGTTCAATACCAGTGTTCATGTGGGGAATAGTGATACGCTATCAATATGCTGCTTTATTCAACAGCTTTCAACTAGCTTGGTGCATCATTTAGGATCTTCCTTTCAAAATCCTACAATCTCACTGATTGTGTAAGAAAGTGATCTATCACCAAGGGGGCAGATGAGGGAGAGGAAATGGATCCTTCATGGGGCCATACACATGGTTGTTTGTGTGCTGTGGTAATTCAGAAGCTGTTCTTGTCAAGAAGAAATAAATAAACATGTATGCACATCTGTCTAGGTGTTATGGTTTCAGAATTCTTAAAGTTCCATCAATGCAAAATTAACATGAGCAAAAAGACATTTATCTCCCTCTTCATTTTATAATTTTAAAATCTCCTCATAGGTCACCTCAGCACTTCCTCTTACACTATGCTGTTGTCCAGAAAAATTATGAAAACAACATGATGTTTAAACCAGAACAATAATCACTGTTATTCCTGGAGCACTAAGAATAACAGTGTTTATTGTCCTTGCGTTGACATTGTTTCCCTGTTGCTGTTCTGACTTAATGCTTTGTGCCTTTGCTGCTCCCACCCCAGTGAGCTTTCAGTGCACATTTAGTTACTAACCCTTTACGGGCTAGAAGCCCTGATTTTTGTAGAAAAATCTGATTTGATGTAAAATGAGGTAAACACAAGCCTTTTCTAAATCCCATTGTGCAAACTGTGGATAGATGGGAATTGGATGTAATGAGAGTTACTCCAGGAGAAAGTCTGACAAAAATGGGAAGAAGAAGGAAATATATTTGAGATAAGGAAGTTCCAGACTGCAAAATGTGCTTTATATGGGTAAATATGTGGAAGTAAGACTGTCCTAGCTTATAAGGGAAATTTGTAGATACCTGCAGTCAGAGAAAAATTCGCTCTTAGTATATAGGAGAAAGGGATGCTAGAACAGGTAATTTTCCTTCTTCCAGCCTCTCTAATGAGCATGAGAATAAAAATCCAGGCATATTTATATAACTGTATAAATGAGTGATTTCAAGAAAAAAAAACTTCCTATTTTTCTCAAAAGCAGAAACCAAAAATACCCTATTCTTAAAGTTAAGAGAAATCTTTACAGGGAGAAAATGTTTGCTGTTCCTTGCACTGACACCTCTGAGGTACCAGGTGCATGGACAGATCCTGTTACTCTCTGTTTTCCTTCCCTTGTTTCTGCTGGTACGTGGCACTAAACCCTTTCCACCCCCCCACCTCCCCCCTCCTCCCTTTTTTTCTTTTATAACCCTTTCTGCCTTGACTGGTCAGACTGTAGGGCTTCTAAAGAAGAAGCTCTCACTGTATATTATTGCTATATATGGTAAATTGAGGCCTTTTGGCAATCCTGTAATATATATGTTCCAGTAGACCAGTTATGGTAGTTATTTAAAATGCTGTTAAAAACATAAGATGAAGGCACTTCAAAATATCTAAATCAGTTCAAGCCAACCAAATCACAGGTCACATTATTCCATACTTCCTGTTTATTTACCTTCACGAAAATTCCTTTGCTTTGTTTCCTGATATCTGTGCAAAACTCTATATTTCTTTACAGAAGAAACTTATGGATCAGGTTCATACAGATTCTCACAGAGATGTGTGAGACACTTGTTTTTTCATATGTTTGAAAATTTTGGCTTTTCACAGCATTTAGAAATCAGCTTTGTCAGAGGGAAGGGACAGTAACTTAAAGGCTACTGGTGCCTATGTACCACTGTGGGTATAAACGTCAGACTAACTTAAAAGTATGTGATCAGGTTGTCCTCTAGTGGCTGCCAAAGAGAAGATCTAACCATAAATTTTGCAATGTTGCTGCAATGGAAATTAGTGTGAGTTCTTACAACTTTCCTTTCTATGAGGATTTGATAACTAGATCTCAAAATTATCAATCTCTGTGTGATTTCCATTCTACTGGCAGGCCCTGCAAGCCTTTTTCTTATCTCTTCCTGAATTATGCCTCACAATAACATTGTAAATTATGTGTCTGGATGGGTCTTTATCAGTAGAAAAGCCAATTCTTCACTTCTAGGCTTTTTTAAGCAAGAAAGAAACCACCCTTTTTGAAATTCTGTTTCTCTATTATACTTCTACCCTCTGGTTTTAGCACTTTGGTCCCAGTATATCTTCTTGGCAGAGAACAAGTGTAGCGGGAGATAGGAGACAATTTCTCTCTCTAATTCCAGGAGAGCCATGTTTCCTCTTTCCTGCAGCCCTCCACCTGGTGTGGTGCAAATATCCTCTCTATGGTAGTGAATGAGGGTCTTATATCCACTGAGGAGCTGTCTGGCAGAGCTTTTGACTCTTCTACTGACCTAAGAGAATTTTAGATTTATTTGAAAGGAGTAGTTTTCTGAACACAGTGAAACTGGTATTCAGACCACTGTAATAATGTGTATTAAATTCTGTAATATAACTCTTTTATGTTGTTACATTAAAATGGAAGTTCCACCTGTAAAAGAAATAGAAAAATAAGCCACATATATTTCTGAGAATAAAGTATTTATTCATAAGTGCACGTTCAAATTGTACAACAAAACACCCACTGGACTGAGATTTCTGAAGACAGCTGAAAAATCTTTCTCAGTGGGACTTACAGAGCTTGTGAAGGATCCACTGGTCAGTTAGTAGTACCTGGCATCGAAATAATGGAAGCTGAATCAGTCATTAGAGAGGCTACAAGGCCTGGGTTTTACCAGTAGGTAAATCTATGTTACTCAAGACACAGTTAAGATTTCTCAGTGTAAAATGAAGGCAGAAGTGAAAGCATTTCACCAGTGTTAAGATACATAGCTTCTCATCCAACAATGTTCTTATGATCTTTGCTTTGCGAATGGTAATGACTGCAGCAGAACTTAACTGAGTTGCACACGGTCACTCCTCAATTCCCCACAGCAGAGGAACAAATGCACTATTTAGTCCTGTGTCCTCTGGGCCACTGGTTGTCCTTCTCCAGACAAGGAAAGCTTGTGTGCTAATGTCAATTTATAAACAGAATAAAAGTAAAAATACAATGGCCAGTGGTTACTGTAAAGACATATTCTATGTGAGGCTGCCAGATTAATGCTAATAATTGTTGGTGTGCATCTGTGGAGCCATAGTGCAAAGCAGAGAAAAAATATTGAGTTCACCTGAAAAACATATTCAAGGTTCCTCTGAGACAATGAGTAACATGAGAGCAAAAGTTATATTGTTTGTATTTGAACAGGGCTGTGCCTACCAAGAAGCCAATACTATCAGGAAGTGGAAAGTGTTTAGCAATGGTGAATGTCCTCTGGTCATTGAACATTGTTCAACAAATAAGCCAAAAGTCCTGTAAATCTAGTTTTATATTCCTTTTTGCAGAATCAGCAGTCATGTACAATCTTGCATAGAGTGTAACATAATAAGAGTAACATAATTTTTTCTGATGTAATGTGTTTGATTTCACTAAACCAAGTTGGGTTTTTTAGTATCCACAGAAAAGCATTTATGTTTATACATATTTCTAGGATACTACAGGAGGCAGATTGCTCCATCTGACATTGGCACGTGTTGTAGTTTAGCTTTAATAACCCCACAGCACCTCCTCACTGCTGCAGAGTTACTATTCTGCTCCTGTCAGTTACATCATCTTTGTGCTTTCCTTTCTCTTCAGCAGCTGGGCCTGTGTTGGAGATGGGCCTAAGGGAACTCAGAGAGAATTTGAACATTTAGTAACAGTGTTCTTTAAGAATTCCTACAGATAAAAATCTCTCCTCCAGCTCAGGACCTAGGGTGTTAGATAGCTGCTTACGCCCTGTACATGACATTTCTTCCAGCTGGCACTGTCACAAAATGATCACCACTCTCTCCTCTGAGTACAGGATCTTCAAGACAACAAAACTAATGAAGGATTTCAAGCCATTACCCTCCTACTAAACAATGTAAAAAAAAAATCTAAGGTAAGGTGTTTCCCTTTCTGTTCTCTGCTCTCTCTGCGCCAATTGCCCCCTTCCCCAAAACATTTTCTTCCAATTGGAAGAAACGGTTTGTTTTCTTGAAAACAAAGACCAAATAATAACTGGTGAGGTACTCTTATTTTAAAAGTTCACAGGTCGATAGACAAACACTTATAGAATATAATCATAGAGGTGGTGTAAAATTTAGTGTAATCACATGCGTACTGAGAAATAGAACATACAAAAACTAAGCTTTAAAAAATGTTCTGAGATCTTTTCAAACGACTTATTTTAAAAACCCAAAAAAAAAAAAGGAAAGAGGAGCTGTTTTGCAAAAGATGCACTATGAGATTGCACAAAGGCTTCAACAGCATAATCCTAGATCTCTAAGATTGAGAAACATAGTTGGAACACTTCTATCTACACTGGGTTTCAGTTTAAATAATAACAACTTTCCAACAAAGTTGTTTCTTTGGAAACTACTCATATTTATGGTAAACTAGCTCTTAGAATAATAAATTACATATTGAAAACTAATACCTTTGTAACAGTTGCATTCCTTATGTCTTAAGTGTCCACAACATGTGTAGACCAGTTTCCCACCTGAACTTCAATTCTATGTGCAGATATTCCCGTAATATCAAATCACAGATTGGCAAGGGAAGAGATCCTGGTCATAGAAAAGAACCCGGTCCATAGATGAGAACACGGGCAGTTAAACATTTAAACTACAATGTGTCCATCCATTTGGACAATGGGGAAATTTATATAAGGAAACATAGTGGATATATTAACATCCTATGTTTGGGTCATTTAAAAGAAGTGCACTTTATGCTGGGTAGCTTTTGAAATGAGTTCTATTTAAACTTGTTTAATTAGTGAAAGAAAACCACTCATTTGTTATAAAAAATAAAACCTCAGGGGTAGCTGACGGAAAAATTAAGTTTTGCTGAACTAGCAGAACCCAAAATTTGGATAGGGTACTCCAAAAAACGTGAAGAATAAACTTGTCGTTGCAAATGAAATAAATCAATGTACTGTTGCAAGGCATAATGTAGCTATTAGTGAGTCACTTAGTAACCACCACTTGGGAAAAATAACGGAAGGAAATGAAAACATATTTGCACCAGTAAGACTGTACTCTTCTACTCAAATGCCTACTTTTTTCATACTTAAAGTTACTTTTCTTAATAATCTGGTATTGTTAGTAGCAAAAGGCAAAAAATAAAAAAAAACAGAGTAAAGAGTATTTTATATCAGCAACTTCAAATTTTAAATACAGTCTTAACAAATAAAGGAAGCAGATGAGAAAATGTCTAATTCTTGAACACACAAAATTCATCACCAGTATTTTCATATCCAGATGTTGTGAATGAGTGGTTTCCATATATGAAAATACAATTTTGTTACAGAAATAAGATATATTTTGTCTGGAAAGTGTTTGAGGCTTTTTCACTTTGCATTTGCATTCAAAAACATTCCCGATGTCATAGTAAAGGACTTTTTTAATGGATAAAAATAGATTCTTTAGAAAATTGGAAGAGCTATGTTTTCATTAAAGATAGCTTAAACTGTTTAAGATATTGATATGGGCCAGATATTCACAGAAATTGAAATTATACAATTGTAGGAACCCAAAAAGGATGCAGACATGCAACTGCAGTAAGTCAACTATATGCTAGAGGCCTACAAAGTTTTGAGGCAGAGAGACGAATAGGAAAATGTTCTTCTCACAGAGGGTGGCTGGGCACTGGAACGGGTTCCCCAGGGAAGTGGTCACAACACCAGCCTAACAGAGCTCAAGAAGCATTTAGACAACACTCAGACACATGGTGTGCAGAGCCACAACTTGGTCTGGATGATCTTTGTGGGTCCCTTCCAACTCAGGATATTCTATGATTCTATTTATTTCTAATAATAAAACATCCTGAGAAACATCAAATTAAATAAAGTCCAATGATACAGTCAAGGCAGTGTACATTAATTTTTTATTTTCATTAAATATCTAAACTGGAGCAAAGTACTGTAAGCTATTGTGGAAACTAAAATCCAAAAAATTACATCAATTGAAGAAAAAAATAATCCAGCCAGCACTAGCTAGTACACAACTACAGCCATGAATGCAAAAAGTACCTCAAATGCAAACTGATAAAAGCTGGAAAGTTTTTCCTCTGAAGCATTATTATCATATACTTTCATAGTCAGTTATCATACCTGTCTTCATAGTCTTTCCACAGTATATGCTCCTGGTCCCTGCCAGACTGAGGCCACTGAACACGATGGACTTTTGGTCTGCTCTATTAAGGATGTCCTTAGAATCCTGTTCCTCACATGTTCTATTTAAACAGCAGCCCCCATGTTTAGGATTTGAACCAAAGCCTACTAGCTGAGGAAAAATACTGATTTATCCTTTACAAAATGCTTCAGAAAAATTATTTCTAAGAGTTAGCAATAACTTATTTTCTAATATTATTATTATTAGAGAATCTAAAAGCTCTTAAATGACTTTTTTGCAATTTAAGCCTCCCTAAATAACTTTAAGAGTATCTATTAAGCAGCAGTGCCATAGGCCAGAAATCTCAGTAGTGTGACATATCCCTGTATATCAATTCAATTGCTGCTACAAGATCACTGCTTCTTTTATTCACCAGTTAAGAATTAATTACAAGGTGAGGGAAGTCACAAGTTTTCAATGACACTTTAAGATATATATTTCCTAAATCACATGTTTAATGTACTATTAACTAATTATGTAAAAATATCACTAAAATTAAAGAATGCTTTAAAGCCATAATATAATAGGAAATTCAGTCCTACAAATGACATTTCTGAGCTGTTTCCGTCTAAGAGTATAAAGCCAGTTCTGAAACCTGCTTGTGAGTCAGTTGACAGAAGATAGTAATTGCTTCAGTCACTGTGGTTTACCTGATCAATCCAGGTACATTTGATACAGTAGACTGCAAAGTTTTATGTGCCAACGCTTGAAGCGATCAGTTTAATCTAAGTAATGTCAGAGCAGTGTGCTGAAATACGCAAAAAAGTATGTGAATTTTTTTAATGACATTCAGCCAAGGAAGGCTTGTTTTTCTTCCATTTTCCTGGAAAGCTGATCACTTTGTTCTTGCCCAATCATCTTGATAATTGTGAGGTAATAATTATGAGGGGGTGGGGAGAGGGGGGTTGTAACTAATTATCAAGGTAGCTGAAATTAGGATTCAACAAAAGATGCAACTCCTTTCTCAGTTGGATTTTGCAGTTTTAGGTTCACGGAATCCTAAGCTGACTCTTGAGCATTAGAACTCTTTAGAAATCAAGAAATCTAGCTCCTATGTTTCACATCATGTATTCTTAGTGTATGTCCTAGTACAAATCAAGTCACAATTTAGGTGAAGAAGCCTAGAAGCAACATGGGTGAAAAAAGGAGGAATATGAATGGCAGGTGGTTCAGATAGAGAGTCTGAGTGTGGGCCAACAAAATTATAAATTATATTAATCTGCAGTGTAATCTTCTACTTTCTAAATATGAAAATATGTAGAAATGAACAGTTTGGAGCTTAAAATAAGAGAAGAAATCAGGTACTTTTTTCTGTTATTTTTAATTTTGAAATGGAAATGTCCTACATTGCAGAATGCTTTTTTTTTTTCCTTTATAGAATAACTCAGAGATTTAATTGTTTATTCTGAATGTTTGGCTTAGTTTCTCTTTTGTACCCACTCTAGTAAATAAAATTTTAACTAGGATATTTTTATTCACAATACTATATAAAAAGCACATCCTTCTGTTTTGTAAACTATAAGGCAAGTTTTAAAATAAAATACAAATAGATGTCTGGAACTTAAGTTTAAACAAATGCTTAAATAATATATTAGTTTTGTATTAATTAGGTTTTAGCAAATATGATCACAAATCATAAGGATTATTACATTTGATTCAAGTGTCATTGAACTGCACTATCTTGCTCTATTAATGTAATGTCTGCCATGTTGCAATGGCTGAAAATCAGACCAGTGTTTTCTTGATTTTATATCAAGAGAATATTGTAAATATTTTCTGGTTAAATTTCACAAACAAGTGAAATCATTTGGCACACGTTTTGAAAAGAAATACTTGTATTATCCAGTGCATTGTAAGACTATACTAACCAGAATTAACTTGATAAGCCAAAAATAAGAGATAACTGGGACAGAGTGATTTAAATAATGTCCAGAGAAGAGGAACAACCTTGGTTATTTTCTTCACTCAGTTTAAGCACTGTGTATAATTGACATATTTTCTCTGATTTCATACTGTATTCTTTTCTTCATAAGAAGTGATTTATATCACTCACTAATTGACCATGAAATTTCATTTTCATTTTAAAAAATCAATTTAATTAGATCTGTAGCTGTACAATGAAACACCTTAGAAGAACCTGTTTGTTCATCTTTCATTTTCATATTTTGAATAAACTATACAGTTACCTTTTTTTATTAATTTTCCTTGTGTTTCAGATATAATAAAGCTTGTTCTGTGAGGGGAGGTGAGAATGGTCAAAGGGGAATGAAATTTAGCAAGCTATGCCTTCTTCTGGAGAAAAAATATCAGTCAAGAAATTAGGAGGTTATAAGGGATAAGCCTGAAGAACTTTAACTAAAGTTGTAATAACTGGCATATCAAGCAGAGAGATCATGATCTCTGCAAAAAGCTCTCCAGCAAGATCTTGAAGCTAAAGGAAAACAAGAGCAACTGATTGGCACTTTGTTACTTGAATGGTGGCCCTACTGATGAGGCAGGAAGGCCGTTAAAGATGATTTTTACAGAGTCTTGAATCTGCCAGATATCAAACTTAAAACTATGAAACTTATAATGCATTAAAAAAAAGTGCCCAAACTCAGAAAGCAATGCTTTTTCTAAACAGCCAAGATGTACACATATTTCTTCCTTATTGTTGCATTCCTGGTATAGTCTCCATAATAATGTCTTCTTTACTCTCCTACAAACCAAATAATCACCTTCATTTATGTGCAATATGAGCCTACTGCCACTACTGCCACAATATAAATGTGTTGCATTAAAAATTAAAAATATTTTTTTACACTCCATCAAGATGAAAAGTGAGCCTTCATTCTCACTTGCAGTTCTGCTACTACACTGTCATCCTTGCCTTTTACCACAGGACCTGATCAGTAATAGCCTGATTCCTACAGACCTTAGATTACCTCAGCTGTGCTCTGAGCTTGACTCTGCATGATAGCAAATAAAGAATTTTCAAAGGTGAGCTAGCTAACTGGGTTGCTGTGCTTCACTGGGAATCAGCTTCTTTGATCTGACATCAGAACAATAGAGAAAATTAATGTATGGGATGCTTTATCTTTGCACACAATGCTCTTAAAAGTTGAAGACATTATTTGTTTTGGAAGCTGAGAAGTCCAAAAATTACTGTTTCCATACCATCTACCAACCTTTTAAAATGAAAACTAAAATGCCTGAGAGATGCATAACTCTTGGATTCTTTATCAAACTTAATTGTTTGATTTATTTCTTTTTCTTTTGCTGGGGCAGCTGGCTGAAGCCCTGGATTTTGCAGGCACTTTTTGTCCTTTGAAGGTTAAATTCTTGTCAGAGAATGTTGCTGGAGTAAGTGTTCTCCCTTCCAACAATTGTAGGAGCTGCCTGACCTTTATAAGTGCTGGTCAATATTCACACTGTTAGAAGAAGCATCGTGGAGACTTATCTCCACAATCCCAAGAAGTGCTTTGCCACAGGCAGCTTATGACCAGTGAAGACAAATCAGTGAACAGTCAGATAAAAATGTTTTAACTGTATTCAAAGAGCCTCTTTTACACAGTTTGAGGTTCTATTCCAAAGTCTACAGGTCTTCCTGCATCCACTATTTTTCTCCAAATTTCAACAAAATCAATGGAAAAAAAAAAAAATAGGAGGGAAGCACTCTAAATATTTTGACCTTGGGGTCATCCTCTGTAATACTACTCTCTGTCAAATTTAGATACATGTAATGGGAGAATTTATGAAATAATTGTCTATTGACCTTATTCTCTACCTGACATAAATTCCAAAGAAGGTTTAATATCAAAATCACTTGATTAAAAACATTGTAATAACATACAATACTTTGAATTGAGCACTGCACCTCATAAACATTTTTGCTTCCCCAACAGAAACATTGGGAGTTTAAAATATAATATCAATAATAAATACCTTCATCTCTAGTAAGACTCTCAAAGCAACAGCAGCTTTTTTTGTGAGCTAAGAAGGTACCTGCAAAAGCAGAGAAAAATAAAAGCGTAGTGCGCGTGTTATGCAAATAATTCCATTAGCACTTACAAATACATATATGCAAGTGAGAGAAGGAACCCAACCAAAAAAGAATGATTCAAGATGCAGCACATGAGAATGGGCTATTTTTATGAAAGAAATGATGCTATGAACATTTGAGAGAAAAATACACTTTTGAAACACTATTTGTTCCCTCTTCTCTACAGACCAAAGGTTACTAGAAATCCCAAACTTTTGTAGAACCTGTGGCTCCAAAATAAGTGTTTTGGACCATACTTGCTCTCTTCTAGATATTAAGTAAATTAAAAGTCTGTTTATAATTTAATGGCAGAGAATAAATGACATCTGCAACTTGGCAGAACAATGTAAACTGGGGCTTGTCTGACTCAGACTGAGTTTCTGGCTCTGTTTACAGCAGAAGAAAGGAAAGAGTCAAGCCAGTGGAAATTTTGCAACTTAGCTAGTATAATTAACATAGTATTTCATCTATTTATTTTTTTTAAGCTGTTTATTCAGTCCTGTGGCTCATGACCTGGCCTATGTTTTGAAACATCTGTTACTGCCTGCAACCAAGGCAACCAGAAAATATTGAAAATTTCATAACACTTTAGGAATGTTAAAGTATTATTTGTGGGAACACCCTACAATTCAAAAGGTGTTTAACTAAAAACTAGTTAATTTTAGGTCACAGACGGCAGATATATTCATGTCCTTTTCTTCAATTATGGAAGACTCTACTTTCACATATAAACTGTTTTGTCATATACATAATTTTAATATGATTGGGTTTTTAAAAAAATCTTGCAGAAAATGCATGCATTACATTTTTAGCTGTCATGCCAAATAGAAAATTTCTGCAGAAGTTTCCATACCATATTGTCATGTGGACTTTTCCTGTCCAAATCTTAATTCATAAATTTCTGGTTAAAATGAAAAGGTTTTGATTTTGATACTTTAATGTATTTCATACATTGGTCTTTATTTTGCTGAAGAAATCTTCATTTTGACTGGCTACTAATTTTTATATACCTGCATTTTCATTGTTTTGTCTGTGATGTTTGTATTACAGGTTTATTCCCCGTATTTAGTCTTCTTTCATGAAGTAGTAACATGCTGACTAACCATGCACAGTGGTCATAAAATTCTTCACTGTTCAGAGCTGTGTCCATTCACTTTCTGGGGCTAGAATTATGTGCAGCATATGCACTGCAGTTCAGCCTTTTTCTTATATGGATGAACTGGTATAAAATGGAAGAAGAAGAGAAGATTGATGAAACAGTGAGAAAGGTCAAATAATTAAACTCGGTATCACTCAGAAAAAATATATACATATTACTACACAATAGCTTTAAATTTTCAATAACATGGAAAGAGTCATTTTTCCAAAACAAATTTCATAGTCATGAAGGTGTACTTCATCATGCAGTTACTGGGAAGGTATTAGTCATTTAATTTATTTGGGTTTTATTTACACAGGTTTCAAAAAACAATTGTTCAAAAAGTTTTTATGGTTGAAAAAATACAAAAATAATAATCATAATCAAACTGCATCTTCTTGGCAATGATTTTGTTACTCAGTTTTAAGATTTTTATCTTATTTTAATTCTCCAGGAGGAAAGAAATAGATTTTAATGGTGCACAGCTTCCTTGGGCAACAAATTGTATTCTTCAGGGTTTCTATTTTGTTCACAGGAGGAGATATACTGTGGTACCTAAAAGAATCACTCACCTTTTCCATGTTTGGGCTACATTTATTACAGCATTTCACAATTCCTCATTTTTTCTTTTTAAATCTAATGATTCTTTTGAGGTTGAGGGTTGTCCTCATTATTTCCAGAGCACAATGAGAAGCCAAATGGAACATTCTCATATAGAGAAGTTAGAAGCAACTGTTGCAGTGCCTAACCTTGGCTTTAGCAGTAACTTACAGTTTAATTGGGAATAGCATTCAGGATGTGAAGTGAGACAGAGCAAGTTGATTTTTTTCTTTATGCAACGAATCTCAGGAAGGGTCTGTTTCTGTTAATTATTCTATCTTGCATCTTCATGTGATCTCCTAGGTAGGGTGTGGTCATGTTCCCATTTGCACTGGTAACTGGTAGTGGTATTATGAACGCATAGATTTCCAAACCCAGCAAAACACATTCTCCATGCAGAAGTGGAACGCAAATGTTTTGTGAGGCAAAATGGAATGGTTAAAAGAGAAAAGACAGTTAAAGGAAATAGTAAGTATGGTAAGGGCACAAAGAGACTAATACAAAGCATTATGATGAAAGAGTTGTCTGGTCTTCTGGGTGCTCTTCTGATCCTAATAGATTATTTTGAATTTGAAGGAGCACAACAAGCAGGGAGGCATTGTCATGATCTGATTACTAAGGTCCTTAGAAATGCCCCTGCCCGAATTAAGGTGCAAACGAGACCATGTGCCAGTGACAATAATATGGTGTTTATTTGACAGTATTTCATAGTAAATAAGAGAGAGAGAGA
>WEKY01044150.1:0-11766 GCA_013390045.1 Picathartes gymnocephalus
GAAATAAACAGATTAAAATTTATTATTAGAAATACTACTATAAAGCTGTATGAAATATAGAATTATAAAAATTAATTCATTAATAACCATTATTCTATTACCACTGTGACCATAAAACAGCCTGTCCATCAGATGCATCTCAGAAGATTTTTGCAAGGGAAGCAGTTGAAGGAGACATGTACAGTAAATATGGAAAAAATATTTCACTAAAAATTGTGCAAATGATCAATTAGTTTTAACAGTGAAACTGAAAAAGAGAAGAAAGGCAGCATATTTTATCAAGAGCTCAAATAGTTCATTAGCACCTGAAGTTTTATTTTAGAAGCAGGAAGCTGACAAAAGGTTGCCATTTATCTGGCTACCTCTACCACTTTGCTTCATTTCCTTAGTAAGAAAAGGTAACTAACAGAAAGAACTTTAGCTACCCAGGAATGTTTTAAAGAGTTCATACTGTACTTATTAAGAAATTAAAATATTCATTACTCACTAACAACATCAGTGGATATAGAAGCCAGACTGAAGAGTGGAGCAACTTTCTGTTCATAAATCCTCTTCCCTTGTCTTTTTCCTCCATAGGGATTAATATACACAAGCAGCTGCTTTGGTCTAGACTCTGCAGTAAGGAAAAGCATGGTACACTGCTTTTGTACACAAAACAAAAATTCATCAAGCCATACAAACCCAAACCTATTAAGATCAAAGCAAACACAGCATAAAAGACTTATAACTCTTTATTAACTCTTAAAACTCTTTAACAAAGAGCTATAAAAGTCTCCTTCATCTGCCCTCTTTATTATACTGATCAACAGTATTGAGCAAATTGTTAATAAGACAGCAGGTGAAATTCACAATCATTTCTTCTGACTCCCTATCTCACATTCTTACTTGTCATTCTTGCAGTACCTTCCCATGACACAAGTTACTCTAATTATATCAGTCTTACAGGCATACAAGACTAAAAGGGCAGCAATAGCAAAGGGACTTGTAAGTGAAGCATACATAAAAATACTTTTACATTAATTTATTTAAACCTTCTTTCTTTAATAACATGGTTAAAATCCATTTCCTTTCTATGATCAAGTCACACTAAGAATGCCTCACAAAACCACATGCTGCACAGCAAGTGCTTGTCCTAAAGTGCCCTAAAGTGTTAACCCTTCTACCCTCCAAAAACACCTTTGATATTACTATCTCAAATTTGTCCAGTTATGGATTTAAACTAGTAGTTATCAATGAAAACAATTATTATCCCTCTGTATTAAGGGAGATATAAAGCAATCATGCTTGCTGCACCTAGAAAACATCCTTTTTTATGGAACAGACAAAAACTTTAACATCTGAACCTCTTCAGATGGCATTCTAGATTATTAGTTCAAAAGGAAAAAATATCAGACTTATTACAGCAACACACTTTTACAACATCATCCACCCAAGATAGATAGACTGAGTGGTTTAAACCTGCTGCACACTCAAAGCACTATTCACCCTATCTGTGAACATATTCCCTTTCCTGAAGGAGTTTGTTACCAATAAATTGAACAATTGCATTCAAATGGAATTGACTGCTCAGGCCACAGTTCTCACAGGTGTACTGAATGGGTGCACAAACCCCATTTTTTGAAAAAGACATACCTTGCGTAATGTATACAAAACAAAAACATCAAGAATGCTTCCACCTCCTGTTCAGAACAGCTTTTCTTAAATACTCATTTTTATTCTGTGCTAAGTACTTGCTTGAGTCACAGTGTAGGTGTACATGTACCCAATCCCATCTCCAGCTCTGTATCTCAGACAGGCCTCAGACCTACACTGTAGGGAGCTCATCCCTAGTCCTGTCTCCAGCTCCAGCTGTTCCACTCTGGCCTCCCTGGATGGATCCAACTGCTTTATCTCACCTGGGCTGTAAATTACACCTGCTTCTATCCCCATCCCTGTTCTGCCCACCCTGCTCAGATACAGTGGGAGCGTGGCCAGCAAGGGCACTGCCTCTGCTATGATCACCCTTGACCTCCTTTCTGTCACAGAGTTACTCTGCTCCTGCTGCTTCCTGACATCTATCAAGGTATCTCTTTCAAGAATAACTACTTCAAAATTACTTTTAACCTCTGATGAAGAAGATGTCCAAGAGTCTCAGAAATGATTAATGGAAACTCTTACTACATAAGACACATTTTGTTGATGACAGAGTCTGGAAAGGTTAAACACACCCATAAATCTTCCAATTGCTACAGTCCTTGACCTCAAATCTCTAGAGTACCTCAAATCCCTGAGCTTGCATCTGCCCATTACTTCTTCCAAAGCTACTATAATTTAAAGCCTCTGCTAAGCTTCCAATGTGTCTCTACTTTGTGAAAATAATTTATATCTGGGCAAAATTATATGACACCAACAGTCCTGACTGATTAAAGCACTCAGTACAACTTAGTGAATATGCAATATAAAGTAGTGATAAGGAGACACTTCAGCTCTTGGTTTCCTCAATTTTTGAGCATGAGTTGCTCTTAAGAGCTCAAAAAAGCAGATATATCAAAATAACACTGATTGATGTACAAGCCTACAGAATGATGGCGCATATGTTCACAGTTTATTCAAACTTACTCTGCATTTCAAGTAATTCCTTCAGCGCCTGTATCCACTGATTACATAAGTGCTCATCAACACACCAAAACGTCACATCACTGCACCGCCAGCGGTGATTTCGGGCTTTCTTCACATAATACACTATTTAAATTTAAAAAAATAAAAGAAAAGCATAATGAGATGGTTCTTTGAAATGAAAAATGCATTTCAGAAAGACCTACAAAATACTGACCTGTAATTAACCTCCACTACACATTTCTACAAATGACAGAAGCATTCAGAGTATGAACAGCATATTTCCGGAGTCCAAATGAAAACATAAATGAAAATACTTGCTACAAGCACACATCTAAACAGACTTCTTTTCAAAGAAGCCATTTCTCATCAACTTATTATAGACATACTTGTTTAAAAGTTCACTGAGCTTACAGCTTATCTGTATTAAAATCTGCAATATCTACATAAACACTATTTGTTTTTGTGGGACTTTTGTTTGGGTTTATTTCAGTTTGGGATTTTGGTGGTTTTTGTTATTGTCACTGTTGGGATAGTTTAGTTTTTTTTTTGGATGGTTGTTTTCTGGTGGGTGGAGTTTTTTTAAACACAAAATTTCTATTAAAAAACCCCAAATTTTGATGATTCCTTTTGAGTCTGCCTTAAACTACCTTCAACAGAATAACAAGCACAAGCATCCAGAGACTGTTTATTTGCCTTACCTGTGAACGCATGCAGCTTTGCCATTTTTTGCCATCTGCCAATGTTACGTTGTTTCTTGTTAAACTCAGATTCTTCTACAGCAATGATCTCAGACATTGGTACAAAACAGTTTTCTGTAAGAACACAAGACCTTACATATTGGAATTTGCAAATATCACCTGAATGATTATTTCTATAACTAATATGATACAGACATGATTAGAGCAGTTGCTCAATAAACACAACCAACAGCATAACTAGAAATTTTCTGCATATTTTCAATTTTGTCTTTAGTCAAAGCATATAATCCATAACCACCTACAAACTACCCGAATTAGTATTTTAAATGTCTGTGATGTCTCATAAAATTAGGTATTTCACATATAAAAATATTTTTTGCATGAAGCCAAAATCCAGCAACATTGATTTCAGAGTAATTAAACTGCCTCTTCTATGAGGCCTAGTCCAGATACTTGACAGTGAATAGCACAAGCTATTTCAAAGAATGTGCAACTAAATCCAGTGCACAGATTACACAGGCTATTTGTTATTCTCAAGTAAGTAGCTGGCTTATGAAAAAAGGGCATTCCTATGAATTCTTAAGATTTTAAATCCCACTGAGCTTTTAAACTTAAGTATCTCTTAAAAAGAGAATTCTAGATGTTATGTTTATGTACTGTGAAATATTTTCCTCATATCAACTTCAAAACTACTGTTTTTCAGAATTAAAGGCCTCTTGTTCTTAGACTATGAAATAATTTCCTCCAACCTCATTCTCTTTTCTCTTATAGTTCCTATACATCATCTCACACTTCTTAGCTCCTGTCAAATTGAAGACTTTTGTCTCATTTTCATTACTGATTTCAACACAGCTCTGCCATTACTTCATCTCAAAAAGTGAAACTTAAAATGCATACTTTGTATTTATGTACAAGCAAGTGTTCTCTCTATACATACACACGTATAAAAGATTTATATTGTTATAATAATATAGTCTTATGTACATCATCACTTATATAATAAGAATTACAATATACTCGCTTCTCTCAAATATACAAAGAAAGCAATACTAAGATATTAAGAGATATTAAACACATCAAATACAGACAATAATACCATTGTTACTGGGGTTTCCTCTGCATTTCATTTCCCTCACTATTTTGCAGGGGTACAACGGTAGTGGTGAGGAATGTAAAATGGGCAAAAAGTTTTCCTGACCTCTTTCCAGTCATGACTGCAATTCATTTGCAATAATTCAATTTTATTTTTTTTTCCGATCCTATTTAATTGGTTTAGCCAAAAGAGTCTTTACATATCATTACATGTATTGACAATTTGTGGACTACTCACTCAAGCGGTTTCAGTATTTGACATGATCTATATACTCTTTTAGTGATTTTATCTTCCCTGAATTTTCTAGCATGATTCAAAAGAAACTTAGCCTTCAAACTTTACACTGAGGTCCTTTAGGAATCTGGCTGTATTTGAATGTTTCAACTTAAAAACAAATTTCAGCTTATAATAATTGCATTTACTATATTCACAGCACAATAGGGAAGTGCAGCAGTCACATAATGTTTTTATAAAGATTCAATAGCAGAGGTAAACTCTGAGATTTATGTGTACTGTACATATGCACATGTATGACCATTATCTAGTATTGGACAGTAACAGTCATTAGGTCTTCCTAACAGATACAAGATCTGCTAAGGGATCTCAATATGATTATTAATCTATACATTTATCCAAGGAAAAAGAAATACAGAACAGAGTTGGAACAATAAAGGAAAGGAAGCACATTCTTTAATCTTTCTTTCCCAGAACTGGCTTTATTTTTCTACTGGCTCTGCCACTGATCAATATATAAAAATATGAAAGAAAGCTTGTTGCATCTATAAAGATTGCACTTAAATGGTAATTTATTTTGTTACTGCTCAAATATATGCTGTAAAACTTATAAACTACATTTAGATCAAAATTTAAATGGCAATGCTCTAAATAACATTTTTGGAAATAGCTAGACCTAGTGCATACTTACTAGCATGTATGCTGGGAGAAGCAACTGAAGTCATTGCTTATTAGGCATTTTTTATATAATAAAGCTGTCGAACTTCAAGCTAACAGATTTAAAAGTACTTCCAAATCTGTATCACTGCAAGCATTTCTTTGGAGTATATACTTCAGCACATATTACACGGCTTCTATTTACAACCTTGAAACAACTTCTAAGCTCTCCTAATTCTGTGTTCTCTCTTTGACAGTTGCATGACTCTTTTGATTTTCCAGCAAATCTCTTCACAGACGTGGCAAAAAAAGCAAAAAGTAAATATTTTTGTTATATATGTATATATTTTTTTAATCTTATGGCACCAGAGTTACAAATCTGAAAAACAGATTCCTGAAAGATGGGGAGGGGGGAAAATGCTAAAGGAACAAAAGTGAAGAACAGACCCCACCTTCCATCTGTAAATCTTTGGGTTTGGTGAAAGTCTGAGGAATTTCTGTTCTGGGAATACCAGCTCTGCTGATTATACCCCGCAGTACTACTTAGCACTATAAAAGCACCAAGTAACTCCACTGTCCTGACAACATACTCCAATCTTAAGTCAAAATCACACACCACTCAACCCAGTAACTACAGATGGCCAGAAAGATGCAAAGTTGTCTCAAATAACATGTGACTTAGTGCTACACAGAATATTGTTTAATCACATTGCAAATCAACTACTTAGTCCCATCCCTCCCCCTTTACCCCAGAAGGAAGAAGTTTTCAGTGTGAAGCAGAGACCTTCAGTACAAGCACTACAGTCCTGTTCCTATAAACACAATGCCCTCATCTGCCGTTTAGTCACCAAAACCTGCCCTGTAAAAAATAGTACTAACCCAGCCTCTCTTGAAGGCTCACACATGTACTAATTATAGTCCCTTCCCACACCTAAATAGGTTAATAGGGTAAATTTTGCAGCATTTACCCTATTACCAAGCAGCATGAGACATCTATTTCACTGACATAGCATAAAGGTGTTCACTCAAAGGCCTTCACCTTGACGTGTTCCTCCCAAAACATGGAAAACCTTATAAAAACATTAACAAAACAAACACACAAAAAGTTGCTTACGCCAATACTACAAGACCAACATCAATGAAAAAAGGTTGAAATATGGGCTCAGACAATATCGAACAAAGAATTTTACTTGGCTCAGTCCAATCTATTCAACCAAGTAGCATACACCAGCTTCTAGACAAAATTTTCACCATGGTCAATGTCTAGCATACTAGAGACAAAGAGCTGACCATCCAGTGAAGGTGGATGAAAGGGGCATGGCAACAACAACAAAAAAAGTTAAAAAGCCAAACAAAACATACAGTAAACAGGTGGCAGTCTTCTCAGCACTCTGACTGTGCCAGTCATTACTCGTTCTGGGCCACAGTGCTCTTATCTTAACATTCTTCCTAAACACAAACTGATAAATCAGCAAAACACCGAATTAAATGCACACTAAGCAAGTGGGAGATGGGAAGAAAAAAACCCACAGAAACAAAACCAAGGTAAGCACACTAACAGTAGGCTTTCTTTGTGAAAAATGCAGCCAGCAAGTGTGGTTTTCTATGTTAAAAAAAGATTTTTGGTTTGTCATTGCTGTCTGCCACTCCCACAGAACACTTACTGAGCTTATGAGCAAACTCACTCAGAACTTCAGTCAAGACTGCTGGCTACAGGCCAAACCTCCCCCTCACAAATGTGTTAGCTCAAAGCAACCTAGACACATGCACAAGCATAAAAACATTGCTGATCACAGCATTTGGTTAATTCTTAAAATTCAACTGAGACCCACAGATGCAGTGGCATTCAGAATTAATTTCAACTATTAACATATTCTCATGACTTAAAAGTATCAACAAGTAAAAAGCTGGGATGTAGGTTTAAAGAAAAAGTGTATTTTCAGTCACTTTGAAAACTAATTTGCTGTTAGAGCCCACATGAAGAGTCAAGGTTTCAGGTTTAAGATTTGCCTTCACCCAGAAGCAAGAGAACATGAACACTTTTCTATCAGAAGGCACTCTGTATTATATCAATCATGCACTATAGAAAGCTGTGTTTAATAATCACTAGAGTAAGAGAAGGTAGGATATAGAGCAGAATTACCGACAATTCACATCCTAAGAGAGAGGGAAGGAAAAAAGGTATCATGATTGATTTGATTCAAAACAGTGGAGGAGTCACAGAAAGACCCAAAGACCATGGTTTCACCATGTACAGCCATATATAAGGAAATTTTCTTCTTTTATTATAAAGTAAATCTTCAAGTACTTTGTAAGCCAAGAGACCAGTTTCTACTATGATCACATAGCTACTTCACATCACATGTATCTGAATCAAAGCACAGCAATTTGAACTTGGGTCAATCTGAATATTTAAATATTTAAATCATACTACTGAATGTGTTCCCACTGTTTCTTCTGCATTTCCAAATAAAATCTTTTCTGCTCAACTATGAATATTTCAGTGATAAAGCCAGGAGTAAGATGCACTTATTCACCTTAAGGAGGGGAAACAAGCCAGCAAAAAGAAAGGTGCATGCAAAAGAACATGTATTGTTTAATGTAGTGTGCACCTCTATTTGAATATCGTATCTTCCAGAAGACAACACATTCCAAAGAAGCAATACCTGCTGGAGCAATTATTCCCCACATCCTACCTGCAGTTGTGGCATTGTCTATAGAGAAACATGGTTCACATTTCTGCACATGCCCACTGCCAGATGGGAATGACTGACGACAAACGACCTTGACTAAGGATGTGACAACACTCTACAAGTACCAGGTGCTTGCTGCAAGGAACAGACCTTGTTCCCAAACTGGCCCACCCTCTGCTGTCTACATACCCTGTTTATCAAACTGAGTTTTCTTTATAATCCACCAGAATGGCATCAGTCTTGTGAACACTAGTACTGAGGCTTCCTCAGGTGGTTGTTTTGGAAAAGACACATGGAAGATAATTCTGAAATACAAAGGCTAAAAGAAAGTGCACACTGTAAGTGAACGCATAGAGTTCAGGGTCTAGTTTGGTGATCTCCTTCATTTTTGTAATTTAGAAATGAAAAAAAATTCTAGAAAAATGTCAGGAGAATCTCATTCTGCATTTGTAGTGGCTTAGTACCAGGCACAATAAAACCTTAGCAAATGCTTCTAAAATACCTCTAAGTATATATGTACAATATACACTCTGCTATGAATTTGGTACAAAAAATTTTATCACGTGTTACTTGAGAAAAACCTGACTATGCCATCAACATCATGAGGAAAATAAAACAATTTAGCTGACCAGCTTTGCATACATTATTTATGATTAATGACTAAATCTTATGGAGGAATGCTACAAGGTTGAAAAATAATGTTCTTCAGAAAATTTGAAGATGAAGGTATCCCTAGGAAAAAAAGATGCATAGCTGAAAGTAACAGAGAAACACATGAAAATTTACAGGTAAAACTTTTCCATATAAGTTCAAACATGTCTAACCATCAAAGACCAGGAAACAGGAACCTGATTACACTGAAGAGAGAATTTGAAACTATGATGCTGTTAAACAAAGTCTAAAAGTAGGAAATAAATTGTATTTCAGAATTTAAAAATACACCATGACTTGAACAAACATTTGATGTTTTTGTTCTTGTTGGTATCTTCCAAATGATAGCATTAAAAAGAATTCTCCTGAATTAATACTTCTGTATTTTGACAGAATAGGATTTAAATACATACATATATATATATATATATATAAATATCACTGTACAGAGATGAGAAAACACAAGAACCTCCCCATACTCTCTAAAACTGTATTTTCCTGAACAACACGACAAAGTCTGAGTTGATTCCTATCTGTTCCTGATTTTGGATGCAACAGGGAAGGGTAAACATTTCAACACTTCTACAATACACCATAGCTCTAGTTCTGTACATGTCAAAGTCTGAAAACCTGGAAAAAACATACAAACAATTTTTATTCAAGACAGTAATAAATGCTCTGAAAATAAGTAGCCCTAAGTTTTTACAATTTAAAGACAACTGCTTCACTGTAATAACTACCTACTAAACAAGAAATACAGCACTTTCATACTGCATAATTTAGTCTGTATTTAGACACAATGTAGTCATGTAGTCAAAGACGAAATGGTAGAAAGATACCAATCTTGGTCAAGCAACTCTTCTGAAATTATATGCTTCTAACTAACCATCTTCCATATTATTAAGTTTATTTAAGTCATGTATGCTGCTCATACTTCCAAAATAATTGTAGAGAACACAATGAGTCATCACAGGTCTTAAAAAGACCTTAGAGACAATAACATAAAACTATATATTAAAGCTCAAGTGCAGGGAACACATGAATTACTGAGGGTGTTAAGAAGAGAAGGTACATTATCTATTGTATTGATCCCTACATAAATGATATCTGTGCCTCCAGAACTCTTAGACATTTCTTTTTCTTCTCTTTTCTCTTGTGATTTCACACCATGTTTTCCAAAATCTTGTAAACTGCTGTGCTACAAGACAGTGGCTGCACTCAGCAACCACACTTAAGGCATCTCCAGCTGGGTACTACTTCAAAAATTGCCTCACAGACTCTGATTTACTGTCCCACTCTCCTTCCACCATTCCCAGAATTCTGACATTCAGAACATGCTTCAGGGCAGGTTCATACTCGGTTTGGTCTACCAGGAGCAAGTCAAGAAAATTTACAACTTATAAAGTAGTAAAAATTCACAACTGCAAGCAGCTGTAAACTTTAGAGTGCTCACGAAAGAGCTAGTGTGATTCTGTGGCACTCCTGCTTGGTCTAAAGGAATTCCTCAGACAGGACAATGGCACTCCCCTTGACCTTGCTCTAGCCTACAGATCAGTCACCTAGTGACTTTGCAAAGGCATTTTTAGAAGGATTTTACACAATTCAACCAAATTATCTCCAAAGTACAGTAGTGGGAGCAATTATCCCAAAAGGCCTTGAAACTTTCTATTTTAAATTTAAGATCCAGGTACCTTTATCTAATTTAGACTAATTTTATTTCATTTTGAGAAGTATACAGCCAATTTTTCACAATAATGTATTAAGCTCGGCAGAATTAAAGAATCAATTTGTATTTAAAGTCTTAAGTTCCTTTAACTGAGAAAGTTCAGGAATTTTTGATTACTTTTTTCATCAGTACTGATGATAAACACTAGATTATGTCAAACTACTTGCACAATAGCAAGGGAATCTATTTTTATACTATGAATAAGAAGGGTTGTACTTAAAACGTAACCAAATCTCAGTTGTGTAAACTGTAACACCAAATTCTTACAATTCTTGAGTTCTCTTTCTCCTTTTTCCCTCACCTTCTTGAAAAAAAGCCTCAGGCCAATAACATATTATGATAAAATCTGAAAAATATTTAACAAAGGCACATGGTAAGAACGGAAGAACTATTTAGCTATTGAAATTTGGAGACTTGCCTGGGATTGGAAACATCTATATTCAAACCTTTTTCAGACAAAACTTCTAGTCAGCCTTTCTATTATTAGTTCCTCTCTGTCTCAGATCCTGCAACCTCTAAAACGAGGATGACAGCAGTTTCCAACTCTAGAGCAGCTGCTGTGAAAAAAAGGACATTACACATTTTAAAATGTCCACATGCCACGTTAATATGGCTACATTAACAATGGGAATAATTACTACATAAAACCGCCAAGGTCAAAGACCCTGAAAAAATACCACTTAAAAGTACAGTAAAAAGTTTGATACGCAAACATTTTCAGAAGTTAATCTGAATTTTTTCAGGTATTTTCATCAGTGACTGCTCACACTGGCAGTTTTGTACATCCACACTATGCTAACTGCACAAAAGCGGAACTATAGAAATCTTTGTGACCACATTGCAAGACACTACCTCAGTATGAAAGCGTTTTTAACCACAAGTCTCGCTGTAACTAAAAGAAAAACTGCTTTTAAGGTTTTGTAAGACTCTTATGTACTATTACGACTACTTTAAATACATTACAAACTACACGCTTCTCCGTACTCGCGGCGCCAAGAAACAATGGGGTTCAGCTGAAGAAATCTGTGTTTTGCTCGGTCACCTGCGGGGACAGGTGTCCCCCCGCGCCATCAGCGGCACGCTCGGAACAGATGCTCGGCCGGGCTGCTCCGCGACACGGGGGACGCGCTGCGCTCGCTCGCAGGGGCTGCGGCTCAACGAGAACAGCTCTCGGCTTTGTTTCGGAAGGCACAGCCCCATCGGCGCTCAGCACAGCCGGCTGCTGTCGCGGACAGTACCGGCTGCATCGCCCCGCTCCGAGCGCCCGGCCCGGCCCCGCGTGTGACCGGGCCACTCTCCGCCTGTCGGACAGCAAGCCCCAGAGGCGACGCACGGGCGCCCGAGGGCAGGAAGCGCTCACGCCGACGGAGCTCTGTGGGTGCTCCACGAGCCCCGGCCGCCGGGGCAGCGCTGGCC
>WEKY01044150.1:12302-50941 GCA_013390045.1 Picathartes gymnocephalus
GGGGCGCGGGGGACGCGGAGGGCTCGCCCCGCTTTGTGTCCTCGCCCCGCTGCAGAGGAACACGTGCCCTGCGACCCGCGGCAGAGGCTTGCCCGCCCCGAGCCCCCAGCTCCGGGCAGAGACACCGTGGCTGGCACCGTAATGGGCTTGGATTGCTTTCGTGAGGTTTTTTGCGGGACGACGAAGCACCTATCTCAGTGATGATGGATTCTTCCCTCTTTTCCTTTAGACAGTGAAAATGCAATGAGTACATACAAATGTCTGAGGATACAAACCTCTCCATCTAGCTTCTCCTCCCTTTACATAAAAAGTTTTTGGATGTGCCTTAAATATAGGGAGAGTAATTCACTATAACAGAGCTTTTAATTCTTTGCTGCCTTCCATCCTTGGTGTTGCTGAAGCATATAACCATCAGCATCCTACCAGGCCAGACAGCAGCAGTAACTACACCTCCAACCTGAGTACTTCTCATAGAGTTTAGTAGAAAACATCTCTGTTCTGTTCTTACCTGGGTCCAGCTGGCTTTGCTCAGCCTGAAAAAGCTTCTGCACTTCAGCTCTGCTCTGAACCTTATAATATACTCACATTTCACTCATATTTTACAAGGGGAAATGACTTTACACATTTACAAGGGGGAATAGAGCAAGGGGGAATGACCTTAAATTGAAAGAGGGAAGGTTTAGATTAGATACTAGGAAGAAATTCTTTGCTGTGAGGGTGGTGAGACACTGGAACAAGTTGCCCAGAGAAGCTGTGGATCCCATTCCTGGAAGTGTTCAAGGCCGTGTTGGGGCTCTGAATAACCCTATCTAGTGGAAGGTGTCCCTGCCTGTGACAGGGAAATAGGGAAATAGGTGGTCGTTAAGGTCTCTTCCTACCTATTCCATTCTGTGATTCTATGATTTCATCTTCTGAAAAGAAATGAGCTAGGCACTGTCATCCAAGTCAACGTGTTGAAGATAGTCTTTCTGTACAACAAATACTAGTTGTCATCTATCACAGTCATTCCAATAGTCTTTCCTCTGGCCTTGAAAGACATGATATTACCTTTATTGGTGAACAAACCTAGGTATGCCATACTTCCACAATTTCAAGGAATAATTTGTCTCTGTCAGTTGTTTTGTTCTTTACAGTTTTTAATCTGTCCCGCCATAAGCACCTGTAGCGCTCTTTGTACTGAGACTTAAAGTTTGTTGCAAAAATCCACTGTGAACATTAGTCTGCCAAATGCAGTTACGAGCAGTCAATAATATCTCATTGGTTCCTTATATTTCGCCACCTGCATCAGCTCTTATCATCCATCTTGCAATGGGATGGTGTAGTGGATTGACTCTGTTTGGATGTCAGGCATCCACCAAAGCCTATTGCTCCCCTCTGTAGCTGGAAAGGGAGAGAAAATGCAACAAAGTGTTCATGATTGAGATAAGGAGAGAGAGACATCACTCACCAAATACTGTCATAGGCAAAATACACTCGAATTAATGAGTATGTTACTAAGAAAGTCCGAGCAGGATAATGAGAAATAAAGTAAGACTTTAAAAACACCTTTTTTCCTCCACCCCTCCCTCCTTCCCAGCTCTACCTCCTCCCCCTGCAGTGGCAGGGAAATGGGGAATGGGGGTTCATCGCACATTTCTTCTGCCACTGCAGGGAGAACAGTCTTTCCCCTGCTCCAACACGGGCTCCCTCCCACAGGAGGCTTTTGCTGTTGAACCCTTCAGACATGCTCCAAGATTGAACGGATCACTGATACAAAGTGTTATCTTAAAAATATTACACAGGGGTACTTATTTATCATTTCACCAGTGGGCAAAGTAGATTTAATCTTTTATAGCCTACAGTCACCAGAATCAATATTCTTACACTGTGATCCATGTTAGCTGAAGAAGTAAAAAGTTCTTTCCTTTTAACACTCCTGCCTATGATGGTTTCCTTTTTTTCCTTGTAAAATAAGAGCAGATAAAATATTCTCTGGTCTGTTAGAAGCCTTCTAAGGTGTACTAGCACCACTAGCAGGAATGTCATTCCCCATCCACATTTCTTACTTGTTTAGATAAGAAGGAGCCACCTATTTCTTCCTTGCACACTTTTTTAGTGTTTTGTTCACAGAATCACAGAATGGGTAAGGTTGGAAGGGATCACAGTGGGTCATCTGGTCCAACCTTCCTGCTCAGTCAGGGCCATTCTAGAGCACATTGCACAGAATTGCACCAAGATGGTTCTTGAAAATCTCGGGTTAGGAAGGCTCCACAACCTCTTTGTTCCAGGTTAGTCAGTGGATGGTCAGCTTGACAGTAAAGAAGTTCTTCCTCTTATTCAGGTGGAACTTCCTCTGCATCAGATTCTGCCTGTTGCTTCTTGTCCTATTGCTTGGCACCACTGAGCAGAGCCTGGCTCCCTCTTCTTGACCTCCACCCTTCAGATACTTATATACATCAATGAAGCCTGCTCTTATTCTTGTCTTCTCAAGACTGAAAAGGCCCATCTCCCGCAGCCTGTCCTCATAAGGGAGATTCTCCAGTGCCTTATTCATCTTTGTTGCCCTCCACTGGACTTGCTCCAGGAGTGACATGTCTCTCTTGTGTTGAGGAGCCCAAGATTTGGGATTCTCCCTGCTACTACAGGAATGTCTTGCAGGAATTCTTTCCAGTGCTTTGTTGGGTCTGCTCTGGTACTCTCTGGTTCCCTGAATATCAACATGTGCATCTGTCTCTAGAAAGTAAAGATCAAATTTGAACCAACACCTTTTTTTTTCTTCAATCAGTTTTAGTACTTTACGTTTTTCTTCCCTGATTGTAACAGAGAAATAATTTCCAAAGGATGACTGATTTGCTAGATTAAAGCACACATATCAATTATTGTTTTACTACTTATTACATAAGCCTTTAATTACCACTGAGGGGACATAACTGCAGATGCAGTGATGCCAGTAAATTGCAGGATTTATTGCCTTTGTGGTAAACATGTCCCATCACAGGTTCCACCCTGAGAAATGGCATGGTTATAAAAACACCCCACTTTATTCACAGGTCCAAAGAGGCCACAGGGAATGTTGCAATTGTAGTTAACTTGGGAACAATAATACAGTGTGTAATAAGTAAATTCACAATGTCAAATGGGAAGAATGCAGGAAAGTAACACAGCTTACAAAGTTTATTGCTCTGATCCATTTACTACCTATCTAGCAAAAACCACAACATTTAAAGCCAAATTTCTCTCCTCAGCATCTGATTTTAGAGTAGGTCATTCATCTCAAATGACACCAAGTTAAGTGGTGCAGCTGTTAATCCTGAGGGAAGGGGTGCCATCCAGAGGGATCTTGACAGCCTTGAAGAGCGGACCCTTGCAAACCTCAGGAAGTTCAACATGGGAAGGTGCAAGATCCCATACCTGGGTCAAGGTAATCACTAGTATCAGTACAGGATGGGGGATGAAGGGATAGGGAGCAGCCCTGAGGAGAAGGATTTGGTGGTGCTGGTGGATTAAAAATTGGATATGATCTGGCAATGCATTCTCACAGCCCAGAATGCCAACTGTATCCTGGGCTGCATCAAAAGAAGGATGGCCAGCACGCCTCACCCTGGGTG
This sequence comes from Picathartes gymnocephalus, assembly GCA_013390045.1. NCBI lineage: Eukaryota > Metazoa > Chordata > Aves > Passeriformes > Picathartidae > Picathartes > Picathartes gymnocephalus. Next base: position 15,890 of record WEKY01044150.1, read on the forward strand.
ACATTTCTCACCCTTTACTCTGCTCTTGTGAGACCCCACCTGGAGTGGTGAGACCCTGGAACAGGTTGCTCAGAGAATGCCTCATCCCTAGAAGTCTTTGAGACCAGGTTGGATGGGGCTTTGAGCAGCCTGGTGTAGTGAAAGGTGTCCCTGGCCATAGCAGGAAACCATTCTATGACTGAGATCTCGATAAAAAGTACTTTAGCAACTCTGTTATACTGAACAGGATCATTACATGATAATGCAGGCAGTCAATTAAGGAACTCTTCTAAGCAGGTACATCTATTTAATCAACAGCAGCAGAGATGTATTCCTCAGCATGACCTGCATTACCAAAATATTGATTTAAGTCATTAAAAACTCCAGCTATCACTCTTCCAAATCTCTTGCAAGTGTACTTCTTCATTAGGATCCTGCAACTAATTTATTTTCCATAGTGAAAATCAAACATGCCTTTGTAGTATTTTGACAGAGGCAGAAAGTACTGTGTATCCAATCTTATCTGAGAGAGTGAGTCTAAAGTGAAAAATATCTTAACCACAATGAAAGCTGGATAATTCTCACATAAGTATGCTGAAGAACAAAGAAGAATCATATTCCACCATAACTGGCCACTCTTCTCAGTTATATGTTGGAATTCAAGAGGGAATCACAGACATGTAAGGGAGCCCTTCAGCTGCAATGCCCAGTGCTTTCAGGAAGGTGGTTGCAGGCTCAAGGACTCCTCCATATCCCAAGGAACATCTGCAATTATGCTCAGTCCCATTGGGGGAAGAGAAGGAAGTTCAAGATCAGTAAAGGTGTTCCTAATATTGTTCCTTGAATACGTATGGAAGAGTCAGCTCTGGTCTTGTCCAAATGACAACTGGTGTAGAAGTGACACTTTAATCTCATTGCTCAAGAATTTAAAACTGGAACCAAAATCAATAAGGGGTTTTTACTTTCTCATATATTATTTCTTTTTTACTGCCCACAAGAAACTATGAAGTATTTCTTTTCTTTGAAAGAAAAATCCCTCAAGAAAGTTTTTAGAAGGCTGCTTGGGAGTCATAAAAAAATTTTATCTTAGTTCATGTCAGACAAATTGAAGCACTTACACATGAATCAAATTCTATTCTCAAACACACATACAAGTCACATTACAACAGTGTAAATACACCAAAAGGTCAAATTTGGCAATTGAAATATTTTCGGAAAATGAAAACTAGTTGACAAAGATAATAAAACAGAAGAAAATAATTCATTTCAAATATCGAAATGCTGACTAATATTCTAATTCCTTTTCTACTTATCAGCAAACAAAGACTAAAGCATGAGTAAAACATTCTTTCTGCTGATGGAAAGAATGACATCACCTTCCCTACAGAAGTATCTGAGCTATTTTGAAGCTCTTCTACACTTTTATCATAAAAGCTTAAATTGCATTTATTGTTGGAAATTATCTGGAAAAAAAAAAAAAGAAAAGAGCAATTTTAAAGAATGATTGCAGCTCTTTATTCACTTGAGCCAAAAGGTAATTGAGAGAAAGTTGTTGATATACAGCAGGATGTGGGAAGAGATCCAGAAGGTACTTTGTTTTCTTGCGAAGGGAAATGTTACATGCTGTTCCTGAACCATGGAAATTTACAGAATCCTTCTTTTCTTCCAAAGCTCCAACCTCCCTGTATATTCTCTGCATAAACTGCCTATCACTGTGAAAAATACTAAGTATTATTTGTTTCAAGCTGTTGTAGCTGTGGTTCCCACCTACAGATATTCACAGAAATATGATTGGTGTTTTTTTGTTTAGTTCCTTATTCCTATTTTAATTATTAATCTCAACCAAAGTCCCAGAGGAGATGTAAGACCCCCTCCCCCCTCAATTAACTGCATCCTTTTAAAAAACAATGAAATCTAAAGGTCCTTGTCTGCCAGACTGATGATGCTCCTTGGCAGTGTCAGATGAACCTTTCAGTATGTAAAGGAGTCCTACAAGAAAGCTGGAGAGGGACTTTTTACAGTGGCATGGAGTGATATGACAAGGGGGAGTGGTTTTAAACTGAAAAATGGTAGGTTTAGATTGGATACTAGAAAGAAATTCTCTAATGTGAGGGTGGTGAGGCACTGGCATGGGCTGCCCAGAGAAGCTGTGGATGTCCCTTCCCTGGAAGTGTTCAAGGCCAGGTTGGATGGGGCCCTGAGCAACCTGGTCTAGTGAAAGGTGTCCCTGCACACGGCAAGGAGGTTGGAATGAGATATTTGAGGTCCCTTCTAACCCAAATCACTCTATGATTCTGTCAGTCTATGAAGAAAGTGCTGGTGACATCAGAAAGTTTCTCTCTTCTGTCCACCCCTCACCTGTATAATAAGAGTATATTTTTCTCTACAAGATCTGCTTTGCTGATACTACCAGTTCCTCAAAGCTGCAGAAAAACTGCTCTTTACCAGACCCGTGCAGACCTTGCCTGGAGCAAGCCCAGGTGATTTTTTACAGAATCATGTGTAGGGACCAGTTCTCAAGAAGAGCTCTAAGAAGCCGTAAGTCTGGGTAGGCAGATAATTTTTTAGAGTTCTGATATCAAAGTGTTATCAAACTATGCATCATGTTCAATAGCAACCTCCCTCATATGTACTAACTTTTATACATTCTGAGTAGAAGAACAGTAGGATATTTTTTATGGTTTATAACTGCCTAAAGGGTTTTTTTACACTATTACAGGGCATGTGTGTGCCACCAGCATGACACTATTGACAAATTTCAAGTGCGGGCTCCAATCTATGCAATAAAAGAGCTTCAGGATGAAAGTATTGTTAACATAAAAATTCCTACCATCACCAAAGCAACAATTTTTCTCCCAAGTAATTTTTAGACCTCTAAGTGGAGCCATTTTAGCTGGATCTTTTATTCCCAGAGTGCTTCTCTAAAAGCTTTGCTTCAGCAGGCAGGGCTCTAATCCATATCAGGGCTCTTCTAACTTGCACTAGGCAGCATGGCCTTCATAAACTAAAAAATAAAGGAAAATTATTCTTCTGTTTAGCATGGAGAGACTTATTTTTATGCCACTTTTAGAAGCACACACTGTAAAACTACTAATCGACACTGCAAGTGAAATAATAGGAAAGCATAGGGGAGGAAAAAAAAATCACACGGACTGTGGAGGCAGTAGAAACAGCCCCTTTCCAAAGAGAATATAAACCAAACCAGAAGCCAATTTCTCTAAAGCAGAAAAGAAAAATCTGGAGAGTATATTTATGAGACTTAAAATAACCAACTGGTGAAATATTTTTTAAATAAAACAATCTCAAAATGAAAAATATTATTTACTTCCTTCAGTTCTGGATAGCCTTATTAAAAACACAGGAACTAAATAGAAATACAGATAATCAGATTATCAATACTAGCAAATAAGCACAGCCCCATAATTTATTGTGACACTTCAGACCAACTATTACCTAAGATATACTTGGACTAATTAGTCTAGCAGATAAAACCAGATAAAGCATCTACTACTTAGGCAATCAGGAAGCATCTCTGTATGCATCACCAATGGTCTTACTATAATAATATATAAATACAATATAAATGCCCATAATCATCTTACTGTAATAAAAATAAAATTTAAAAAACCTCATATGAACAGCAATGTCATCTATGACAGTCAAAACAATTCATCATTTCCAAGTATCAGTGGAAATATCTGTAGCCTCTCAATGTTAGTAAATCAAAAAAATATAAACAACACAGATATCAGAATGTTTGTGTGAAGAAACTTCATTCCTAAAAAATGTTCTTTATTCTGTATAGCTGCCAGGATTAAAAATCTACCTGATATAGACTGAATCAGATGAAACATAAACCGAATTTATATTATTATGTTAAATAATTTTCATTTTTTTCTTATCACCAAGGAGATGACACTGATGTATCATTTCTGATTCAAGCTGTAGTCATTCCTATGTGAACATAGGTAGATTGAGCTCACTCACGAGCTAGTGAAATGTCTAATGACCAGTTACCAAAAAAATCCTCCTGCTTCCTATTTGGAAGGTTCTTCAACACTTTTGTCAATTTTTCTCCTTTTGAACTTATCACCTACCAAATATACTATGAAACAGAAACATTCACACCAGCCTTCTTGGAAGATATTTTGACTCAGATTCACAGGTTCATGCGTTTTTCATTACCTCTACGTGACTACGAATAATTGATTAAAGATGGATCTTGAATTCCATCTTCTAACAGGAGCAAGAATGGTTCTAAGACACAGCCACTATTTACAAGACAGCAGAGTTACTACATGAGGAAGAAGGATGCTCAGAAGGGCAAAGACATTTGCCTAAACTAAAAATATTTGACAGATTAAACTGTCTTTCTTGTGAATACTGTCATTTTAAAATTGAATAACATGGAGTTAACTTTGCTGAAAGTCCATTTTGAAAAACTAATGATCAAGATTGATATTTTCATATTTTCATTTAAAGTATTCCACCGTTTTGATTTCAGCAGAAAAAAGCAAACCTACACAATACCTTTAGCAGAGCAGAGTTATTCAGAAAATATAGGAGTGTATGAAATAAAAAATAATATTTATTTTCTCCATCTTATTAGTTTTTGGACACAGTTTCATTAGTTGCGTTATTGATTCATTATATAATTGTAAAGTTCACAGGTGCACAAATCTATTTTTTCATAACTACTACCTTTGTAAAGACAAAGGTCCTGTTTGTAGATTCTTTCAGAGTTGCATTTTCAGATTTAAGGTAAATGAAGGAAGAGTTTTTTTCTTTGAGTAAGAGTGAATTTTCCCCTAGGCACAAGTTTAGTTAATTAATGTGATTTAATTAACAACGTTACTTTCTGTGATTAGTTCAATATTTTAAAAATACAACATAAATCTAAAGTAAATGCTTAGAAATGTAGGTGAAATTCTCTTTTCAGACCAGGGTTCTGAATGGTAAGATCAAAGATAGATTGAAGCAGTTTGTCTGAATAGAGTAATTTTCAGTTTGATTGTTTTTCAGATCACTGCTGTAGTAGAGATGATGACAGTTGGTATGAAGTTGTCTGAATCAGTGATACTAGAATGCAAATACATGTCAATACTTTCCATAAAACCCACAAAGCAGAGTTATTTATGCATATGCCTTTTGACATCTCAGTATGCATGTTGACTTGAATTGACATACTCTCTTTTTGTTTTTCTGGTATTATATTTAAATGGAAAGCTAAGAACAGAATATAAAGTCAGGCACAGTAAAAAAGAGGGCTATGGTGAAGAACAAGGTTCAGCTCATAAGTTAAATATTTAGTTCTAGTAAACAAATATGTTTATGGAATTTTGGTGTACCCAAATTCATAGTTGTTCAAAGGTATGACAGTCATTTTGGGGATAGTTATGAGTATACTGAAAGGAGAATTCAAAGACTGAAAAGTAACATAAAAAACATTTATAAGCTGTTTGTCTCACCAGGTAGCAATGGCTGACTAATTTGGAGCACACCATTTTATCGGAAACATTTAGAGCTGACTAGTCTACATGTCATTTGAAATACAATTTATACAAATTGTATCTTTTGATGAAAGTTATATGTTTTTAAAAGATTGCACAGGGCTTTAGTCAATCAGCTCAGTTAGTCAGAACTATGAATCAGACTTCATTGCAATGCTTTCAAAAATCAATCACCGCAAAACTATCTCCAGACAGTGTAATGTGAAGAGTTTTGTGAAAATCATGACTCTGAAAGACACAATTCTAAATCATTATGGATGAGAAATGACAATTAGGAGTAATCAATGTTTCAAAAAAGAAGCTGAGGGCAAAGGAACGATTCAAACCAATTGTTTTTATGGTTGTAGCTATTAGTGGGGAAAAGATTGTATTCTTAATGGCAGATTCTTTGTCTTGATTAGAAAAGAAAATGAAATAATGCGACTTGAACTAATAAAACATTTGTACTAGATTTAGCTGTGAAACACTTCCTCCTCTGTCACAGTAGGATGGGCATGAGCCCATAAAGGGACAGAACAGCAACTATAATAGAAACCAGGGAAGCAGTATTGAGTTAAAATAAATATTCAGTCTAATTAGACTTGTACAGCATTTCATTCCTCTTGCTTTTTTTTTTTTTTTTTAGGAAATTATGAGCTTGTGACTAGAATTCTTAGGACAGAAGCTAATGTAATGCTATATGTGTCTTTCACAGCCAGCAATCACTGGCTACTGAGAAAGCATGTGTGACTTACTGCCTGTAGCATATGGTTAATAATCTCAACATCACAAATTGTTCTGGTCTTGCATGGAAGCGTTATGAACACTGTGGGATAGACCATGAAGTAGGGAGAGAGAAATGGAGAAGAGTGCTACAGATTGTCTCAGTTAAAACCAGAAGTGCAACTGTAGACTTAACAGAAGCTGATAGTACCCAACTACAAACAGGATGAGCAGAAGGAGATAAACCTCCACATCTTCCCTTTTTAACCAGCACAAACCCCACACTCACAACTCAGTGTTTCAGAAGACAGACAGTGGATGTTTCATGTGGCTCATTAGAGAAACATGCAGAGCAGTGTGGACAGCAACACAGCATGAGGTTGGGTTCAAACAGACAAACTGTTCCGGTAACTGAATCAATGGCAACGTGGCTCTCTGAAAACAGATAAAAAGCAACACAAGTAATGACAAAACTGAAGAAAGACATTAATTCCTTTCACTCTGTGAAGACACTGCAAAACATGTGGGTATGGGTGCAGGTGTGCATGTACAGCCAGGTGGAAAAATATTTACCTGAACCTCCAAATTCACTAGGTAATAATGTTAACACCTCACCCACTATTTAACACTTCAGAGTAATGAAAGTATAATGCAGCTAGACTTCTTTATTTTTGAAACCTAATTTGCTAATCCTAAAAACCTTAAAAGTTTCTCCTCTCTGTGTTCAACTCTCTGGTAATCTATTTAGATGTTCAGAGTGTGTGATATATGAGAATAAATCATGCTTTCTTCACAGAAAGTGAGATACAGCCTAATGAGTGTTAGCGTGTTGTCTCCTAAATTACTTTCAAAGGTATGAATTATGGAAAGACATAAACACATGTGGGTAAAGCAGTCTTAAAATGCAAGTCCTCACCACCACTTCCTATCCCTCTTCCACTTTCTGGACAGACACCAAAACTTTGAATTTGGACCCAAGCCATGGAAGCTATTGGATTTCTAATCTCTTCTGACATTGTTCACAGCTCCAGTTTATTTTTTCAGACTTTTTTGGTTTTGTTTAGCACATACTTGGGTGCTGAACCCAACTAAAGCAAAATGCCCAATGCTAACTGAGAAGCCTCTGAATAGCCAAGATGCCCGTCTGGAACAGGCAGATTATGACACAGGGTCTCAGAAAAGACCCACACGCTCTGTGGCAGTAGCTGGTGGCTGGGGTGGGTACCCTACAGCTACTCTACATCTAGAACAACACTAAATGCCTAAGTTTGAGCAGCAGAATATCATGCCTCATGGATGATGACGCTCTCTATCAGGGAGACCTCAAGAGTTTTATCACCTAAACTCCGGGACTAGTGTCTTAGGCAAGGGAACTTCTAATTATACTCATTTTGTCCTCTACTAGAAGTGCAGTCAGTTCAAAGTGTGTCATGTTAAGACTCCTTCCATATCCATTATAAGAGGATTGGAAGGCTGCCCCTTGCTTAGGTGTGAACTGATTCCCAGTTAAGACACCTCCATTACGTCCAATGCTCAAGGAAAAGCGATAGGCACAAACTGGAGCACCTTTTGGTGGCATATCCCTCAACCAAATCAGTATGTTCCTGAAAAGCACTGCAGCACCTGATTTGGTTTTCTTCCAAACAGAATCTGTTTCATGGGTACCACAGCTGTCCTCAGAACTTACCTAACAGACAGTAAATGACATTTACCAAGGTATTTGGTTCAAAACTGCATTGCTGCTCTGAACCATATTGCTAAGATAGATCTGGTTACACTGCTCATCCCAATCTTAGATTTAGCCCAAGACCACAACACCAGACCATTTATATGGTTTTATCAGCTTCACTTCTTGGTGTAGTAGTCTCCATGGTTTAGAAAATATTACCTTTAAAAAAAAAAAGTTGCATCTCTCCTGCCTTTACTGATCTTTGTATGTCACCCAAGCCTCCAAATCATCATGGGCACCTGGAAAAGAAATAGATTAGGACAACTCAGAGTTAATGGCCACTATCTGATCTTCTGTAGTTTCATGCATTTCAAGTTCCAGCTACAGTTCAAGTATGCAAAAAGCCAACCAAGTTTCAAGAAAAGTGATGTCTGAGTTATAATAACTTCAAGCTGATATCTCAGTAACTTCAGGAGACCACAGCTAATGTAGAAACATTTTGGTGACCACCAGATTAAAATAGCCTGGTTTTAAACAGTTTTGTAAGGGTGAAGTTATTGTCTGACTCAAGTAAATCTTGTATTCACCCATCTGGAGCTGAATCTAAGGAGACATCTTCTACAAAATCAGTATTTGGCTGAGTAGCTCACCTTACTATTTCCTCTTCCCCAATCTACCAATAATACAACATATAATGCTTATTTGTCCACTGCTACAAGTGATCGATCACATCTTAAATAAATAGTATAGAATGTCTGATTCCTTTCGTATCTATTTTTTATTGAAAGATGTAATGGACAGCTAGTGAAATGGCAGCTCTGTGAAATCACAACCATGTTCATCATTATCATAGTCTCAAAGATGCTGTTGCTGTAAAGGGGCAAGTGCTAACAAACGTGTAGCTACTTCTAACACCATGTAGAGGACACCTGCTTTCGGTTTAGCAGTCCAGAAGCACTAGCTGGCAGGGTATGTTCAGTCAAACTTGCTTCTAGGGTATCTTTGGGGTATTGTCATACCATCCCTCCTCCTTTTCATATGTTCCAGCTGACTGTATGGGAATCACTTGGTCACTTTCATATAGTCTACCCAAACCATACATACTACCTAGTGCTGCTGGGACTTTTTAATAAATGACTCAATAAAGATTCAATCAATCCAGCTGAACCCAAAAAGGTATCATATTATTTTGTTAAGAACATGTACACAGAATCTTCCATTGATTGGAAATCTGCAGGTGGGTGCATTTTCTATGGAAATCTCTGACTCATACAGGAGCATGGTAAGCACAGAAAGGCTGTGTCTCTTCAATTTGGTGAAGAAGCTACCTCAAGCTGATGCAATAACTAAACCACAAAAGTAGTCAAGTTTCAAGTTTATTCCTACCAATTCATTTGGAAGGCATAATGCATTTTCCTCTTTAGTAAACAATCTTTTGTTTTCCTTGGAGACACCAATATTTGAAAATTGATAGTAGAAGCAGAAAATCAGCTTATAAACTAAGAATCTTGTTTACAGCGAGCTATGAGTGAATGATCAAATCCTGCATGAAATTTTGTAGTATGAAATAGCTCAGGAGTAAATGTTCTTCATTATTTGAGGGCAGTGCATGGCACAAATGCACAAAATAACAAAAGCATTGCAGTCCCTAAGATGCAATCTCATTTGCCACTATTCATTGTGGGGGAAATGGTTGGCTTGGAATTTGGTTGACCTTTACAACACCCATGGGGAGCTCTCTCAGACAGTCAGGTTCTTCCATTGTGGTTTAAAATCCAGTTCATTTCTGACTGGACAAAAACTTTGAATCAGTGGTTGTTCAACAAATTATAACATTTTTCTCTTTGATGCAAAATGAGGCAACTTTGACTGTTTCAAGGCTTGTTGGAAATGATGCCAATTGCAAACATTTTCTTTATTACAACGTTCTAGCACAATTAACATGAACTGGTTTTAATAGTTACTCTTCTCAGGCTGCAGTGCAGCTGATCTCCCGTAGCTGGGCACCAGTCTGAATTTTAGCAGTGAAGCTGCAATGAGAAGCCATGGGGTTGCTTTGGAACACATAATTACTTTGATCAAATGTAGGAAATATTGGGCCTACTAACTTTGCAGTCTACAACTTTTCTACTCTTTACTGTTATTATCATGAGTTAAGCCTTATAATGCCCTGATTCCTGCTCAGCATAAAACATGCATTAGAAACATCAAACTGGTGAAAAATGAATGATGAGAAAGAAGGTTTTATTCAAAATTTATCAACACTTTTTTTATTAATAGATATTAATTATATACTAATAGGTAGTAAGTACTGTTTAAATAGATTTAATGCTGCCTCTTCCGTAAAAAACACCCTGATTTGTTTTCAGCCTTCTTATGTAGGGCCACTAGAATAAAAACAGGAATGTAAGGGATGTTTTTTCTGAAAATTATAATGTGAAAAAACAATCATTCACAGTTTTGATATTAAAAAACATAGCAAAGAAGACAGAAGCACTGCACATCACTCAGTTCAGATGACTTTTATATTGAAGCCTTGGGAAGAAATTAATTGTTGCTGTAAGTAGGCAGAACACAGCTGGGAGTGGCTGAATTGTACTTGCAAGGAAGGCAAACTGAACAGCACTCTGTAGGGCAGCTCAGATGGATTCCTGAGCAGTGAGAGGCTGCTAACCATCACAGCTTTTAAAACACCACAGTAGTAAAAGCCCACCAAATGGCTGCAAGAAAGTGTTTGGTCTCAGACCCAGTGGGAATTTGCTCAGGTTTCAAAGAGTGGGGACCATATGCCAAGATCCTTGCAGCACTTCCTAGCTTGAAAGTAAACAGCTGAATGTATTTGGCACAGTTTTTACTACTGCTGCTCAAGCAGCTTTTGTATGAGTTTGTATGGGCACAGCTATCATAGCACCAGAATTATGAAGAATTCTTTTCTAAGTCAATAATTTTTGGCTAAGTCTCTGGAAAGTGTGTATAGGGAAAGTATGAATTGACAAAAAAAACCACCTTAAAAATAGATAAAGAAACATGCAGGAATTTTTACCCAAGCAGAAATCACCCTCCAATAATTCTTCTATATAGAAGGCCAACACTTCCAAGTGTGGGATAAAGTAGGATGTGCCCTTCAAAATTCAGGAAGAACTCTTTTCCTCCTTTCCTGTATTAACATATTTCCATCACAATCTTAACACTGTCAGTATTGCAGTTACTCTAAGAAAGACACTTTGTTTCCTAATACACTAATGCTATTATCAAATAGGTAGGTTCCAAAAATGCAGCATGACCCCGTGGTCATGCTGGCGTGAGAAAGGCCAGGTTCAAACATCATGCCAGAACTCTTTGGTTTGCTGCTGACTGACACCTGGGCATGCTGCAACTGATGCCTGACTTGATCTTCAAGACTGAGATTACCAAAACATTACAGCACTGAGCAGTATCAACACACCTACTCCAGCAGCTGTTTTGCGGGCAGACTCCAGGGAGATCTCTTATCATAATCTCATAATGAGATATTAATAGCAACCTCAGAGAAAACTGCTTGCTCTTTCTCAGAGAGGAATTATCAGTAAGTGCCAAATTCCATTTACAGTAGTATACAGGATGGAAATGCTGGTGGCAAGGGAAGTGTTCCCCAGCTCCTCCTCTGCAAGTGGGAAGATGTTCCTGAGCTATGGCCTTCTTTCAGTAGGAAAAATTGAACATTTAAAGCCCAATACTTGGTCATCAGAAAACTGAAACCAAGACAATGGGCTTTGATGGTACTTTTATATGAAGAATAGTAAAAAAAAAATTTTTTTGCCTGCTTAAATGAGAAAAAGCATTGATCCTGTATGAAAGGATAGAGTTACTTATACAGTGATGCTACAAGTTCAGTTTGTTGCTTAATAAAGAACAAATGAAGTGGACTAATTCTAACAGAGGGGACCAAATCATGAAACCCAGTCCTCTCAAAAGCACACAAGGCTCTTCTTTCTTGTGTCTGTTAAAAAGTTCTCAGATATTTCCTGGGAAAAAAAGTCTTTGTTCAAGGTTACTGTTCTTAGAATTCACAATATCTGTATCTGCGCTCTTTAGAAAAATCAGTGTTTCTCAGACCAGCGTGAAACCTTACCACCTAGGTTCAGTTTCTCCCAGGCATTGTATATGTGTATATTGAGGCCTATCTGCCAGATAAAAATCAATAACAATGCAGGTTAGATGTGCAGGTGGCAAAAGAAAAAAAGACTTCATGAAAGAATCAACATTCAGAGAACCACAGATGCCTGTTGCTGGCTGATTTCTTCAGGACTCCTAAACTTACAATAGATCTCTCAGATATTGATCCTTTTTCCTTGGTATCAAAGAGATGAGCAATCCCACTGAAGTTTTCAGGAGCTGACAGATGCTATGAAAGGCTTTTCACAACAGCACTGATAAAGTTCCTTGCCTGTTTCTTCAGCTGGAAGATCATATGGCTTCACTGTTGAAAGAAACCAAACAGCAAACAAACACCGAGGAATGCTTTTAAGGTGGAATAAGTATTCAGGCTGACCTCACCTTCCAGATGCAGAGAATCACATTGTTTCTGTATGAAAAGCAGATTTTGCATTGGTTAGGTTTGCAGAAAATAGCCATCGTTTTGGTCAATAATTCTGAAGCTCTTACAAGCCTAACGTTATAATCAGTATTTTGATGGTGGCATGTAATAACAAAATTGAGCTAGAATGAAAATAAATTATTCAAAATTTTCAGCAGCCCAGAACACAAGGAGAACCTGGGAGCATTTTTGACAAATTAGGCCTGAACAAATAGGATAGAAGTGAGTAGGTATTGTTAAGAATGCCTTCTGCCAAGGTAAATATATCTGTTTACTCTAATAACACCAACTTATCTCTATTAGACAAGTCAAATTCATTCAAAACTGTGCTAGGTCTCTATCAAGCTTAGTATAAACAGACAATTAATCTAAAAAGAGTCAGGAAAATTTATATATCATGGAAAGATTTTGAATTCCCCTTTTTTTTCTCTCCCATATTAAAGTTGTTGGAGTCATTATTTTTCTCATCAGTATAAAAAGAAAAAGACCTTCACAAAATAATTCCATGTCTTTATGCATCTAAATCATCAAATTGGATTGCTTGGGACTTGAGCCAATAGAAGAATTAGAGGAGTCAATGGGAGGGTTAAATGATATTTTGATATCTAGGAAGGTAGTGTTTTCCCCTCAGATGACAGGCTGTTCATGAGGAGCTACAGGACTTCCATACAGCCTTTTTGCTAAAGCCACTGCCGGCTGCATGACAAGGATACAAGAAGACTGCAAAAGTTCTTTAACCCATTTTGCTAACCAGTTACATAATCCTTGGTTGTTGTGTACTAGTGATATTATCCCAAGCGATACTAGTTTAGCACTCTGAATAATACTAATCTCTTTGAAGACTTGCTTCTCAGCAGACAGCTGAGCTTGTTCCAGCAGAGAGCCCTTGAGCTGTATCTGTCCTGCCTTTCCCAACGCAGTGGCCCCGAGGCTTGTGGCTCTGGTTTGTCACAGCTGCAGATTCCGAGGCAGACACAGATGTCAGCACTGGCACTGCAGCCTGGCCGGAGAGCCAGATGGGGGACAGGGGGAAGGTCTGCAGCACTGCATCCTCTCCAGCTCTGCAGCGCTGCACTCTCTCAAGGACTGCAGCACTGCACCCTCTCCAGCTCTGCAGCACTGCACCCTCTCCAGCTCTGCGGCACTGCACCCTCTCAAGGACTGCAGCACTGCATCCTCTCCAGCTCTGCAGCACTGCACCCTCTCCAGCTCTGCAGCACTGCACCCTCTCCAGCTCTGCAGCACTGCATCCTCTCAAAGGACTGCAGCACTGCATCCTCTCCAGCTCTACAGCACTGCACCCTCTCAAGGTCTGCAGCACTGCACCCTCTCCAGCTCTGCAGCACTGCATCCTCTCCAGCTCTGCAGCACTGCACTCTCTCAAGGTCTGCAGCACTGCACTCTATCAAAGTCAAGCCTTTTGGGGCTGCCAGCCCTTGCACCCCACCCAGTGCAGCGCTGCCAGGGCTGTGTGGTCACACAGACCCAAGGGTAGGCTCATCTGGTCTCAGCAGCAGGAAAAAGGCTAAAAGCTTTTCCTCTCTTCCCCACTGAATTAATTGTTGTTATGTGAAGTACTTCCTTCACAAAGAGAGTACACTATTTAAATAGCTGAAAGGCTGAAGCCTAATGTGGGCAAAAGATACATTTTTTTCTTATTATCTGAGGTTGGCAGACATGTATTTACAGATGAATCAACTCATTTTCCTGGGCAGAGAGACAAATCAAATCCCAAGAGCTTTATACCATGGGAAATGCTTTGGAATGTATTCCGAATGGTCCTTTATAATATAACAATGCAGTTTTGAGCCAGCAGCTACTCATCAAAGTATTGATCCTTTCCTGGCATAACAACATCTTGTTTGGATGATGACATAATATTTCCAGTAGACCCAAGGGCACGTCAGCTGCTCTACAGACATGCTTGAGCACACTGAAAAGAGCAATGAGATGCAGTGCTGATGAATAGCTCTTTGCCTTCAAGAAAGGAGAACTTGAATGCAAACAAGGATTTATTAACATATATGTTTGTTTCCCGTGGATCCCTGGAAGGGTGCCCCCTAGGCTTTGTCTTCTGCCATGGAAGACCAAGGACCCAGATGTCAATCTACCCCAGTTCCACTCCCCCCCGGTTTGCCTTATATGTCCAAGTTCTGAACCCTGTTACCCCACTGGTGTTTGGCTCGTTGGCCGCTCCTGCCCCTGTTCCCCTTGCAAGGACACTTTCCAGTTGCTTCTCTGCCCCCTGTACCCCAGTTGGTTTGTTCCCCTGCTTGTATTCCCGGGCTACACCCTCCTTCCCGCCTACCCTTTGCACCCCTTGGCTCAAAGCCCTAAACTCCGCCCCTTCGGTCCCCACTTTAAAACCCTGTGCACCCTCAGACCCCAGTTCTGCCTCCCTGCTCCCTCTGGTGTGCGGGTGGGCATTGCGGTCTGCTGATAGGCGTCGACCTCCGCAGCTAATAAACCCCGCTGGGAACCCACACGAAGAACCCCTCCTGACCTCCGTAGCCTTTTTTCCACCGGCGGTGCGTGCGAGGGTGAGGGTCTCCTCCGCCCGACCGCAGTGCCTCCCTGTCCCCTGCGAGACGCTGACAGGAAGGTTGCGATTGCCGAGCAGCCTGCGCCCGCGCCGCAACAGTTTCCCATTTTGAGATGGGTGAAAACAAAAGTATAAGCGTCAGCCTTATAAATACAATAGAAAATTTCCAAAGCTAAGTTAGATACTAAAAGGTTACAGAACAACAAGGGTGTTAGAAAAAAACATCATGGCCAAATTCAAACCGTACTAAAGGCAGTTTTATCCTAGATCCATCATTTCTAAAAACTAGATGAAAACTGACCAGTATTTATCTACCATAATAATTTTCTCATTAATTTTACTGGTTTTCAGCATACTGCCAACTATTAGCAATGAAATAAAGTGGACATTTTCTTCTACTGTGCAGTATGAAAGAGAGAAAATTGGGATACCATAAAAAATGCATATAGCTGCTCTTGTGGTGATTTATTCCTTTGCTGTTCCCATATATTCACACTTCAACTGGGTAATTGTTTAAGAACTATGAAGGAATTGCCTGTTACTGTTTCCCAAGGAAAAGATTTCAAGACAGACCCCCTCCCATAAGCCATGTTAGAGAAGGTGTCAGCTCTCCTGACTTCTCAGTGAAGAGGGACAGGGCAAATTGCCAGACCAAAGTTTAGATTTTAGTTGGACTAAAACTTATGCAGAGCTACGTGGCCCTCTTTCTTCACTACACAAACACAGGAAAGCTCATTTTGAGACTTTAAACACAGCAACTTAAATAAATTTGTTCCATTAAATTTCCTTTTGCCAGAAAGATGAAATGTCCATGATTCTTGGTGATACTCTAACAAAACCACATTTTAATTTGATTTCTAAATAAGAGTAAGCATCTGTATCTAATATGCATTCATATATATACATATGCCATATCTAAAACAATATAATGCTGTCAAGAGTTTAATACAGCCAAAGAAAGTTGAATAATACCAAGATTTAAAAACAGAATAGTTTTGAGAGCAATTCATAGATTGTGCAGCCCAAGGGATGGTTATGATCATCTCCTCTGATTTTCTGCACAAAGAACATAGATTTTTCACACAGTAAAAACCTCAGTCAGGACCAATGAATTATAGCTAAAGCATAGCAAAGTTTTCAGCAATATAACTGAAACTAATAATACTTTCTCCAGCATTACTTTCCAACAACTAATTCACGTCATGGCTCTGCTACATTCTGGAATAGTGATTGCCATTATCATTAGATGAAACTTTTAATTTTTGCCACAAGTGATTTTGAATTTTTAGAGCATTAGTAAAAATGTTGGCTAGCATTGACTGAGAACTGATACAGAGAGGAGAACATCACATACAAATTTGTACAAGTCATAGATAACAAAGATGGTATGGGATCAGACAGATAGTAATAATAATAACAGTATTATTAATATGGGAACAAGAATACAGTATGACATAAACTTTTTCTTTTTAGGGTTTGTAAAAGAATAGACAGAGCTTTGTCTGGTAGAAATCTATCTCTTCTTCCCTTGGCTAAATTAATTAGTCTAGTGTAAGACAATCTCCTTAAGCAAGTCTTTCCCCTCACAAAACAAAACCAAGAAGGAAAAAACACAGAAGTTTCCAAACTTAATTAGTATTGCAATATTGTTCCTGTTCTACAGTCCGTGGCTGAGTTTCAGTGTTGGAGAGATCTTTGAAAAATTACACACTTAACGTATTTATTTCCTCTGGTTACTCGTGAAATCTTATTTTAATGACCATGCATACTAGAATTATTGCCACTATACTTCAAGATTTCAGTAGAAGAGATTAAACCTTTGAGCTCTTTCGATTTAAAGTGGCTTTAACTTCTGAGAGCTTTCTGTGATTAGCTTATCATTTTCTCTTCAAAACTTAGGGACTCTATGGTGGTTTTACATCAGTAATTTCAGTTCCTTTCTTGCACTGAGATTGCCAGTCCTGAAACAACAGTCAAGACCATTCAAGCAAAATTGCAAATTTTCATTTCAAGTTTTAGAAGCTAAGCTGTTCTCTTTTAATACTTTAAAACATGATGCTACATGCTGTGTTATATGAGAAAGTGATAAGAATAGCAAAATACTTAAATCTTGATTTTTAGTCTGAGTTTTCATTTTTTCACTTAGCTGAAAACTGTCTACTATTCCTACCCACTTCTCAAAAGTAACAAAATCTAAAAAGAACAAAATTGCAGGTTTTAATTTTTTTTCCCATTTCTCCCAACAGTATTAAATATGGGAAAATATTTATCATCTTCAGCTGAAGGTGTAAATCTGTGTAAATCCATCTCACTAACAGAATATACCTCTTGGATAAGGAGCAGCAACACCTAAAAGCAAATGTATAATTTATCATATTTTATCATATATTTTCACCCAAACATCTGTAGCTACTCCCATTTTCTTTGCACCATAATTTTGCTTACGTCTCTTTCACCAAGCTCTCAACCTCTCTGCTAGTAAGTCGTAAGCCTTGCCAACACTCTCATTAGTAAAATGGGCAGCTCAGCCAACAGCATTAGCCCAGGAGCACTCAGTAACTCTTTTCTACTGAAAGTCATGCTGGAAAGACTCTGGTACTAGGACTCCAACTGCATTACCTTCATTACACTCCTTGCTCATGTTTACATTTGCTCTCCAACAAAAGCATACACAAACCACAAAACCAGCAATAAATCTTCAAAAACGGCCAGTTCATGAGACCTGATATAGACTTATAAGTAGCAAATTCCATTCCTCTTTCAGAGGAAAAGAACATGGCTTTGATACAACTCACTTGAATTGAATAATGACTATAATGTATTATACTGAAGATGCTTCTGGAAATTGTATCTATGCAACACACTGTAAGGCCAGCTGTAATTTTTTTATTTTATCTGGTATTTTTCATTCACCTTACACTACCTGAACTTACTCTATCACTAACCTTTTTTACAGAAATTGTATTAATAGGAATTTAATGCAAAAATATGTGGAAAACTAAGAAAGAAGGCAATAAGACTCTTTTCAGTTCAAGTGTACATTTCAGCTGCTATGCAGAGAAACCCTGAAGTGGGATTAAAAAGCGAACAGTGAAACTTAATTACCTTCTAATACACATTTGGATTAAAGAGAAATTAATTGAGAGATAAATAGGGTCAAATAGCATGGTGAAGGCTTTGCTATCTTCAAGAAACCACAACAAAAATTAATCCCTCCCACAGACGCAAATGACATGAAAAATGCACTAACAGGGGCTTTGAGACACGAAAAGAGATGTCAGTGGTAGACATAGATACAGAGATCCAAGAAAAAAACATAAAAGCACTGGTGATGAAGTTGGATAGTCAAAGACAAGACTAGAGAAAAAAAAATCCCCAAGCCCCAAAACCCAAAACCCAAATCCTGCAGCAGTCAGTCATGAATATTGTGAGAGAACAAATGTGTGCTCTCAAGATAAATGGTAAATGCCAATTAACGCACAGCTTGATGCATTCTAACACCTGAAAATATCTGCTGAAGATAATCCATTGAAATACCTACCTATCATCATACCTCCACTCTTCTTAGATATATGGGAGGAGTTAAAGATTTACTTTTAAAGAGCTTTTTTTGACCAAAACAAGGAAGGGACCAAGGACATGATTGATGCTACTGGCATGCTAAATGCAATGCCTCCATGCTGAATATGTCTTCTGGGAACAATGGACCAAACGCAAAAAGAAAGACAGACTGTCCAGAGAACGGACTAAAATAACAAAAAATATTAATAATGCTGATAAATACTTCTGTGTGTGTCTGGTGTTTCTCCTGAAATTTGAGATTAAGTTGTCCATTAGAAGAAAAATTACCAAAACAGAGTGGTTGAACCAAAACACCTAAGCTTACTGTTGAATTTCTTCTTAGAGTTACAAGACACTTTGTTTCAGGTACTTTCTCAAAAAAAATTCAGTAATACAAACTGTGAAAAGAAGAAAGTGAGGCACATAGTAAGATGAGTATGACTGTTTTAAAGAGAAAGCTAAGGGATCCAAGGGCCCTGCTTACTCTCATATTACATGCCCAAATCTAGTTTTGCGCTCAAGTACATTACAGATGATTCTTAAGGAAAAAAAAAAAGAAACCAATTTGTAGATTCAGAAAATCTCCAGACATACATCTTTTTACATTGTCCTGGTACATGCCCAGTTTTCAGACCAAAGCAATAGCTTTGCTATTTGTTATGATTTGCCATTAAAAAAAAAGGAGGTTGTGTGTCTGTTCCAAGGAGCTGCCTACTCTTACTGATCTTGGAAAAATGGTATTACCTATTTCCTCATCAAATCACAGCACTAAGCAGGTCTCCTGGCATCTCTAAAGCTCTCCCAATATCTCGAGATCTTTTATCTTCAAGAAACATAGACTAATGCTCCAATGATTTTGCTTTTCACCTTGTTCTGATAGTAAGTTGAATGTGAAAATCAGAAACTGAGATGAACTATATAATTTAAAGAAAATAGATTTCTCTCAATGATGAACAGAAGAGAATTATCATGGCTCAGAGCCAAATATACATTGATTTTTTACTCTAGGCTTGAAGTTCTGTCATGCTGTAATGTTTTGTTTAAACACTTGCTGCATGTAAAGGAGGCACAATTTGGTGGAATTTCAAGGAACTAAAGTATGTTTGAAAGAGGATCTGTTGCTTTTGCCAACTTCTCTGTCTTCTACCCTGTATTTCCACTTACAAAGCGTCCTTCTTTCTCTGAGTCCTCTAAGCCTTAACTGCTATTGTGTGAGACTTCAGGAAAGAACGTTTCCATCCACTGGGCTGCCGGTGAGCAGCAGTCCTTGGCCACAGAGTGCAGCTCCAGGCTGCACCCAGCAGACTGTGTCAGTTGATGTGTGGACACAGACAAAATAAAGCAGAAAACCTTCACCTAAAATGCATGAAATGTCAACATGAGCATTGCCACTAATATTTTAGTGAATGACAACTTTTGAAAACTATCGGCATCAATCACTCTTCTAGACGGAGAAACGAGACAAAAACATTTACACTAAATCAGCACATATTTATTTATTTGTTTATTTTTCTGTCTCACAGCCTTCTTTCACTGATATTGAATAGAGTGTGTGCATGATTTCATACATGTGCATTACCAATGTAAATGTATTTTCGTAAATTTGCTGTTTTCAAAATCTTTTTCCATTCATGTGTAATAGGAAAGGCCACTTACAGAGAAAGTTACAAAATGCAATGGTGATGGCTTGTCTTCAATGATGACTTCTTCCGGCCATTACTCTCTCATGTTGATTCTTCTCTTTCTTTTTCTCTCCAGTTTTCTGGAGAAAAATGGCACCGCCCTGAAAGAGGTCTTGTGACTATGTGACTTGCTGGACCATGTCTAACCTCTTTGAATGTAGTTATTGCTTATCCCTCTTCTTTACAATCCCTGTTTTCTTTCTTCCTTGGTTCTACATGACTTGGTTCTTACCTTGCCTCATATCTTTTTGTCCAAGTACCAAGTACTGTACACTCTGGGATTGTTTTCTACTCAAGAATAACTGTTGTCTTCCTCTCTCTGAATCTACCTGAATTCTGATTTTGCTTGGTAACTGCACTCCATTTGCTCAATTTTACTTACAAGAACTGTTTCTTCCATGATATTTACAATGAAGTACATGGAAACAATGGCTTGGTAGAAAGGCTTGCCCATTGACCAGACAAAACAGAGACCAGCAACCATAGAAAGCCTTGTGTGCTTTGGAAGAATTTCCACTAGTTTGTTAGAGCAGTAAAAATGTGCATAAAATAATGCTTCGGCATGGAAGTGTCTCATTTGAATTCACTTTAATTTTTTTTCCTTACTGACTAAAGCAAACAGAAAAAATGCATGTAGAGACACATGGCCTTGTCAGCTTGCAGAGTGAGTTTAAGCCACACCTCGCAGCTGCAGCATGTTGCTGACACAGCAATGTAAGGATCAGCTTGGAAAAGCACTCCCCAGCTTATACAACTTTACCTGCAAATCCTCCTGGTCTGAGTGCAGCTAAGTTAGCAGGGGAGTGCTGTTGTCATCTTAGCTAACTATGTTTAACATCAATCTATACTCTCACATCTGTTGTCAGAAAAACTTCTTTTCCCAAGACACACTGCACCTCCACAGAGAAGTCTACCTGTGTAACCACACTAACACAGCAGAAGCTTTCCAGAACACATGAGCTAAAATCCAAACTGAATGTCCACCTGGATGCATAGCTCACCAGCTATCACACTAAATAAACATCTCAGTGCCTACTTTGTCCGAAACATTGCTACTGCAAGCTACAACACCCCTCATTTTGGTCAGCGAAAAGCATGGCTACATGTGTGCATTCTAGAACACACAGAAACTTCCCGAGCACCCTCAATAACAGTCACCGACTGTATGCAGTTATCTGATTCTGAAAAATGCTTAAGTTAAAAGGAATGCAAAGGGGAAAAAAAAAGAAAGAAGATTTCAAAAGGGAGAAAAAAAAAAAGGGAGAAAAGGAAAAAGAAAGAAGTCTACAAAACACCCTGTAGCTCAATACATTATTTGACCATACTGGCAACAGACCTCTTCCTAACTATAAATTCTTGCATACAACTTTTCATGAAACAAAACAAATACTATGGTAGATATTTTAATATTTTTTATTGTTCTGACATAACAGTAATTCCCATAGAAATGCTACCTGAAATATTACTGCAATCCCCATGAGCTAAAGCCTAGTTAATACAGCTGTGCAGGTTTGAAATAGCTGGTTTGGGTGTTTGGATGCTCTTAAAGACTGTGCTCACCAGTGCAGTAGGTGTGTCCCAGCAGCGACTGCATTGTTGTTGCAGTCCTTGAACGGCAGCACCTGGGCACTGGTCGTTCTCCTCAAACGTAAAGAGACTGCCTGGAGTGGAACCTGTGCACACCCTCAGCTGTCCATGTCACAATTCTGTAAAGTTAAGTAGTAACACTGCTAAAATACCGAATTTTCCTTCCATAGCTGTGAACTTACTTTCTTGTGATATTCAGTTAGAACCATTTGATAAGTTCTCTTCAAGGACACACTCTTTGTGGCCAGATCTACTTGAGTGGTGGGCATGAATTGCACCTAACTTATCTGATCAGGTCTTGAAAGGTTCCTCCTTCCAAATCCCTTGCATCTCCAGAACCCTGGCAACACAGGTTTGTGTCAGGGATAAAATAAAACTCAGGACAAGGAGAAAATATAAAAATGAATGGCAAGGGAATTAAAACAGTATCCTTGCTTTCTTGAAAGTCAACAGCAGCCAGCTCTGTAAGACTTCGGTCCACAGGTCTAAAACTGGCAGCAGCCCTTCACAGGAGCAGAGGAGGGCACTTGCAGTTCTTGATACAAATGTAGCTCCATTTGCAAGTCAGATTTATTCATGGAACAAGCCGTGCAACAACCAGTTGTTTCCAGCACAAGATTCTGAACCACATTAAAAACTTAGGCACAAGGTAACATATACTTAATATAATGAAATATTAATAATACAGTTAACCTTGTACCGACTTAAGTAACTCAGCAAAATCTCCACTACTAAAATGAACCAGAAGTTCCACATGGCTGCACCAGACTGACACAAAAATTAAATGGTGTCACTTCAGGATTTAGGTCAACTGTCATAAGGATTACAGACGGCTTGGGCTATCTAGGCTGAATCTAACTATGTTTCCCTTTGATAAATATCAACAATGAACAAATAAAAATAACTGAAACATAGTTTTAGCATCCATATTAATGCTAATGATGCAATGTATGCTTTATGGAGTTATCACTTTCTTGACTGTCACAAGTCAAATACCTAATTTTTGTCTATCAGCAACAAGTATAATTTAAATTTATCTAGCTATGACCAAGCAAAGTTCCAGTCATGACTTTGCAGGTTTCATTTCACTTTAGCTAACAGATATAGATCATATTACATTTATTTTTCTTGTGTATTCCATTAATCCTGATGATTCAAAGTCCAGAATCTGTAAGACGAATCCTACTCAAAGGACACCAATAGAGAAGATTATACTGCCTACAGCATATATGTCTATAAATGGCATTGAAATTACATCTTTCACCTGTGGACAGTGACCTAGCAAGATCTGTGAAACATTTCATTTCTGTCAGTTCTTAGAAGGCAACTGCTAAAGTAAATCCCAAAGTGGAAAAAAACCTTTTTTTATTCTTTTTAATTCTTAAGAAATAACTTACACATGAAATACATCTAAAGAACAAATGTTGCACTACAGATCAGGTCTTGTACTAGATGCCAGTTTTTTGGCTTAATTGTGGCAGGACGTTCCCTGAACAATCGTTGACATGCTAAATTATATGCTAAATTCCATTGAGATGCAGCAAAAAAGTCCTGTAATTCAGCACTATTCTCTCAGGAACCATACTCCAAAGAATAACATAAAACCATACTTATTTTATTGGCAGAAATTATGTATTCTTGGATCAGAACTGCTGGGGAATCCACAGATACAAATAAAACCCCTCAGTCTAGTACCATCTCAAAGCCATAAATGAAGCGGGTAAAATGATTGGAGAACTTTCAAACAAAGGAAGCTTAAAGGCCCCTCCCACTCCCCTACATTTCCACTAACAGGGTTGATAATTGGAAATAATTGCGAAAAGATAGAGTAGAAAAATTGTGATAGATTTTGTTATAAACTGATGCTCTTTGATCTTCAATTAATGTCTCCATCCATTTACAACGGGAGTTTTGCACTTCTAAGGACTACTCTGAGGAATTGCTCTGTACGGTTCAATCAAAAAGGATTAAAGTCTGAAAACGTCACACTCGGAGAACCGCGAAGTAATCCCTGAGTTACAGGAATGCTTTAGACGGGGAAATACGGCGGGAACCTCCGTGCCCGTGAGCCCCAGGCCGGGCCGGCACCGACGCCACCGCGGCCGCTCCCGGGCCCTCCACTGCCCGCCCAGCATTCCCTCGCTGCGATTGGCCCGACCGGGCCCACCCGGCAGCAATCTCACTTCTGGTTGGCTCAAACTTCCGGGCCACTTCGGAGGACGAATGAGGCGTGGGGTTGTTTTCCCGTCCCAAGATGGCGGCGCTCAGTGCTGCTTGTGTGGAAGGGAATGGCGGGGAGTGAAGCCTGAGGGAGCGGGCCGGGATCGGGGCCGCGAGCGCGGAGGGGGATGAGGTGACACCGCCATGGCCAGCGACGGGGGCAGGAAGCAGTTCTGGAAGCGGAGTGGGGCGAAGGTGCCGGGCAGGTGAGAGGAGCCGCGGAA
Organism: Picathartes gymnocephalus; assembly: GCA_013390045.1. NCBI lineage: Eukaryota > Metazoa > Chordata > Aves > Passeriformes > Picathartidae > Picathartes > Picathartes gymnocephalus. The sequence goes on from WEKY01044150.1 coordinate 40,142, forward strand.
GGTCGGTGTCGCGGGCTCCTGGACGGTGCCGGGCCAGCGGGGCGGCTCTGCCCGTCCAGCTTCGCTGTGACCCCAGCACTGAGCTCCTGTCCCCTCGGCTGCCCAGCCCAACGGGACCTCGCCGGTCCTGTGAGTCTCCGCTGCAGGGACCGTGTCCCGTCGGTCACTGGTCGGACCCGGTTCTCTTGTTAGCTCAGTGCACGGAGTTTTCCAGTGCTGGGCACCTCCAGTGTCTGGCGGAGATCGCTGATGGTCAGAAAGCATTGGTTATAACTTGTATCAAAAAGGTTGTTAAATAATTATCTGAATATCTGTTCCCAGCCTGACATCATGGTTAAAGAATCTTGGGAATGTATTTGCCGGGAAATTTTGAGTGGGAGAATGTATTTGTAGCTCTCAGCAGTGCCTAGTTAGGATGTTTTCAAACTTGATACAAGTTGTGATATTTTTGAAATACTTTGCAGGAAATTGCGTTTTCTAGGCATAGAGATATGTTTTAATTTCTGCTATGTATATCAAAATATTGTCAATTTCTCAACTTCCTTCCTGAAGTGTGAACAGCAGACCAGTCATTGTATTAGTGCAAAAATCTAGAAGCACATTCTCCCATTCAAGATTTTCCAGGGAATAGATCCCCAAAGTCACGTTAACTCTCTTGACTCTTACATCAGGCTGGGAATACATGTTCAGATTATTATTTAACAATAACATTCTCTGGTCTCATCCCTAAATTGTTCTCACAGTACAGTTTTCTATATTCTTTTTGTAAGAATGATGTGTACTTGTGGTTCTCTGAGAACAGTAACTCTGTATTTTATACGCTTTACCTGAATTCAGCAACATAGTCCTGCTCATCATTTACTTTCTTACATTTTCAGTTACCCATGAGCACTAACTGGGACAGGTTTTGTTTCTTTAGTTACAAACTAACTTTTTGAATGCCTCTGTTGTCCTTCTTCTAAAATGTTTTCTTTGTAACTTTGCTGAATCTCTTGAGGTTAAAACACTTCTGGCCTGCTCTCTTGCACAGGGTCTATAAATAGTTGCAGTTAATTTGCAGGCAACTGCAGGTTTGTGGAAAAACAAGAACACTGTGGAGAATGTACTTTTGATTTTTTTTTTTTTTCATGGGATGGAGAGGATTGTTGTTTCTTTTTGTTGAAGTAGATTTCCACCGCAGTTACACAGTTCCACTGTCTTTACACCACACAGAGTGGTGTAAGGAAAAGGCACATTCTGTGTGTATGGAAGTGGGCAGTGACGCCTGACCCTCACCTGAGCAGGAAACTTGCCTGTGGAGAGGCTGGTGGGGAATATATTTCCATGGAACCACATAAAAATCATTGAGTGTTTTTATAAACCAGCGTTTTCAGTCACCACTAGGGCTAATTTCACTGGTGTTAATGCTCCACTTGTTGTGAAAGTCTAAGCCTCTCTTAAAATCTGTTTTGACTGCAGTCTTTTTGGCTTGGTTCTATCTTAGGTTCACTAAGGTTGGACTTACTTATCGTTATGGTCTGGAGATGGTTATTGATATGTCAGGAGGGCATGTTTGTTTTATGTGGTTTTTTTTACAGGTTTGGGTAGATGTTAATGTTGCACATGATTTATTTCTCTTACAATTAGAGAGTTCTGTAGTAATAATTTCTATTATGAAGCCACATGTAAGTCTTGATATGTCTTCTGTGGCATTTTTTTACTTACAAAATAGTTTTGTACCCAGTAACTGGGAGGTAATGAACTTTCAGTTTGTAGAGAGTTTTGGTTTTCACACAGTAACTTGCTATTTTGTAATGTTGAAGGCTAGTGAATAACTCTGTCTTTGAAAGCTTTTTTCAAAGCATTGTTTTAATGCTCCTATGGCTTTTATTCTCTAACCTGTCAGCTTCTGCATTTTTCTGTACTAAAATACATGTAGTCATCCATGTATTTTAGTAGTGGTTAAGACTTGTCTGGTTGGATTTTGGGTGACAAGGGTAAACAGAAGATTAAATCTTTGAGAATTTTCAGTTTTTTTGCAAGAGATGAAGAAATGATATATCCGAGAAGAGAATTTTTATAGATTCTTACTGCAGAGTTAACTTATTTCTTGTTTTAATTCCTGGTTAGAAGAATAAAATGGCCTAAAATAGCCTTAGCTTAGGTCTCACAAACAGTTCCTGTTTAGCAAATCTATGATTTTTATTAAATTACTTTTTAGTATGCACATCAGTTGCATCTTCATTATTTTTAGTGATATGTGTAACTCTTTGAAACAGAACTGTTGGAACATTTCAGTTCTGTTTCTTATTGACTATTTAATACATAGAAACTCTCAAAATATTCATTATTTTTGTGATAACTCTCTTTCTTTTCCTTTAGTATTCAACATGTGTATGGAGCTCAGCATCCACCTTTTGATCCGTTATTGCATGGAACGTAAGTTAACCTAATATTTAAATATTCCAGGTATTTTGTGTCTCCTCTGTCTTCTCTTTCTTTTTTTTTCTCCTAGTGACTATAAAGTTTATTGTTAATCTTCCTTTTTCAGTTTTTGTCATCATCTTGACTTCTCTGTTCTGACTTCTCCTTTGTGACTTCCTGATGGTTACACATTTGCAGGAACAAATTAGCTCTTTCAAATCTTAACTAACATAGATTGCCAACTGTTATTATTTATTTACAATGCCTTATACATGGGAAATTGTGGTAAAGTAAAAAAAAAAAAGTGCTACAAAGACAAGTATTTGTATGGAAGGATGTCATGCTTCTACTAGATTTTTTCAAGGACTAGTTTAAGATAGTACAAGAAGTAAACATTTTAGTTAATTTTCAGACGATACAGTGTTGAAGGCAGTTGAAATGTGTGATCCTATGGGCTGAATTAAAAGGAATGAGATTAATTGGTTTAAAATATGGAGGTATAGAGATCCAGTAACAAAAACTGGAAGGTTATTGCTTGAAGTGACAGAACTATGGAAAGACCTTGCTGTTTTAAACAGTGATGACAGGTCAAGTGAAAGCATAAGTGTTGCAGCACCTGTTAGGGAAGATACTCTCTGTAAGACATAACAGAAACATTATAACTGACCTTATATGACAACTGGGTAAGAACTTTTTCTGATTTGCTGTTCTGCCTGCCTTGTCTTAACAGAAAAAAGAAAAACTAGCCCAGGTGGAGAGACAGGGAGGTCAGAAATGAACTCAAGAACCATCTTGATGTACTTCTGTGCAGGATGACTCTGCTTGAGCAGGGAGTTTGGGCCAGATGACCCTCTGTGGTCCCTTCCTGTCTTATCCATTCTGTGAAAGCACAATTAAATTAATGGCAGTAACTTCTTTATTTTTTGGGAACAGACTAAGAAACCTTCTCAACTTTATACCTTATTCAGCTCACTTCTGAAGGGAGACGTGATTGCTCTGCATTACTGTAAGCGAGAACAAGTGCCCGGCTAGGATGGGATGCTTGGTTCATATCTCGCACTGCATGTTGACAGAGGGGCAAAAGGTTGAGAGCTGATCAGGGTCCACTTAGACTAGTAATTAGAAGAAATATCTCTCCTCTGAGAAGAGCAAAGTTCTGAAGGAAATCCATGCTGGCATGCCTGGATGGGGAGGAATGATAGATTTAAAGAGTTTTAAGGTGAGACTTGATTTGTTTATGACAGTGATTGTGTTATGTGATTGCTTATGATGACTTAGGAGCAGACCTTGACTTGATTGCAGCTCCTGTGCTGTTACACAGCAATTGCATTGAAAGGGCTGAAATCTACAGAAATGGATGAAGGAAGAACAGTGCAGTCTGCCCTATTTTATAAGCTGTTCTAGTAGCAATCCTTTCACGTGACTTGCCCTTGGTCTCAGTTTTCTTCAGCTGTATGTTACAATGGGTGGATGTTGTGGTAACGAGTGGAGAGAAATAAACATTTGCTCCCTATGTAGTGTCAACTATGAACTTTTGGGGTTTGGTCCTACCTATAGCATTTTGTTTACTTACTAGTTTTCTAAATATTGCTTATTTGTTTTTGAACAGCTTGATAAAACCAAGTTCAAAGCCACCTACAACTCCAGTGAAACTGAAGAAAGTCAGCACTTTCCAAGAATTTGAAAGTAACACAAGTGATGCTTGGGATCTTGGAGATGATGATGATGAACTCTTAGCAATAGCTGCTGAAAACTTAAATACAGAAGTGGTCATGGAAACCGCTCACAAAGTAATTCAGAATCACAGCAAGCTACAAGAACAGCATAAATTTCAGGAAGAACATCTACAGGAAGAAAAACAAGAAGAATTTGCACAGCTGACTTCAGCTGCATGTGGTGATAATAGGCTTGTTAAATCAGTCAGTGAAGGTCATACATCAGGTTCATTAGGTATGTTGAAAAGTGATAAAGATGTTGGAAGTTAAAGGATGAGAGCTACAATATTTGTCCCTGTAAGACAGTAAGCCTTTCCCAACTCTCAGGAAAATACTGTTTATCACTAGCGATTTATTTGAGAGGAAGACTGCATGGCTGACTAAAGTGTAATGCATGTGTGTGAGGGAAGAATAAACTTTCTTTGTTTTCAGCCTTAGAAAATTTCCAATTTTGGAAGGAAGTTCCACTATTGAATGTATTTTTTGGTTAAATGCACCAAGATGTATGCAATTAATAGTAGAACTACTATTGTGAAAAAACTGTTATTAAAATAGTACTGCATAAAATATATTGAAAAGCTGGAGAAAATCATGCAGGTGGGAGATTCACCCTCATGTGATCTGTTCTGTGGTTTGTGTATAAGCTTTAAATAGCAATAATTTCAAGATTTCTCAGTGGTTGGTCTTTTGTTTGTTTGTTTTCTTTTTTTTTTTTTTTAAAGAATGTTAAGGAGAATGAAAACAGCTTTTAGTAACATAGAGATTTTAGAAATTCATTAGCCTTGCTATTAATATGATCTCCAATTGATCTATTTTAATTGTGGAAACTGCTTCAAAGAGAAATGCTGTCTCTGCTAAATCCAAGTAATTTGAAGTCCAAACTTGTGCTATACTTGTGTTTGCATTTTTCAAAGCAGAATTCTATTCTAAATTTACAAATTAAATTCAACTGATTAGTCGTCTTCTCACGAGGTGAGGCTAACTGCTATGCTTCTTTTTCCCTTCAGATAATATTAGTGAAAATTCTTCCATGCAGAGATCACAGTCACTTCCACAAACTTCCATACCTCCCTTGACAAGTGGAATGACAGACTACAACACCTCTGTTACTCCTGCATTAACTGAGAGAGAAGCATCTCGATTAGACAAATTTAAGCAGCTACTTGCTGGCCCAAATACAGATCTAGGTGAGTGTTTCTTACAGGATGCATGAATTATATCTAAATTATATTTAAACTATAGAATTTTCCTGTTTGATGTACTGTCCTGCCGTGTGGTTTGGTTAGGATCTAATCCTTTTAACACTGAGAATTGTTTATACAAAAGAAAGAATAAAATTGAAAGGTTGTGGTACTCCTGCTTTTAATAAGTGATTTGCATACATCCTACCAATTACGTAGCATGTTCGATATCTTCATATTCTTTCTCACACTATTTCTTCCTACTGACTAATCTCTGTAGAAAAAACCCCAAAGTATAATTAGCTGTGTTTATTGTTAATGCCTGATAATGGAACAGCTTGGAATATAAGTGTAATTTGCATGCTTGGAAATAAATAGGAGTGAAAAATGAGGCGTGTAAGTATTACTGCTTGTCTACTCAGTGAGCCTTCATGTTCACAGGATGATACAGTAGTTCTGTGTCTCATCTGTGAATGCTGACAACAAGTCAATGGGTAAACAAATGTATTGTCAGATAGCTTGACTGTTCCCTTTGTATACTGGATTTTAGCTGCTGAATAGTCAATACAAGTGCTGAGAGGGTATCACAGAATCAAATGGCTTTGTATCCCAAGTGAAAATCTGAAGTAGAATTAGTACACTGCATTTGGAGAACTTGATGATTAGGAGTTGAGGGTAAAATAATGAATAAAGAAAAGGCCTATGAGGTAGACTATTCTGGAAGGTATCTCCAGAAAACTTACAGAAAGAAGTAGAAATTGCATGTTTGCAGTTCTTGAATTGATGCTCTCCTGCCTGGTCATTGTCATGAGGTTCAATATAATATATTCCAGGTTGTGGCTTTTTTTTTTTTTTTTTCTATGCTGTATCTTATTGTCAGATTGATGCTGGGAAAGTACAGTTATGGAAACCATCATAACTGGATGAGATTTAGCACCTCAGTGTGTTATAGGACATTCTTATGACATGCAACTGTGAATAAAGGGAGATGTTAAAACATATTTCACATAAACTTGAAAATGGTAATCAAATATCGCTTTTTAGCCCTTTGATCTAGCATGTTATGACCTTTGTGATTGTGACTGACATGAAAACTCATAGCTTAAGAATGTTGTAATAGTTGAAATCTTTGTTACATAAGATTGCAAAATCAGAGGAAAGACAGAGTTCAGTTTAAGCCTATCCATTTCACTTTTACTGTTTAATTAGTTGGGAATACTTTACCAGTAAATCAGATTTATGGATTAAAGTAAAATAATTTTGGAAGAATATTTCCACTCTTATTAGGAGTGCAGTCATCCTGCCTGTGGTGAACTTGGTCACTGCTATTTAAACAAACTGTTTTTTTCTGGGTTTTTTTTTTTTTTTTGCTATTGAATTTTGTGAATCTCAAACTGAAGTATACGTAGGAAAGTGAAATTTGAATATGTTTCCTTGACATTAAAGTGTGAAAAATATCCAATAAGCTCTCAATATTTTTTCTTGTACAAACCACTAAATAATGCCTTTTCTACACCTGTTTATAGGAAGCTTGTTCTTTCTCTTGCTGTGCAAACTGATAAGTACAGTTTGAAGTTGTGTGAATAAAATTTTATACCCAGTTTTGATTTTTTTTTGATGCAAATATTTTGACTTCTGTATCTGGAATATGTCCAATAGTGCATATCTATCTATCTGTCTGTCTATCTATCGGTAGTACATGATTTTTTTTAGTGAAATAAATAAACTCTTTACTGATGGCATGCAAGCTCTTGATGATCATGAAGCTCTTAGGAATAGATCTGATATGATAGTAGTGCTTGGACTGCATTATTGGTATATATTAGGGAAAGTGTGTGTATACATATATACATATGCAAACATGTATGTGCATATTGCTGTATGCACAGTTCGTCAGAATCTGGTGTGTGCATGTGTATATGCATTTTTAATGTATGCGTTTTTGGAAGATGTTTGGTTTAGCTCTGTGTTACAATGAAGATTATGTTTAAAAAGTGTTCTTGATTTCTAATGACAGCAGTAGCCTGGGAAGCTGTTGCAGGTTGTGTGTGGTGGGTTTTTAAATTTGTGGTTGGTGTGGTTTTTGGGTGTTTTTTTTTTTTTTTTTGCTATTTTTCTTCAGAATACTGGAAATATACTAAGATAGAAACTAGGCAATAGGCTCCAAGCTAAAATTTGTGGTGAGTAATGTAGGGATAGGTGGCTATTCTGTTGCAACTGGCTTATTCTGTATGTGTGTGGTGATGTGCTATGTGTGGGTCTGTTTTGTGTTAGAGCCACAAATAGTTGGGCTTTGTTTGTCATGATGAATTGAATTAGTAAGACATGGAGACATTTTTGTAAATATTTCTCTTCATTTCTGCAAGTGTTAGGCTTGGTTTTGCTTAGAAGTAGAAGTAACAGAAGTAAAGTATTTCTGTTGTGTTTGTTTCCTCGATACAGTTTTGCATATTGTTAAAATAGATTATGTAACGAAGCAAAATAAAAGTAAGTTAATCTGTGGAACTGTAGCCATGTCACGCACATTTCAACTCATGACTTTTATCATAATGTGAGAAATCAGCATTGACTATGAATACAAAGTAATACAAATGACCTTGAAATCCTTTCAGTCACACTTGAATAATCATTATCCTATAAAAATAGTGTAAAATGCAATTTAGTCTTGTATGCCAACTAGAGGTGTGAGTGCGTTCTTTCACAAGAAAACTCACAAAAACAAGGATTATGTGTATAAACTTGGAAGTGAAGATTATTTTAGTTGTTGGAGACCACGAATAGATTTTGGAGTTAAGTTTGGTCCACAGGATGGATACTTTGAATTTGTGGAAACAGGTAGTTACTGCAAGAAATGTGGGCTGGTAGAAGGAGCCTATTGTAAGAAGCACTTTGGTTGGACGGGGACTTGAGGACAGAGCCCTGTCAATTAGATCCTAGTGAGGTGCATGGGTGCAGGTTCAGGAAGCAGGGTGGGACTGTCAATAGGATAGCTGAGTTCAGGAGACAGCTGCAGAGTAGACTGTAGGGTCTGTTTGTCTGTATAGCTTCCCTCTCCTGGTACTGCATGCTACGTTATTCAGCAGGAATAATTCACAGTAGTTTTGTGCAATCAGCCTGTGCTTGACTTTTATGCTTGACTTGCAGACAGTTTGCTGCAGACTTACTTAATTTCAGGTCTTGTCTTTCCTTGTAATGGACCTTGCGTTACTGAGTGAAGATGGGCTTGTAGAATCTTTTGCAAATAGTTGCTTTCTTTTAGAGGAGGGAACAGAAATTTCACAGAGCAGTGTGGGGGGAGTATTTCTGAAAAAAAATTTCCCTTTCTTTCACAAACCACTTCATACATATTAGAGGAACAGTACTGCTAGGTCTGTCAGGTTTCCAGTTAAGGTTTAATTCTTTTCATTAAACTTGTGTTTTTTAGTAACCTTGTACAATGTTTTAGGTAGCTGTTCATTGTGCAAACACAATGTAAGCAGACTGTTGATAAAATCTGACAAAGCAACAAACAAGTTATTGCATACTTGCAACTTCAGCACAGCGGATGTATGATGGGATTTTCATATCAATTTAAAAATTAGCTGATTAAAGCACTTCCTTAACTCCTTCTTTATCTTCAAATCAACTATTTTTCCACTTTTTTACACATAAATGGCTAACGAGTATGTAATTGGATGTGAGAAACATTTTTATTTAAGTAAAATAACAACCAATGGTAAGCCTGTTGTACTGTGTTCTCTTGATTGAATAAAGCTACGTAACATTTTAATGCTACTGTTATGCAACATAACACATGTATATAATTATTTCAGAGTCAAACCAACTAATTTCTTAAGTTGTAAAATTGTTTTGCGTGTTAAGATCACTTTTTTCTACTTAGTGGAAGTAGTGGATAATGTTGTGAAGTCTTACTGAACATGTAAAGAATAGTTGAACTTTTGATTAAACTGATGGTGGCAAAAATTAATTGCATAATTTTACAATTAGTTAATAATTTTTACAGTAGTTAAAAATGCTGTAATCTCAGATTATATCATAATGATAGCTACTTGTCTCTGTGTACTATAATAAAAGAATTCAAGCGTAGTTCTCTAGAAAGTAAATTCAGGAAGAAAACTTGTTAGGTGTTTCTTTTTCCCATCACAGTGGTCTTCTGTATTGTTGCAGCAACTTGAAAAGTAGGATTTTCCTATTCATGGTCACATCCATTCTAGATTTATATTAAACCTGATCTAACATAGTAATTACCTTTTCTTTCTCTTATGGCTCATAAATCTAGTGTTCTGTAACAGCGGTCTGTTATGTCCTGTAAAATTACTTGCCAAACTGGTTCTATGGAAAAGTTTCAATAACTTTACAAAATGCATTAATTGGAATGAACTTGATTAATTTTGTTCCCAGCTTCATTAATTTATCTGCACTGAGCTACACAGTGATTTATCTCTGTGCTCCTAGTACATCCATGTCATTTAGAATTTTAATGCTCCCTGCAGCTGTGAATTACTTGGAGTTGATCATGTGAGCGCTTCTTCTTTCAGCTTGTTGATATATAGTATAAGGTGAACATGTGTCCTACTGCTGCTTCATGTGACGTGCCATTAGTCATATCTGTCTTTTCAAATTATTATCATCAAAAGGTGTCCTCTCTGATTCTTGTTGTGTTCTGGTTAGGGTTTTACGTGCAAAACATGCTTTCCTATTTAGCTAATAAGAAAAGATCAATAAAAAAGGGCCGTACTCTACCAGTAGACTTTGTAATATCCTTTTTATTAATTCTGAGTCTTCTGAAAAAAAGGAATGCTAAATATCTATTATTTATTCCTTTTTTAGTTACTTTTTGCAGGATTAATATTTTATCTTCCTGTTTTCTTTGGGTTGGTCTCATAATTTGTATTTTCATGTAATAATAAGCATTTATTCTGTTTACTGCTCTAGTGGAATATTTCAATGTAAAGGTATTAATTTATGATTTTTCATTGTAACTAGATGATAATCGATTCTTGAAACAATTTTGAGAAGATTTTGCATAGTTTGTCTCTTCAGGGTATATTTCTCTTTTGTTAAGATCCTAGATTGACATAGTTCCAACCTGGCCTGATTCTAGTGGTTGGTCCAGTCTGGCTACAGGACCTTACACTTGCCCTTGCTGAACTTCACGGGGTTTGCCTGGGCCCACTTTTTAAGCCTGTCCAAGTCTTTCTGGATGGGATGTGCTCTTTCCAGCAAATCCACTACATCCCAGCTTGGTGTCATCTCCCAGCTTACTGAGTGTGCTCTTGATCCCTCTGTCAGAGTCATCGAGGAAGATACTTAATGGGATTGGCCCCAATGTGGCCCTTTGTGGGACACCACTTGTTACTGGTTTCCACTTGGAGTTGAGCTATTGACTGTAATGCTTTGGAAAAGGAATTGACTGAATGCCCATATCCCTCTAACTGCCCATCCCTCAAATGAATCTCTCCAGTATTAGTGGCAAGGATGTTGTGGGAGACTGTATCAAA
>WEKY01044152.1:0-22843 GCA_013390045.1 Picathartes gymnocephalus
CAACCCATGAGCTTTTCCATCTTCATTTTTACCCCCATCCACTTGAGCAAGGGAAGTGAGAGAGAGGGTGGGTGGGCATCTGGCCGTCAGCCAAAGTCAACCCCTTCATAGATGGTTTCTTAAAGTCTGAAGGAAGTAATTCCTAAGCTAAGCAAACTTCAAATAACTGCTTGTAAACAGGTTTCCTGAAGTCACATTTCTCTGGAGAATTTATGATCCTCAGCAAATCATGACCTCTGCTCAGCAATCCCTATTTCTGTAAAAAGAAAAAAGTGAAATGACAGTGACAAGCATATGGATCAATGTAGGAGAGAGACCAACAATAAAGCTACTGTGTTGTAGTGACTTATGACTCAACAGAACATGGACTTGAACAGTGACACAAGAATATGGAAGCTCTGTAATTCATCTCTTCCAGAACGAGCATGCAGACACAAGTGATAAAAAGAGGTATTAAGAAAAGCAAATATTTTACCCAGTGTTTTCTGAATCTCATCTTTGTCTGGTGTCAACTCTCCCCTTGTGTCCAATAACACTTCAGCAGCTTTTTTCAGTTTTTCTACAGCAATTTGGTGGTTAGACACTTGTCCCTGAAGAACCTGTAAAATTCCACTATTATCAGTTATGCTTTTCAGTACAGCTGATATTTACATAAGCAAGGCTTGAGAAACGTCACAGAACCTAAACTTAGTGCTGGGAATAAACTAACTCAATTTGTGGCTTCTCTTTAAGAAAAATCTTGACCAGTGGTTATGGCTGCTGTCAACCTTCTGGCCCTTGTTTTTTAGTTCATTCACCGTCTCTTTTACCTTATGTTTTAGAATACTTGTCTGACTCAACTTATTTCTTGCATGTAACTTCAAATGTGTCTTTTGATTGTTTCTAAAGACCCTTTGTACAGACTATATTATAAACATATTTTTCAACTCAGCATCTAAGAACAATTCAGAGGGAAAAGCACACAATCAACAGGAGCAGTTACACATTCACCAGCAGTAGTATTGACAAAAGATCAGGTTGATATTGCAACATAAACAGGAATAGCTTGAAACAAGATGATTGCCTTCACAGTCAGGAACCCCTGAAGCAGTATGGCTGAATTTTGCCTAGGTTTGTTCATCTAACCAAGAAACACAGGTTCAGAGACTAGCCCAGACATGATTTGATCCATAGTCAACGAAGACCGTAAGGCTGAATCAAGTTCTAATGGCTTTGTTTCTCTAGTCTGTAAGAGTACTTCAGAGTAAGTAATCTTTAAATTACTTCAGGCCTCTGTGCTAGTGTTTGTTTTGATTCACTTGAACTTCACACATGTCCAAAATGAAGGGACATTTATTTCTTGATATTCACTGATACTCAACGAATGTATGAATCAAAAGGTAATCCTATGAAATCATGTCAGTGCATTCAACACTGGTACAGAGCATAAGAGTGTGACAGAGCACAGTACATCATCTTGCTGACCCATTTGACACAATGAGTCTCAGAGAGACTGAAGAGGCTTAGGCTAGTACTTCTGCAGAAAGAAGAAAAAAAAAAGGAAAAAGAAAAAAGAAAAAAAAAAAGTACCAGAAAACCTTGTACACTAACAGAAGGCAAACAAGCTGATGCCAGCGGCAGTGAAGAATATTCTGAAGAACAGTTAATCCCCATAAAAAGATTAGACCTCACCATGCTGCCAAGGTCTGTGTCTAGCTGGATTATCAGCTGTATGTGTTGGCTACAAGGGACAGCTTTAACTTGCAACACCTGACTTCCTTAAAATACTCTTTGTTTTGCTTTCATTAATTGGCTTGCTTTTTCAGCCTCCTGTTTTTTTTCTTCCTTTGAATCTTTTGACATTTTGTACCCTCTCCCTTCTTCCCAACTCATAGTCATTGAGGGCTCTTTTGTGTGGCAAGTAATCCATGTAGACATTTCATAAAAAGAACCCTAATACTCACTCCTTTTGTATTACTTCTATGAAAATTTGCATTATAGAGAATATAATTCATTTTGCCATAAGGGACAAAAAGTTTAAATGAAGCTTCAAATTGTAATTGGTTTTATTCCTACTCTTCTAGTGCTTGGAAGCACAAATGTACCTAAAACATTCAATTGTTAGGAATTCATAATTTGCACTTTCAATTTTGTTGTCTTAAACACAGCTGTGATTTTCTCCTTTTGTGACAGCAAAGTCCTGGGCATCTCCAGTGGCCAATTTGAAAGATACCATAGGTAAAGGTAACTACTGCTCAGGCTGGTGTAAGGGATATGTACTTTCCAAAAGCCATTGACTATCATTTTTCAATAGTAAATGTGTCTGACCTGCACTAATACTTCACCAAACACAGACAAAACAGTGAGGAAGTGTCCGATCAATAGTCTTGCTCACTGAAAAACAAAGTAATCTTGCATTTTATTTATAGTAAAGGTGATTGAATGTGTTTATGAAAATATAACAGTCAGTTCAAAGACAACAGACTGTATGAAACTTTATATAACTCACCTTATACCTGGGTCCCTAAAGCCTTCTCCAAACCTACACTTTATACAGATAGCCAGAGCTTTACTTTCACAAGCTCTATCACTAACTTGTTTTGCCTATACTAGGATTTACATAAAGCCATGAGTTACATCCTCAGTGACAAAAATTGAAAAATATTGTTTTTCTGTGCAGCACAAATTATGTTAAATTCACTCTCTGCAGGGCACATAGCACTGGGTGAAACTGAAACAGGCAAACAGACTACTCACATCACACTGTTCAGCTGGTATTAACCCTTTCATAATGAAGTAACACACATATGTGAACAGAAAAAAAAAAAAAAAAAATCAAGTCACGGACAACAATCAGATGGATTTCTCTATCTGAAACCCTATCCAAGCCTTATTCTGATAGCAAACGGTAATCACCAACTCCTTTCATAGTTCAAAAACTTTCCAGATTTCACCCTATCATTTGCTAAGTGATAGAACACACATCCTGCTTTCACCACTGCTAATGGCATCTTGGTACTCCATTTTTTCACCCAGTGCTTTTCAGATATTGCTCTGGACAGTCAAATTTCAGAACCATCAAAGCTGTATGATCACATGTAAGGCAAGAATTTGGCCTGTGGCCACTTGGATTATATAAGATCATCTTAGTTTTCAGAAAAAAACCGGTTCCTTTTAGGACAAAAGTACTGCTGCATTTTAAAGCTTTTCACCTTGGTTTCTTCGAGTTGTCTTTGGAGATTTTTGGGATCCACTGCAATTGGCTCCAATAGTTGCTTGTTCACAGCTATTTCAGAGGCCTGGAGACCTGACAGAAGTCCAGATGAGGCATCTTCATAATGCTGGTATTTATCCACCAGGTCTTTAAGGTTATTTCCAAGGATGCTACACTAAAAGAGTAGAAAAGAAACAAGCAAATACGCAGGCATTAAACTCTGTGCTGCATTTCATACCAATCTCGAAGTCATACATTCCTTCCTCTAATAGTGCATCATTTTTTCCCGCCATCCTTTCTGATTTCTGAAATCCTGCCATCCCTAACTGATTTCTGAACTCAGACATGAGAGCTGGACAAGCTATGCAGGTCTTACCAATCTGTGCTCCTAAAGGGTGATTTAGGATCAAATCATGGATGTAGGTGGAAAACTGGAATCTTACTTGCTATACTAGAATAGGAAAAGCTTCAGGAATAATTTTTGATTCACCAATATAAAGATTCTTTATCAGAACTCTGGCATCAAAAATGTAGAGAGATAGTGGAAAGTAGAAATGTAGAAAGCCAGTGGAAGTTAGAAATTTTTTTTTTTAAATCAGGAGAGATGTGTATGTCCATTAGAATACACAGTGGAGTACTGTTGTCATAACTACCTTACCTGCATAGTGAATCCAAAGTGATATGGTTCAGTATGGTACATATGCTGTGTTTTATTCAATTAAAAATGTCACCTGAACAAGATCCTATTTGTCCTGTACGTTAGCACGCTCCAAAATGTTTGCAATGAATTGTCACATTAAAAAAGTCAGTGAAACTCTTTCAGACTTTCTGGAGATGGTTTCACAAGCAAAATCTGATTATATTGAGTCATAATATTTATAAACATTTACATTAAATATTTTTATTCTGAACCTTCCAGACACTATATTTTAATATCTACAAATGGTACTTGGTCTCCATCTAGTGGGCAGACATAGAACATGCTTATTTATATAACCAGTTAACCAAGATCTGAATTTAAGATTCCTTCAACATATAGGCCTACAAAATCATGTCTCGCACATGTGCAAATACATATATATATAAAAGTAAAAGCAATCTAAGTATTTATTAAAAGCAAGAAGCTTTTACAAAAGGCAGGAAAGGTTACTACAAATTCATTTACAACTTGGAAGATCCCACTCATTGTGGACGATCTCACTTTTTACAATTCTGTCCTTAAAGACTCAAAAGGTCTACTTTGTTCTGCATATTTATTGTCAAATATTTAAAGCACGTGTATTGAAATCCTGCTAAATGTATATATGGAAAGGATAGAATTTGGCAAATTGACAAATCAAGCTGATGGCATGGGATTTTTATGTGCATAAAAATAAGCTCTCTGAAAATTTTGTTATGAAATATTCAAAGTAATTCAATAAACCAGCTGGAGGAAATCTAACATGTCAATACAACTGTCAGTTTAGTTTCCTTGTTCATATCAGTTAAGCAGGAAAAGGAAAATGTGCTTCTGTAAATGAAGAGCTGCCTTGACAAACCGAGAAAACAAGTTTTACACTTCTTTTTAAATCTTGCAATCAAAAACATGCCTTTATATAATTTACATTTCTGAGAATGAAAACCTTAAAGGGATAAAAATCTCCAGACAAGGATGGCCACTATTGTAGACCATGACTGTACCAGTGGACACTGAAGCTCTAATAAGGAGTTTGAACTTATGATCTTAGAAAAATATGAAATAGCACAGTCAAAGGCTACTGACAGCAACTCTCTCTTCAGTGGTTCAATTCACAATTATCTCAAAATTTTACAGTTCTGAAATATTATCAATATTGAGGAACACTGTTGGTTTTTTGAAAACAGCTGTAAATTTTGCATGTGTGACTAGTTGGTGATTTTTGTCTAGTTCTATCACACAGATTCCATATATAAACCTGGCACAGAAAGCTAGATTATCTTTCCTCTCTAAGGTACATGGAGGATTTTGCACTGCTAATTACTCATTAATTAGACACTAATCTGATAATGTAAAGGATAAAGTGTTTACTTGGCAGAGCAGTAGAAAAGAATTGCTGTCCTCAAATCACTAAGTTCATGTCTTGTGCTGTAAACAAAGGTCATATTGGGACAAACTATTTCAGGATACAAATTAAAATTAAAATGTTACCTGTTATTTTTGGCATAGTCTCTCTCTTTTTGCACTCATTTTATTAGTAGGGAGCCAAGTAAATAAGCAGTTGTAGGAAACACTGCAAGTAACATAAAGAAACTACAATTTCTTTCCATCCCAAAACATTACTCAAGGCATTCTGAGCTGCCACAGTCTCAGAGGCTGTTTAAGGCTGGAAAGAACAATGAAGAAGTCCGATCTCATTTCTTCCTTGTAACACAAAGTAGAAAGTATCATCTATTCAGATCTTTAATAGTCTGACACTTGACTAAAGTAGATCTTCTAGAAAAGGATCTTGTTCTGTTATCTAACTTTGAGAAACAAAGAATGTACAACTTCTCACAGTGTGTGATTCTTTAACTCGCTCCTGTCTACACAAATTGCTATAACAATTACAGTAGTCATTCCTATTCAGTATAAATAAAACTTACCTTAGTATAGAGAGATTTGAAGCGATCTGAAGCTCTATCCAGTTTATTTTGCACTTCAGTATATGTAGCCGAAGTATCAATACCATCTTTGTCAACCTTCGCACCATCTCTTTTGCTACATGACCTTGCAGCATCCAAAACTCTTTGTCCAGAAATTGTAATATAGCGTAAATCACCTTTGTGAGATATAACATCTTCTGAAAAACTCTTCTGCCTTTTCAGTTTCACCATAATACCACTGAAGTCAGAAGCCCCTGCTTCCAAATTGTCAAGTTCTTGTTCTGCCTGCTGCAGCCAGGTTTCAAATTCACTGTAGTCTGCATCGAATTTCTCTAGTTCTTCCCTTAGAGAATGGGTCAATTTCATTTTTCGTTCTGACTCAGCCAAAGCAGTCTCATACTGAGCCTTCAGCTCTTTCATGTTCCTTTGCATTTTGTCTTTTTCTTCAGGAGTGAGGTAGTGCCCTTGTTTCTCAAGCAGTGCCTGAGCAGACTGAGTTGCTACTATGATAGCCTGCTGCTGTGAAATAATTTTATCATGTTGAGCCTATAAATAAAGGAATAAATTACAACCAGCACCTTCTCACATGGTTCCTTAGAAAAGGACATGCAAAACAAACACCATCAAAATGATAAAAGGCTTTCCTAATTTTCATATTATTTATTTTAAAACCCCACATTTTTCAGTTATTTAAGTGAAAGTGTGACTCTTGGTCATCATATTTCTGTGCAGTTAAAAAATTTTATGAAACATTCAATGGTAATTTTTTCCAGATGTACAGGCCATGACCATATGGAAATGTTCAAATATCATTGCAACACAGCAATACCTGGATGTATATATCACACAAAGGTTTTTGTCTGTACTTCCAAAAGACAGCTCTGTAGAGCAAAACTAGACATTATCAATCTCTTTAACTTATTTCCTAAAAAAAAAATTTGCTTATTAGAATTTATGGTAATGTACTTAGTGTAATCAAAGTTTTCCTAATTCTCTGTCTCAAAATGGGATTTAACAAATAAAATATTCAAAAGTAGGGAACTTTCCAAATCAAAACTTCCCATGTCCCATTACTTATATTGTAGCTACCAGCAGACAAGCAGATCTAAAGGAGTAAAAGCATCAAACATAGTACAGATACTTTCTTCTTACACTCAGTGAACAAAAATTATTACTTGAGTTTTTAAATTTCATTTTTCAAAATCAAAAGCCATAACTCTTATCAAATATAGTTAGTCATAAAATAGGTCCAGTTGACATTAAAAATCAAGACACAATCTGTGCATGTAAATTTTTCAATCCCATAAAAATAAATATTTAAGTCCAGGAACTAGTACTGTATCCCAAATGAAAAACATATTTTAAATATATTCTTTCAAAAAAATCCTTCATTCTTGAAAGTCTTCTACTCCCATGAAAAATAGCTATGTAAAATAAACAGTATGTTTTTCTTCCATGAGTACAGTGGCCAATTATTCTGTAGGCACTAGGTGCAGAAAGGAACTGTCAAAAAAGTAGAAGCAAAAACGTCATATACACAAAACCAAATAATCTTATTTGCTTAGGTTGCTTTTGGCGTTTTGATTTTTGCAGTTTTTTTAATAAAAAAGGAAATCCAAACTACTATCAGCTACAAGCATAATAATTTTCTTTAAGGTGTCCATCAACTCACACCTAAAGGTTCTTGGTTTCTCAGCTGTAAGTAAGCAAACACCATAAAAGTGAACTCTTATTATTTTAAATGCTTCCAATTATCTTACCAGGAAAATCTATTTTTAAAAATGCTGCACTGTAATTTTATGTAACTCACCCTTCTGAAGCCTTCAAACACTGCTTTGCCCATGTGTTAAAGTTGTAGGGAATGAAAACTATAATTTCAGTAAACTATTATTTGCAGCAATTTGCAAACAATATTCACAGGGGATTAAAAGGGGATGAATCATTTGGGTATCACAAAGACTTTTGAAAAAGTCATATAAAGGGTATGAATTTATACTGCTGCTTTTTGTAATTTATTTGCCTGCATCAATATCTCACTACAAAAAATAATAGACTCACCACAAAGATTCTTTACATTTAGCTTGTAGAATTCTCTTATTTTGCAGGAAACAACTACAGCAACAGCTAGAAAGCAACAAATGTGCAATACATTCTAACTGCTGAAATTCCTAGCATTGCGTATTACTATCTTCCTAGTGCTTGCTCCAAAGCCTATGACAGACAGGATGAGATTGAGTTCACTTACGTTGAATACAGAGTGATACACTTAACACCTAAATGTTGAATAAACGCAGTAACAATACCTTGACTTTCTGATACTGCTGGTTCAGATTATCATCTGTGCTTTTTACTAGTCCATCCACCTGAGTTTCAATGTCTTGCTGCATTTCCAGCAGATTACCATTGACATCATCCTCCTCTCCTTCCAAAACTTTCACATCTCCTTCTTCAAAGTGTGTTCCATTCTGTTCTATCACTTGCTTAAATTTCCTGCCATGCTCCGCTTCTTTATCCACATTTGATAACCAATCCAAAAGATTTTCTATTGTATTTTTGCTTTCTTCCAGCTGTTCTATAGCTGCAACCTACAGTGAAATTTCAGAGTTTCAATTTAGATATCTTCTTTAAGGATCACTAAATATCAAATAAATATAAAAATAAACCATTTAAAATACATTAACATCAAAGAAAATTTTTAATTAATATAGAGGTTGTCGTTTATTTTATAAGAGGATAAACCAACAGTTTATTAGTTACCCAAATGAAATATGATATTTACCTCTCCACAGTTCATCAATATGTACTGGGTTTGCTTGGACAGGCTTAGGAACCAGTGGGGCTGCTGGGGTGGCTTCTCTGAGAAGCCGCCAGAAGCTTCCCTCATGTTCAACAGCCCCAATACCACCTGGCTCTAACATGGACCCACCACTTGCTAAGGCCAAGCCCATCAGCAATAGTAAAAAAGCAAAAAAAAAAGTGCATAAAAAACAGCAGCTTGAAGAGAGAGGTGAGAATATGTGAGAGGAACAGCTCTGCAGACTCCAAGGTCAGTGCAGAAGGAGGGGCAGGAGGGGCTCCAGGTGCCAGGGCAGAGATCCCCCTGCAGCCCGTGGTGCAGCCCGTGGTGAGGCAGCTGTGCCCCTGCAGCCCATGGGGATCCACAGGGATGCAGAGATCCACCTGCAGCCCAGGGAGGACCCCACTCCAGAGCATGTGGACGCCCAAAGGAGGCTGTGACACTGTGGGAAGCCCACACTCGAGCAGGCTCATGGCATGACTTGTGACCCCATGCGATCATTCCACATATTGGAACACTGTGCCTGAAGGACTGCACCCCATGGAAGGGACCATGCTGAAGCCCATGGGAAGGACTCAAGTTGGAGAAGTTCATGAAGGACTGTCTCCTGTGTGAGGGACCCCACACTGGAGCACAGGAAGAATGTGAGGAGTCCTCCCCTTGAGGAGGAAGGAGCAGCAGAGACAACGTGTGATGAACTGACGACAATCCACATTCCCCATCCCCCTGTACCAGTGGTGGGAATGAGGGAGAGAACTTCAGAGCTGAGTTCAGGAAAAAGGGAGAAGTGGAAGGAAGGTATCTCTAAGATTTAGTTTTTATTTCTCATTATCCTATTCTGATTTGATTGGTAATAAAACAGTTTCCCCAAGTCAAGTTGCCCTTGATAGCAAGTGTGAGTAATGTCTACCTGCCCTTAACCCACAAGCATTCATTAAATTTTCTCTCCCCTGTCCAGCTGAGGAAGGAAGTGATGGAATGGCTTTTTGGCATCCAGACAAGGTCAAGCCACCACACAACAGTAAGTTGCACGACTAATAACATAAGACATGAAAAAGGTTTGAATAAAGGTATGAAATGGTTGCCTAGAAACCTTTTCTGTTTCCTGCTTAATTGCTGTTGTCATAGCTTTATCCAGTTCTTTTTTAGACTCTTCTGCCTTCTGGCTAAGGAGCAAACACTTTGTCTTAGCTTCATTCAGTTTCTGTTCCAGAATAGTCTTGTCTTCTTGTGACAACTTTTCTCCATTCTCTTTCAAGAAGGTTTCAGTATTTTTCACAATCTCTGCCAGTGTCTGGGCACTTGTTCTCATGTCTTTTTGTATCTCCTTTTGAGAAAAAAGAAAGCAAATAGGAGTAAGTAAATTACTCACAAGATCTGTCCAATTAACTTTATTGGAACTATCTTCTAGGGGTAAGCACCATACTGGCCCTTTCTAGCTGCACATGATACATTACTAAATTGCAGGCAATTATTAAAATCAAAGGCATCAACATCTGACAATGTTATTGCAGCTCAATCTGTCTTTTTTATAATTGCAAATCTGTTTGCTTACAGTTCTATTCAGACTGAGACAACTTTTTTCCCTGTAACAGTTCAAATATTACATTTCCACACATGCAGAAGAACATCTATCTTATTTTTTAGAAATCAAGAGTTAAGTAAATCTGCTACACTGCAGTTAGTAAAGTGAGTCTCCTGACAAATTTTGGTTCATTACTATCCTAAGAGAAAGCTGCTGAAAATAAGGCAACTGAATAAAAGTCAGAAAATTGTAATCATCTCTCCTGGGCAAAAATTTTCCCATATTTCTTGGGTTTGTTCAGACCAGAAATGGCATACAATTTTTTTTTTCTTCTATTGTAATCAACCATAATATTTCAGTCTCTCAAGAATGTTTACATCCATTGAATTTCATAGAGGACAGATACTTAGTTTTAATTTAGCCAAAGTTTTCCTAGTCTGCCTCCCAATTATCTGAGAGGAGCGTTAATTGTAACAATTACACTGTCAAATACATTCCCCCAGTTACTGAAAAAATAACATTTTTCACCTCTTTATGCATTCTTGGAGATGCAAGACAGAACATTTGATCCTCATTCTAGACTACAGATTTTGCAGCAATTATAGAATATAGCAGCTAAAACTGCAGCTCATTTTAACACTTCAGCAACTACATTAGAAAGATTTTCCTGGAGACCCTGTGTCAAGAAAAGCTTCTCTGACCAAGATCTCTATGCTCCCTTTCAAAGAGCACACTGAGGATGAAAGCTCTGACTTGATCTATGAAAGACTGTTTTTAACCCGCGTTCCCTCCTAAGACACACTTTTTCAATGGCAATTCCAAGAAATCAAGCACAAAATAACTAGTCTGCCAGGCAGTCACAAACAGCTGATGGAAAAGAAAATGAGGCATATGCTTTATCAGTTCTTCACTCCCCATGAGTACCCCATTTAGGCCATAAATCATTAAGAGAGGTAAGAGACATTAAAAGCTACCCCAGGGGTGTCTGTATGATTTACTGACTATAAGAAGAACTTTGACAAACTAGATGTATTACTTCAAAGATAAGTAAAGCAAGGCAAGATGAATAAGGAAATTTCTCCTTCTATAGATTACTAAACCTGACTTGGAGCTCTACAGTAAACTAGTACTAGGAGAAGAAGGAAGAAGAGTACCAAGTCCTTCAGTCTTTTAACTATCATGAACTCAGTATCTATCAGGATAGACTAAAAGCTTATAGATGACTAGGTACAGCTGAAGAGCAAGGAAAGCAAACAAACTGAAGGGAGTTTGCTACATGAGGACACCAAAGAGATTGCAAGAAACACTAATAAGAACCAGAATTCAAAACAACACAAGAGTGAGGCAATCGAAAGCCTCAGGCATGAGAAAACTTTGCAGCAAAATTTTTCAAAGTACTGTGAACAGGAATAAACACTTCTTGATACTAGTTAAAAAGCTGGCTAAATTATTTTAGCATAATGAATGTGTGATTTTATCACATTCAACAGGAACAATCTTAAGCTAATATAACAGCAAAATTCATGCCTGTTTCAGGAGTGCTTTTTGAAATGTGTAGCACATATTCCCTATTCTAGTGTCTTCTCGTTTGGAAGTTTCTCTTCTCCCACTGGCACATACTGAAGAGTATTCACAGGCAGCAGTCTAAATGCACGTCACTAAGCCTTTACTTTTGGTAGGTCAAACAAATCTGTTTTATTCTCATCTCACATGACAAGGCTTGTTACTCAACAAAAGAGTCCAGTCACTCTCCTCTGCACTCAGTCTTCTTGAACTTCTCTGACTAGAGCTGTGCTTACCTCCTGTTTGGTCTGGTATTGTTCCAGCTCAGCCTTGCTGTCTCCAATAACAAGAGACTCTTGCTGTCCGATGAGTCGATTTTCAGTCTGTGTAAGCAAATCACAGATTTCCTGCAGTTTCTCTTTGCATTCCTGCTGCCGTTCAGCCACATCCTATATTAGAGCCAAGTACAATTGAACAATAAGACAAAAAGTACTCACTTCAGGAACCAACACTCTAATAGATTTTAGAAATCTTTGAACTTCAATATAGCAAAGCAATAATTTTAAAAGTATGCTGTAAACATGATAGCAGTGGTACAAAGAGCAAGATGAACACACAGAAGTTATGGATAAACCTCAAATATGCTGTAAGTAAAAGAGACCATGTTTGATGGAATTGCCCAAGACTGGCCATGCACATATGTGAAGGATGAAATCTCCAAACAACAGGAGTGAAAATCCAGTCTCTTAACCACTTGAAATCTTTGATAAACACTATTAATTCTGAAAAAAAGGACATCAAAACAGAGGTTAGTTGTGAATGTGAGTTAGCTATTTTTGGTATGCATAACATGTTACCTGAATAGAAACTGTGGACTTTTTAAGCAGTAGAGAAGAACAAAACATGCAAGCTCATTATTGTTACAATGTCCTAGAAAACTGTCCTGTACTCAATTTTATGCTTCTTTCACAAAATATAGTAGAAAAAAATGTTCTTGGAATGGCAAAATAATACAAAGCCTTCAGAATACTAAAGCACTTTTAATTACACATAAACCTGGGGCTGAGGTGGTGATTCTGAGTCTTAACAGTGGTTGCTATGAGAGGAGGTGCTGTTAAGCTGCAGCATCTTATCAACCTCTTTTGACTCTACAAAGGCTGCTTATGCTTGCCAGCTGCAGAAGTAACTGGCCCAACTTGACTCACAGTTTTCCCAGTGCCCACGCCTAGAACTGCAAGTATCTTGGCTGATTTACTCGTATGTTTGTCCCTCTAACCCGTCTCAGTCAAAACAATCCACGGTACACGGATTTTAACAAATCTGGTTCTTGGACTATGAAGATCTAGAAAAAAGGTCACATAAGCAGATGACCTGGCAAATTAAAGGGAAAGAAAATCTTCAGCAAGACCAAAGTGTTATTCAATGGTGTGATAGCAAATTCAGTGATCAATATAGCTCAGATCAATTACTGATATAGCTGCTGAAGAAACAACACTTGTAAGAAACCTCAAGTAAATTTCTTTCATTGCTAGAAAGAGCAAGCCTGTGCCTGTTCATAATTTAATATGCTGTTTCTGTGAGTATACCAAGGAAAGACAAAAATGACAATTCACCGAACTTGATCACTATCATCATCTTTGTAGAACTATGAAGGTATCTGTAGTAAAAAGGGAAAAGATAGAAATACACTCAATATTGCATGGTGGTATTAAAATTCCTCATCCATAGAGAGAAACATTCAGCACACATTTTCACAGAAAGGCAAACCTTCTGATCATCCAGCTCTTGCATTGCCTGTAACTGAGTCTCTAAACTTTCCACTTGAGAAGTTATTGCTTCCTGTGCTTCCTGAAAAGATTTCTGGGTGGTATTTAAAAGCCTCAGCAGCTGTTTGCTCTGATTAGGAGAAAGATCTTCAGCATGTTCAGAAATGAAGAACTGAACATCAAACGCAGTGGACTCCAGTTGCATTTTCTTACAGCTGAGCTCTGCAGCACTGTTCTGTAAATGAAGGGAATGACTAGCAACAAAGAAACATTGAGTACAAATAAAACGCAAGTATCCTTAACATCTCTTCTTAGCCCCTATTCCAAAATGCTTTACACAATTTAGCCATGGAAAATCAAAACTCAAAATCATTCTGACACGTTCAGGTATGACATTAGAACTTGTGCATGGTTTGTTCAGGACAGCTTGTGTCCAAGTAATAAAAAATGTTATCTTGTACATCTCTATTTCTTTGGTCTCCCACGGATGTCTGAAAACTGGCTAACCTTCAACTCTACAAGATTTATGGCAGCTTTGGTGTAACATTTCTAGGTTCTAGGTCTGAAGATCCAGAAATCTTAAAATACTTATTTGAAATCATTCCTATTCTTAACTCCAGTGCAAGAATGTCACTATTTCTAGCAATGTGGCAAATTCTGCCCATAGCTACCTACTGTGGAGCCCCTATGACCATACCATGTCTCTGGAACTCTATTTAAGCACCTTAAAACAATTAAAATAATTTTTATTATTCATATATATAGAAGTATATGAACTTTACTAAAAATCTGGTCTGCTTTGTTTTCCATTACTTATTTTATGGAGTGTGCAATGATGTATAAATAATGTTTTATCTTTTCCCATCTTGTGTTCTCACATGTAATTGATTTGGAAAGCAATTAAACTTCAGTAAAGATTCTGAACCCAATGCATAAAGAACCAATTTTAATCACTGAAATATTTGTATTATAAATTAGATTTGTCAAAGGTTCAGATTTATTGCAACAAATGTAAGTAGAACCAATAGCTTTCTCAGTAATCCTAACTCTATGAAACTTTTTTTGCAAGTGAAAAAGCAAATCAACAAGATTTTATTACTGGATTATCAAGTCTTCTTAAGTAATTACTTCTAGTCATCTCTTTAAGCAACAGAGGTTATTGAGAAGGAATAAAAAACCTAGCTAATAATTAACGATAAGAAGCAACTTTTGCCAGAAGCATCAACACCTGCCATAAAGAGCACTTACTTTAAAAAGCTGTAAACTTTTCTTCATCTCTTCTATACCATTAGTATTCATTGCGAAGTCATTCATGATTTTGTTGTTCTCTGTGATCCAGTCTGAAAATCTCTGCAGTTGGTTTAGAAGTTCCTGGTGTAATCCCGCAAGCTTAGACTAGAAAGGGAAGTTGTATATTTATTTATGCTCCTGGAGTCTAGTTATATTTTCTACCATATAAAATTGAATTATACATGTATCTTTATACTAAGATAAAATAAAGAAAAGCCAAATTCCTTTATTTTAGCCCAATTACCTTGAAGAAAATCAAGGTAAAAACATACACTGATAAAAACATACCATTTCCAAGTCAATAGCGCAGACTATTTGTTTTGCTCGTTTTGAAGATTTATCATAGACAACCAAAAATGCTTCCTGCAAAGAATCATATCTTATCTTTAGCTCTTTAAGTTTCTCTTCTGGAATATCCCTGTTACAAGACTCTAAGAATTCTTCTGCCAGCTTCATGTCCTTTTTTAGGACAATTGCAAAGGTAGCCAGTTCTGATTCAAATGACTACAAAGAGAATATATAAAAAACACATTAAGTTACTAGGAAAAATGTTTAAATCTGAATGGTTTTAATTACATTTTCAATCTCTCTTTTTAAATCTAAAGGCTATTTCTAGCACCCATCACTGAAGTACAAGCATAAAGAACACTTTACTTACCTCTAGCTGTTCCAGTTCAGCTTTTAGTATTTCCAGGCTGTTACTAATAGGCTGCTGTTTATCTAGGTGGTTTTTCATATCTTGAAGCACTGCCAAATGTTCTTGCATTTTCTCTGTTAACTTTAAACATTGCTGTACTCCATCAAACTGAAAATGAGTTTTAAAAATAAGAAAAGAAAATAAGCCATAAAAGTCCTTGGGTTTATTATGATTTATTTTAAATTTAAATTCTTATTTTTCAACCATTTTTCCAGTTCAACTGTCCTCTCCAACACTTGGAAAGATCCATGCAATTCCATTAACACAGGACACTGAGCACATATCACTGTTGTTACTTACCATGCTAATGGGGGTGTCTCCCACGACTGCTTCTTTTGTTTTGAAAACAGGCTCAGTAAAGCCTTTGGACAAGCTTTCTGTCTTTCCATGCTCCTGATCACTTTTCCAAGTAGTGGTTGCGTTTTCTGCCAATGTTTTCTCTTCACCAATTTCTGGTCCAAGCTCTGATTGTTCTCTTGAGGAAAGAGAATAAAGCCCATCTCCTTTGTCTTTACCTTCATGCTCTATGGTGGTAACAGCAACCTGTGAGCTCATAAGCAAACCATTTATTAGCTCCTCTAACTTGCTTGTACTTTCATCTCCAGGTGATACTTGAAAAATTTCCAGAAGTACAGCAGTAGCAAGCTTGGGAACAGGAGCTTTCATGTCTGTTTCACTCTTTCTTTTAGCTGCATCAGCTGTCTTTTGCTTGCAGGATTCCTGCTTCAGAATATCATGAAGAAGATCAGGACTTCTACAATCAGGCCAAAGCAGTGAAGGAGCATCACTCTCCTTGGGCTCTGTACACAGCGTGCTAACCATTAGTGCAGTTCTAACAGCATTGCTTATTTGCTTCAGATTTGACCCACTAGACATTTCACTCACAAGCTGGGTGCTTCTAACCATTTTAAGTAAATTTTGCATTAAAGTTCTGGTATCAGAGTAACTTAGGGTTTCACCTTCCTGCTTGCAGTAAACATGTCCCATTTTCAATTTCCTTTGTAATATACTCTGTAAGTCCTCCATTAGTTTGTCAGACACATCTGCTGATTGTGAAATACCTTCCTTTACTTGAAAATCTTTGCAGGATCCCATTTCTTTTTGAAATGACTCCATGGACATTTGTTTTTTGAAACCATTTCCAAGGGAGGAAGTCTCACTGACCATGGCATTTTCTCCCTTTGTGTTTTTCAGTATCCCATATTCGTTCTGGGCACCATAATTCAAGTTAGCCCCTATGCTACTCAGAATTGCAGAAGAAACATCAGTGGTATGGTTATATCTCCCAGTAGGTAGCATGTCACTTCCATCCCCTAATTCTTTGGCATCCTCAATACTTCCTAAAGCATCTGGCTTTACAGAGGAAATTTCACTATCAATGCTGCTTTTGTTTTCTGAAATGTCTTTAAGAACAATGTCAGTATTTTGACAGTTAAGTCTCCCTGTTTCTTGAGTTATGCTAATCTCCTTTGGTTTCACTGTATCAGGTGGGGGAAAACAGTAAGTGTTAAGTTCACTTGAATGCATTTCTTCTCTATTTAGCAGAAAATCCTTTCCACTCTGCATGTCCTTTTCCCCTCTTTCCATGTCCTCAAAACAGAATTTAGTTTTATCCAGTTCTGAATGGCCACCTTCTTTTATGCATGTTGCATGTTGTTTTAAAGAAGCAGGAATGTTAGCATCTCTCTTAAATTCATCTGATCTTGCACCTCGAATGTCAAGGAAAGCTTGATCAACATTTACTTTTTCTTTACTTGCAATAGGAGTTTCTCTATCAGCTTTAATTGCTGTTGCATCAAATATTTCTCCAAGGTTTTCCATCTGAATGGGACTATTAGTTAGCACCATGACATCACATTCCTTCATAATATTTACTCTATTTTTATTTTCTGTAAGAATTTCCAAACCTCTTTCTATTTGACCATGCTTCCAACTGGTGACTGGATGTATTGGGTCCAAAAGTGAACTATTATCACTCATGGAAGGGGTATCTGTAAGGATTTTATTGTCCATTTGGGATGAATTTTCCTTTAGTTGTTCCATATAATTTAATATTTTTTCCCCTGCAAATAGTGCCTCTCTTTGTCTTTGCCCATGATTTGAATCTAACATTGGCATGGTATTATTGTATTTATCCATGCTATCAATAAAGCATTCTGAAAGAACATTTGTCGAAGTACTTTCATCATTATCAGTAGCTTGCTTTGTAGTTAGGTAGGGTGTCACACTGATGTCAGATTCCACAGTACCATCAAGGAGCTGAGAACCTGGAACCCTATACTGTGTATTTTCTTCACTTTTTGTGGACATCCATTTACTGTCAAAGGTATTTTCAGACTGAACAGGCTCAGTAGTAACCTGTGAAATGTGTTCACTTTTGACACATGTCCCATATTCATCTTCTGTTTCCTGCTGTCTGTCTTCTTCACTTGTACATGAAAGACCAACACATCTTTCTTCAGAAATATTTGACATTGATTCACCTTTTATTGAGGATAGTTTTCCCTTTTCATGGTTAGACTGGAAGTGCAAAGTATATCCTGTCTTGTGGCCTAAAGAATAGCAGCAGTCATCAATATTGTGATTATTTTCAGTGCTCTTTTCTACATCTTCTACAGAAATTAACAGCTGGTCACCTTTATTTGTACATTGATGATGTGAATAAAAAATATCCATTTCATCTTCACTGTCAGAATCAGTGTTAGAGTCCTCATAACTATCATAATCCTCCTCATAATCTTCCCCCTCCTGTGTACCTTCAGATTCCTCCTCACACGGGTCACCTGCTTTCATTTCAACTTCCTCATTCCTGTCTTGTACATCTGCCTCATACATATTCCGCAAATAGCTCATGCCCCCTTCCTTTCTTCCTTCACTCTCCACAGTAACCGGTAACTCTTGCTCCTTTTCTCCAAAACTTCCCATTCCTTCCCTTTCCTCAGGGATTTTTTCCATAGTATTGGCATTTGCAGAAGCTATAGTTATGCTTTCATGTTGCCCTTTCACACATACATGGACATTCTCTCCAGCCTTGTCTGCAAGTTCTTGAAAACAGCAGGTCTCTTCTCTTAGGGTTATTCGACCACCTCTTTCCTCCAGAAAACCTAATGGAACTGATCTTCCAGACCATTCTGGCTCTGGTGTGTCCTCATCCCCCAACTGCAAGGTATCAAACCCCTCATCACCTTGAGAAGTGTCAGAGGAATCATCATCATCATCAATTTGTGGAGTATCATAGACATCACTGTCATCATCATCACCCTGAGGTGTTTCATAGGCATCATCATCACCATCATCCAACTGAGAGCTGTCCTCTTCAGAGGCTACCTCACCACATTCATGCTGCAAGCAGTTACTCTCAAGCTGTGGGATGCCCTCATCCCCCTCTACTGATGAGTCAGAACTACTGTCACAGGGCAGTAACTTGTGGAATACAAGATCACTTTCTTTTACTGTCAGCCTTTGTGCTGGGCTGTTACTGTCCCCCAGAAATGCTCCATCATGTATGACGGTATCACCATCCAATGAAGGCCTATGGTGCATGTCTGTGCTGTCTTCTAGACACAGTTTATTCTGAAAATCAGTACAATCCTCCAGAGGTGGCCTTCCATGTATATAAAGATAGTCCTCTAGGGATGGACCTGCATATTCCCGTAGAGGTTGCTCACCATATCTATTGTCTTCAAACTTTAGTGAGACACCACACTGACTAAAGAATTCTTCTGGAAGTCTATATTCATTGTCTGCACTGATGGATGAACTAAGACTTATCTGAAAATTATCCTTCTTGCTGTTATCCAGTACCATTCTGCTACTGTCAGCTTTAAATATGTGAGACCCATATTCTGTGCACCTTTCCAGCTCCCTCCATGTTTTGTTATCTGACAACTCATTCACACTCAAGGAATTTTGTAACGTTTTATCATTCCTGTTTTCATTATCCAGACTGTCTCCCACACAAATCTCTTCTTTCGCTGTTTCTGATAAAAGTCTTGTATTTGAGTCATTTGGAAGATATCCTTCAATGTCTCCTGAATTTGTCTGCTTATTGTTACCCTTACAGAACTCTACCCACTCAGAAACCTCCAAAAAACCTCTGAGTTCATTTCTCTTAATGGAATTTTGAGTGCTGCTTACTACATTTCTGAGTTCTGCAGGGGTAGTTAACAGCGTCTCCTGTGTATATTCTGATTGCTCAGTACCAAGAGTATTGCAAACATCTGGCCTGCACACATGGACACCTTCCTGTGAAGATACATAATTCCCAAAATCATCAGACTGATTTA
Source organism: Picathartes gymnocephalus (assembly GCA_013390045.1). Classification (NCBI taxonomy): domain Eukaryota; kingdom Metazoa; phylum Chordata; class Aves; order Passeriformes; family Picathartidae; genus Picathartes; species Picathartes gymnocephalus. Next base: position 19,659 of record WEKY01044152.1, read on the forward strand.
ATTTCCTGTTATTACAAGAATTCTGAGCACCCAAAAGATTACCCTGAACACTGTCTGTTGACTTTAGGTTAATTCCTTTTGAGCTTACATATTTGCTACTAAACGCCATTTCTGACACACCAGCATTGTAACCAGCACTATCACCTTCCAGCAACATATTGATAACTTCTTGTAGTTGCCCATCATATAACAAAAGTCTCCGTCCAGTGTTTGCATCCATATAACTATTTACCATCAGGTAAGACGTGAACAGTTTCTTAGCTTGATCTAGATTATGACATACAGGGTCTTCTGTGCCAGAATCTTCATGTTCCTCCTCACAGTCATGAAATACAGATGGCAGAAATTCGTAAGTCGATAACCATTTTGCAGTATTTTTACAAGGGGTCTTCAATTCTTCTACATTGGGCATTTTATCTGGTAAAGTCACATTGGTCAAAACAGATACAGTATTATTATCTATTATCCCTGATTCTGCAGCCTTGTCAAGACTGATTATTTCACAAGTTTCTGGAATGTAAAGTGCAGCTATTTTCTTTCTATCATTCAGTATTTTGAATGCCAGTTCATCTGTAATCATATCTTGGTGCAAAGAAGTTGATATGGGGAATATTTCACCAGTGTGAGGCCAAATTAGTCCCACAAAGCCTCTCTGTGCTTCTAATACCAGCAGGGCACTGGTAGATGATATTAAGTTGCATTGTACAGCTTCATCAACAGTCAAGCGTTGTCCTGAATTTTGACAAAGGATTCCACCAGTCTGAACCTGATGTGTGAGGATCCCACAAGCAGCGTCCTGATCTATCATCCCTTGTCTCAAGGCCTCTTCCACAGTCATTCGTTTCCCTGAGTCAGGGTCAGTGATACCTCCAGACATTAACTGAGCACCCAGCAGCCTGAACATTGTTTCCCGGTCAATGAGCCCTTCATGGGCTGCCCTCAGAATAGTTACCCTCCTTCCACATTTGAGCACAATTCTCCCTTTTTCTTGTGGTTTCACAGGTAGGAGTCTTAACCCTGTTGCTTCATGTATTATGCATCTATGAACCATCTGTTCCAGAGAAATCTTCTCAGCACAGTTGGGGTCTATGAGATCTTTACATGTGTCTTGTCTTTCCAGGAGTTTTGAATATAATGTTGGAGAAATCAGGTCTTTCTGGAAAGCCTTCTCCAAAGACAGCTTTTCTCCAGTAGATGGCAAAATCAAATACCCACTTGAAAGCTGATTCTCAAGAATTTTAACAGCCAGAGGTTCTGAAATTAAACCTTGTTCTAAAGCTGAAACAACTGGAATATCTGCTAATGATGATTCTGACATAAGCTTCTTTGCATTACTTAATTCCTGCAGCTGCAACAGAATCTGCTCATCAATTAAGGCATGAGCTTTAGCTTCTTCCAAATCATAACACACTCCTGATTCTGGAGAAATTATTCCAGAAAGAATCAGCTGACTCTCGAGCAATCTAATTCCAGTGTCATAGTCAAGAAAACCTCTCAAAATTGACTGAAAGACTGAAACGACTTCTCCAGATGTTTGGTCAATGACACCGACAACGACTTTATTCACCTAAAAGGGAATATGAAAGAAAAGCTATCAGTATTTTTGGACTGTATATTTAAAATTTATTTTGATTTTGAATGCATGATAAGCATAAAAACATGTACTTACCAGGCCTGGAGGAATGTTGTGAATGTTAGCAGCTCAAATGCGCAAGTGATCTATGTCAGTCATTCAACAGCACACGATGTGATAAAAGATTTAAAACCAACATGCATCTGTGAATTGAAAACCTATGCTTTGCATACATAAACAGGGTTAGTGAAAGACAATAGAAGAAATGATTGCAGAGAGAGCAAATAGAACATATACCTGAAAGGCACATTTTCATGCTATAAATGTCTGTGTAAGGTTAGAATATTTGGAAACAGTATGTGATTCAACACAACCATGCTATTCATGTTTACAGCATACAGCATTTCTGTATATATACTCAACAATACGGAATCAGATACTCTAGCACCAAATATTGCATTTAGTTTGCATGGAAAGCATGAAGTCAGTTTGGCAACATTATTTGAATTCATTAACCAGACTCTGCCTCTATATGTATATGAGGACACTCACTTGCAAGATAATTTTTGAGAACTCCATATTTAAGACTAATATGCATTAACAAATATATTCATAGTGTCTCAGAGCTAATTGTATTATGTCCTCCCATTTTCATACCCAGAAAAATTTTAAGACAAACTGAAAGTAGATCTCTTCTAGGACATTTCTGAGTGATATATGGGAGAGACGAACATGTTATTTTACATGTCATTTTTGCAGCAGAAACCAGTTTTATCTAGCAGTCAAAGAATGGCTTTTAAGAGAAGAGTTAAGAGATGAATGATTTGTTTATCTTCCTTCATGCAAGGCACACATTATTAAGATTCTTCACGAAAAAGGTCTGATGAATAGAATGCTCATGTGCACAGGTAAGGTCACAGATAGCAAATACACAACGCCTTCAGTCAATTAAATATCAAGTTCCTTCCACACACTGTTAATTGCAGCTTCTTCTTTTGCTGATCATGTGTGGTTTGAAAACCATGCAGTAAATCTCAAGAGAGACTGAAATCTAAGTTTGAATCTTGTTACCTTTTCTTCCATCTTTTCATTGCCACGATGTGCGTCCTGCAGCTGCTTCAAAGCTTCATTGGATAACAAGCTGTAGCTCTCCTGGAGGGATCTAATTTGTTTTTCCATTTCATGTCTCTCTTCATCTGTCATTCTATTAGGAAAAAAAAAATCGAAGAAAGAGATCTCTGGGTAATTTGTAACTTGTTGGGAGTGATCTGTCTATCTTTACTTAAAAATGGGGAGCAGCAATTAGTAAAGGCAGTCTGGAAAAAATAGTCTAATTACAAAGATGTTCAAGAAAGCTACAATCTGATTGCAGTTATCCAGGAAAAGAAGCATTTAACCTTTGCATAGGCCTTTGTCTACTGATTAACAATCAAGACAGGTACCATAACTAGGAAGGAGCCATGAGATATCTCAGCAATTTAGTAACTTAAACCATCTGTTTTCAGACACAGATGAAACACTCTTGTAACAGGTAGTTCAAGAACTCATTTACTACAAATTTGTTAATTATTTTAACTTCAAAAGAAAATTTAAATATCTAATATTTTTAAGC
>WEKY01044164.1:0-45964 GCA_013390045.1 Picathartes gymnocephalus
AAAGGCAAGACTTTAGTTCTAAGTTTGGGTTCCTGATACAGCAATACAAATGTATCCAGCACAGTGTGATAAAGAATGCAGCTATAATTACACTTTTTCTGTGTATAAAGTCATCCTGACCTGTTGAAAACAGGTTGTTCCTAACGTTTTGTTAGGATCAGCAAATAACTTAGAGTAGTAGTCCCTCAACTAAAATTCGTTTGGGCAGAAAAACTCTGTGGCTTCAAGGATCAGTAGGCTGAGAACTATGACTGCTATTTTTAACAGCTGAAGTACACAAATAATTGCCTTCCCAGAAGCTCCCCAGAAAACTTTTGCTTCTTATTAAAAGAATATGAAGGAAAGAGAAACAGCTCAGAAAGCTGCAATATATTTTACCTTTTTTTTGGTCTTTTACTTTTCAGAATAAGAAAACAAGGAATAAGGCAAGTCTGAAATAGATGGAATTGACTTAAGCAGTATATTCCTCTGATTACTTACCCCTTCTTCTATCAGTATTTGCTTACACATTTTACCCAACACACAGCCTTTTCTTTTTAATACTTTTATCCCATCATTTATTTCCCTTGCTGGTATCCAAAATATCTATCTCTGACATCTGGTTATTAAACCTACCCTTATAGCACAATGTAAAACATGGAGTTTATACAGCTTGTTGCTTATTTTGATGGTGTGGTTCCACTGCCCAAAGATTTTGCTTTTAAGCCTGACATATCCAGTTTGCAAGGGATTCATACAGCTGTAGAGATGTTCTTATGCTTGCTAGAAAATGAGAAATTTAGGTTCAGAACTTCCCCTTCTTCTTGCTGCCTCCACAGGAGATAGTGTTTCTCTAAGCTGATCCCCAGCTGCTTTATTGACCCCTTGAGTCCATTGCCAGATAATACATAACCCCAAACAGCCTTAAGTTTGCTGCAAGTTCCTGAAGGGTCTGGATACAGGAACACTGCAACTCAGAAAAAGGCAGCTTTATACTGGAGCCCCTGGGCGTCCTTTTCCCTCTCTAGACATAATAGAGCATCCGGACTTCATATTTCCCTTCTTTCTCTCTGCTTTCCTTTCTGGAATGCCAATGTATGTCAGGCCTCATGTCTAAAAATCTAGGTGAATTTGCTATGAAGTTAGATGTTGGTCTAATTACTGCAGACTGGATGTTTAATCCTTCTGCTGCTTCTCTCTGAAGAATCACAATGCCTGAACTGTCAAGCACTAGCAATGTTTCTCTAGGACCTTTTGTTCTTATATAATAATATTCATCTTAGTTGAGATGATTATGAAATGAAGGACTTTACTCCTTTTCCTATGATGGTTTTGCTTAGTTACAATATGTCTCCAAATTTTCTGAACTTCAGGGTAGTAATTGTCATCAAAATAGATAATTCTGTTCTTATACAGCTCTTCATTGTTCTTCCCAGCTGCCTGTAAAAAATTATTGCTGAGTTTGATAATTCTGGAAACAGAAAACAACGTATCTTGAGGGGGTTTGTGCCTTACAAGATCTTTACATAAGACTATCAAAATGCAAGGATTGTATAAATGACAGAGACAACATTCCCACATTTTAGTTATTTTCTGTGTTTTTAGGAATGCCATAAATCCTGTCATTGCTTCCCCTTTGAGCAGTTTTCTAAATCACCACATTTTACTCTTTGGAGCCTGTTCTGTTTTACCAGGAAAAATGAGATGTGCGTTCCCTGCACAAGGTTAATCAATAAAATCTTTACAGTCTCTTCTCATCTGGCCAGCCTCACTTTAATTTCAGTAACAGTGCTGTCAATTCACTCAGAGAGGCAGTTTAAGCTTTCTGAAGCCTTTGTACTTCATTTCCCCATTCTTTTACTCTTTATTGCTAACCCTTTTGCATGTATTATCCAAGTTTCTGATAGGCAACTGTTTTCACAAAACGCAAGCTCTTTAAGTCACGTTACCTCCTGAAAATCTCTGTTTTTAAGAGTATCTGTTAACCCTCAAGGGTGTGGAAGATTACTTGGAAAACATGTTGCAATGTACGGAAAATACTGAAAAAACAGAGTACAAATATCTTCAAATACCTACTGTTTCTAAAAGTTCTTTTCTTCTTAATCTTGTGATTTCTGAGGCCTGAGTCATGATCTTCACATGCCTGAGACTGGCAGTGATATTTGTTCCCAAAAGTACAAAACATTTTCTCTTTGGCCAGCTGAGTACTTCAGGACAGTTCTGGACAAGAGTCACTCTATATCTCAGCACTTGAGCCACTTTCCCCAGCAGTGCTTAATACCATGCTTCCCTTTCCTTCTCAATGGAAAAGACTCTTACCAGTGCTCCAAGTCCTTTTACATTCATTTTTTCACCATCTAAGTGTTGAAATGGATAAAGTGTGGAGGGCAACATTTACATTAAAGATATATTTTCCAATATCAGTCACATTTACATGTCCATCTCTGCAGCTTGTACCCAGAGACACATCAGAAGGCTGGGGGATCAGGCACAAGAGCAGCAATGGATGCTCAAGGACATTCAGGATTTGTTTCTGCCAGACTTTTTGGTGCTTGTGCCAAATACCTCACCACAGCCTGAGACTTGGCAAAGCTGAATGTTTTGGAGAATATTGTGGAAGGCTGCCAACATCACCTTAAAATTTAAAAAAGCATGAAAGATTCTTTTTAATTTTATGATTCTGAGAAAAGTAAGCTATTTATTCAGGATAAGCTTTATGACCGAAATAGATTTTTTTAATTTGCAGTTTCACTGTACTTTATTTTTTCAGATGCATCTGTCTGAAAAAATAAAAGGAACAGGAACTGAAACGGTGCACAAAACTTCAGCAAGGTACCAGGGATGTTTAAAATTTGTAATAATAATGGACTAAAAATATCTACTCTTTTTCCAGTCCTGTCATTGTAATATTTGGGAATCTGAGATTTTATATTCATAGAATTCTAGTTTTTAATTAAGGAAATTAAGAGTAAGATTATATTAGGGACATTGAAAACAAGGAAACAAGAATAGTGAAAAACAGTTAATCAAATATAATTCAAAGTGCATCTTCCTTCTATCATGGCCTAAAGATTACTGCATAGGCAACAAACTCAAGGTTTTCCAAATAAAAATTACCCTAGACAGACCTGATGGGAAATCTGGGAGCTGGGTTGTTAAACATTGAAAGTAGTGCAAACATGAAAGCATGGAAAGGACTCTTGGGCAAGGCTGTAAAATGTATTTTTTAATACAACCTGCAGAGATTTGGGAATCACTGAAGAAATTTAAAAGGTAAGTTAGGCTGGCTTATACTGAAAATTTAGGTGGGTCTACAATTCTGGATAACATGAAGAAGGGTTCAACTACACGTGGCAGCTTCCACTACAAAGAGCTATCAAATAGCCATCACAGGGCCATCAAATGGAGGTAGTAAGAGCCACAGCTGAAACAAAAAGAATGTGGCAGCAGCCTGCAAACTCATGCAGCTCCTCAATTAGGAGCAAAATGAATTTTACATTCTGCATCATCACACACCTAAATTTTTATTAAAATAAATTATTATTCCAACAGTCATAGATTTCATCTTTAAAAATAAAGGATTCTATTTCCAAAATATTTCTTTTAGAGATCTTTTAAATTAAAAAGAACTCTCAAAGTGAAAATTCTTCCTTAAATAAATAACAAATTTTAAGGCTAGAACTATAATGTGCTTTAAAACCTACTAGCTTGGTATGTTAAATAAGAAAAACAAAATACAAGAATAGATTTCTTTCTGTCCCCAGTTGTCAAGAAGTAATGTCAAGAATGTTTCTAAACAGCAGGATTAAAATATTGCACATTACTTATTACAATGCTAGAAGCTGTACTACCCTCTGCAAGCTTAACTTTTCCAAATGATTAGAGCTGCATATTACAAAATCATGGTTTGTTTACTTTTCTATCTAATATCTTTAATTTGCACTCTGAAGAGAAGTCCTTTAGGTTCCAACTCAAGTAACAGTAGGTTTTGAAGTCATAGCTGCAAGTGCTTTAATCATGTGCTATATGGAACAAGTTCTAAACATTAAGGAGAATGTGAGCTTCACCAGCTAAATGAAAGGCTGGGATCCAGAAATACTTCTCTGCAGACACAAACTAAATCTCACTCTCTGTGTGACCTTGAGCAAGCTACTTGATCTTTTTGTGCCTTGTCAAGACCATTATTAAAACTTGGACTTCTCTAACAGACCTTTCTGTACATCAGCATAGAGAATACTAGAGTAAACACATTACTGAAAACATTCATGACAATAAAACGATGTGGAACCACATTTCTTTCATTCTCTGTGATTTTCCTCTTCATAATTCTTATTACACTCACTGACAAAGCCACTTAAACCATGAGATCACTTGTTTTCCAACAAATTAAGTCCCAATACTTGCCAATCATTGTGCTTCAGAGGTCAACGAAGATAAAGTCCTCTTCCTTGCATAGATCCTTAAGACCGTTAGAATGACATCTATTTGCAAGAAGTGCTCGCAAAGCTAACAAGTTCCAAATGTTTCCTTTTCTTAAATGCATGTTTGTTTCAAATCATATGTTTTTAATCTGCACAAACTGCCCATTTCTTATTTATCTCAACTATATGCTGTCCAAGAGATAGCATAGCCAATACAAGTTAAGAAAAGACTTTTTTTTTACTATCACACAAAGAGTTGAGCTAGATAAAAAAAACCCACTATCTTCTCATGTCCAGATTATGAAGTCTGTAGTACCACTATGTAAAATACTAATTGCAGATAGTATCACTATTAAAGCTGATTACTTAAAATAGGCCTAGCCCTAATTAACTCTAAATACATCATGGTTTGAATACCTTGAAGTCACAATCACATTTACCTAATCAATGTCGGTTCATTACATGCTATCCCAAGGTGATTAATTGAAGTTTAAGTGCCTACTCAAAGTTCATCTTAAATTCTAGATGTAATGAAGAGAGGGAGGGAAATGCTTCTGAGGGTGGGATATCACCTGATTAAAATCACCTGTCTCAGTGGTAGACACAGTCTAGATGAAACTCCTAGTTCAGTTACCAGGTTGAACACCTAAATTCAGGTGAGAAAAATGCCAGCCAAATGTGGGATAGTATTTTTAATGATGCCAGGCAAAGAATGTAAAGATTAACCAAGGTCAACAAGTCTGTTAGACAGGAAAATACTTCTAGGTCTCTACTTCTTTTATGTGTAATTCTTGGTCATTCTTTCATTGGGAGAAATAGTTTTAAGATGCTTCAAAATTCTATGGTTTTTTCTTGTTTTTAATGTATATTCAAATGAATATGCTTTATGCAATTATGACAGCATACAAAAATATGGAGAAATAATATGCTTCAACATGCATCCAATGGTTCTACTGTAAAAAAAACAGCGTTGAAAGAGACAAGGCACAAACCAGGGTAGGGAAAACATTAAAGTTCAGACACAGGAGAGGCATTATTCCATAATTAGTGTGACCTCTGGTAGATTCAGGTTATTGCTATTCAGGCTAATGTCAGAGAAACACCCATTAGAGGTTGCAGACTCAAGATGGCTCCATGAAACCTTCCAGCAGACATTGTTATAGATTTTGGGCATTGTTTTACTTTCATAGCATTGATAAGCTTTTATCACAGGCAATTAAAATACAAGTGTTTAAACAGGGGATTGGTTTGGAGAGTTTAGAGGGGGGGCTTTTTGCTTTGCTTAACATAAAAACATCCAATTATAACTTAGGGCTATTATATGTGAATCCATATTTCCTAAGGATACAACCTTGTTAAACAACCTTTCTAAGGTTGTTTGTTTAACAATTAGGGTTTGAAAAATGAGTTCAGGTATATAATAATATAGGGATAAACCAGGGTCTCTCTGGTGTCTCAGACCGATTCCAGAAGGTCATCCAACAACAGCAATGATGTTATATATTATGTGTTACATATGCATCTTGTCATATCATAGCAAGAACCTATTTCATACCAAAAGGAATCCAAAGAGATTTTGGCAAGGAAACAAGAGATCCTCAGGACATGTAAGCCAGTAAGGATCTAGTGGCATCCATTTCTCCAACAAATGCCCAGGGACTAGAACTAGCTGTACAACTGGGAAGGAAAGATAAAATAATAATTAAAAAGAATCTTTAAGCAAAATTGATGGAATTATGCTTCCAATTTGAGTCTGGTATGAACTATAAGGAGGTTTCCTCCAGACAAGTGGAAGTGTTTTTCTTTGCCACTCATACTGAAACAGTGCCAGAAATTTTCACTGGCCTCTAGCTGCAGTGTCCTGAATTTTCTCTCCATTCTCATCTAATTCTTAGAGACACTGGAAACCTAACAATGCCAAGTGCATATAACATTGCCAAGGCTCTCTGATCTCCCACCCATTTCCATGCAGTGAATGAAATACTGACATATAAAGATATTAATCCAAGCATTCTTGCACTTCTAGGTTAAAAGAACCTCACAATCAAACCTTGCTGTATGTCAATATCACACAGGCAGTTGTCATTACAACTGGCTCTGTCCAGCTTTTTTTTTACTGTGATCAGAGCTTGATATGAAACCTGAAGCCTTTTGCCATACCTCTCAAGAACAGAAAAAAGAAAAAACAGCCAAAAACGTGACTTATGTTTCCCAAAGCTGTAACTGCAAAGTGATGCTAGTTAGCAGGTTTCTAATGAGCCTTATGAGTAATCAATCAGTTTCTTCTGGGACAAAACAAATCTTCCGACTCTTAACAGTTATACTGTTGACTAGGGGAAGAGTTAGGTTTTGAGGGGATTTCTTTTAGAGAGTGAGAGTAGAAAACCATACGGACTGCTCCTATGGATTAGCTTCACCTTGCTCTACATGGAACTAAAACATACAGTTCTTTCCTGTGCAGAGAAGTCCCAACATAAATGTAACATTTTTTTCCTCTGAGAGTCCTACTGGAAGGCAACTTCATCAAGTCTCCTCCACAATTACCTGGCCAAGAAGGCACACCAGGTCTGCAGGAAGAGGATGAATTACAGCAAGGCTCACAGCAACTTGCAGGTGACATGCATTCCCTCTTTCACCCCACCTTTTTGAGTAGAACCCAGCACACCAGGTAGCTCCCACCACTTCCCTGGGCACTCAGGGTTCCCCACCCCATCCCTTAGCAGTCTCTTTCCCAACCTTTGTCATTTCAGCTTTCTTCAGTTCTCGTCCTGGCTTAATTCCTCTGTTTCCTGCTTCTGGGCCCCTTCCCAATTGGTAACAGCTCAGTTAGGACTGAACGTTAGTTCTAAAATGAAAAGGACAAAATAACCACAATCTAGTGGTTACAGATACTCTTCTACCTTTCAGTGTAAATGTATCTGTATCATTTGCAGCCCTCTGCCTTCCTTCCAGAGTTAGGTAAGATTGAGTAGTTCCCAACTGTGTTTATTCTCTATTGTCCTAACCCACAAAACACATCTATGAACTACTTACATTCCTTATCAGCCTTCTTCAATCAGGCTTTATATCAATTATTTCTAGTCTGCCCACCTGAACCTGGCTTCCTCTTCCACCCTTCTCTGCACCTGTTCCAACCTGAATCTTTTTTGTGTTTTTTAACACAAGCAGATAAAATTGTATGAGAATTCAGCTGAGGTCATATTGGTACCACACTGAAAAATTCTTCTGTTGTTTAATGCTTCTGCTAGCAATATTCTGCCTGAGATTTATATTTACTTTTTTTCCCAGCTGTGCCACATCCTTGGCTCAGTCAGAAACTTTTGTCTTTCCCTGCTTTCAACTGCAGCTTCCTGCTTCACATAAAATTTAAGTGAAGCTATGGCAATGAATTGAAATGTGTTTAATAATGTCTTGCTTCACTTAATTTAGTCACAATGAAGATTAAATGTTATTTATAGTGCTATTTTACTTGTTTAGATTATAAGAATTTCTTATTCTTGAAATTCTAATAAGTCAAAAATTATGCCAACAATTATAAACCAAGTGCAGGGTGAAGAGCAGGCATCTGCGCTGGTCTGGGACTGCAGTTCCAGAAGCTTCAGCTTTGCTACTGTCAGCTTCAAAGCCTGACTACAGTTTCAAAGATGTCATCATCCTGCTGTAAAAATTAAGGCTATTTTAAGAGGCTCCTCAGCTGTTTATAGGGATTCAGATCTCATCACAGTCAACTCAAGAGGTGGGAGCACATGTCTGAGGACATCTCTGGGCTACTCAGATGTGCATTGGACTTTCCCTCAGTGCACATTCAGTATCCTGTAGAGCCTGAGAGTTATCATGGAAATTAGCAATGACTTGAGCACCAAAAGCCACAATCACGCTAAACTAACCCTGGTTGAAACATGAGGGTCTTTGTTTTTTTCATATTCCTTGAAAAGGTCATGGCAAAATGACAGATTTGCAGATCAGATAATCTTTCTCCAGCTGTTGCTGAAACCGTGTCTCCTCCCATGCTGGATGTGGCCAGTTAAGCCAGCATTGTGGCTGTGAAGAATTAGTAGATCAGCAAACCCAGGGATCAAGGCCTTTCATAGATTATGGTGCCAGATAGATTATCCTTTATAACAGATAAAATTCCTCGGGGGTTTTGTTTGGTTGTTTAACTCTCACAGAAAATGCATAATTTCCTCTATTATTTTACTGGCTCACTTTGCTGATTGCTGGAGTGTGTGCACATTAGAAGGCTGGCCTTCCAGGCTATGCACGCAATTTTATTTTTACTTTCATTCAATGATTTGTCATTGGATAAAACAACAGAGCCCTGGGAGCATGATCTGAAATCCCAATTCTACCCTTGGCCCAAGCAGAGTGGAGGACTAGAGCCTATCAGGCTCCCTTCTGCTTCCTAGTCTCCACCTCCTACTTCCCAACTGAGTGTTTTTAGCACTAGGCCATCATGCAAGAGGCAGATGAGGAAAGTTGCTTTCCTGACCAGTACCAGAATGCCTAGAATTTTAATATCAGGACAGTCCTAAGTAGGAAATAAACTCTTCTCTCAAATGAGTGAGAAGTAGATTCAAGACTAGACATGAGTGGCTAAATGAAAGTGTTCAGGCTCTCTGGGTTGGTATCTAATAAATCTGCTTTCTTATGGGGTTGTCAGGCAAAAAAAGTAGGTAGATTGGATGACCACTTGGCCTGTTTCAGATTATTTCTGCCTTTTATCACTCTGCTGCAAGGGTTAATATGATAGGGGCTGTAATGAGCTGGCCAGCTCCTGACATGAACAGAATCTGATTGATTATACGCACAGTACACTAACTCTCTGCAGATGATAATGGCCATTCATGTATCATGCATTCAGCAATCACCAACATCTTTAATACAGATGTAAACCTTTGTATTGATGCCAGTTAAGCTACAATGAAGAGAAAAAGAATGTCAGAGAACATTCATTTTATTTCAAAGGGTCACTCCCAGCATGCCATTTTGTGCTGCCGTTGTTTCTCAGAAACATAATTCCCAGGAATGTACTGTTCCTAGTTTCAGAAGTAAGGACACAATTAAACAGAGAAATACTGCAAACAGATAAAATCCATTGCAGCACAGCTTTCATCCTTTATGCAACAGCATGACAATGCAATAGCATTCGTGACAAGATGTCAGAGGGGAGAGGGTGACCACTGTTCCCTGCTGGACCATTTAGGATGAATTAGACACTAAATGAGTTCCAGTGGGTTTTTCCTACCTTCAGTTCACAAGATGCATTTGCAAGTACAATGTCATGGCATTTTCGGAAAAACCTCAGATCCTCCTGGGATCAATGAGAGACACAGGCTGATACCACAAAACAAATCTGCAGAAGAACAACTCAAAGAGAAACTTGTGCAGGAAATGGAAAAGAGGTGCAGGTGGAAAGGGGATAATGTGCAAAAGAAACAAGAAAGGTTCAAGAGCAAAAGAAAGAAAAGAATGGTGAGATACCTGCATTCCTAGTTCTCAATACGGTGATATCACATAAAAATTTGCACAACAGACTAGAAAGGCAGGGAACAGACAGCAGGGAAACATGGGGTGGGTCATAAATGAAAACTGAAATTGTCAGGACAAGTAAATTGAGCTGAAAAGAGAGGTGAGATAGTAGTTTGAAAGGAAGCGTTTCTTTGCAATATAAATTGAGATTAGTACTCCTAGGTGAAAGTACATCATACTGCTAAATCCTAGCTTTCTGTTGAACACAGCCCACTGCTAGACATGACAAGCCCAGATCATTCCCTTGGCTTGGTGTCAACCTGTTTTGCTTTACACTCAGTTCTTTTCTCTCTTGTGCAAGCGCAAGCCCTCAACCAGCAATGCACCAGGGAGCTCACCTGCCTGAGAAGTAAGAAGGAAAACACAGCCATTCTTCACCTGCATCAGTTTTCTGATCAAATTCAGTAGGAGCTCTTGCAAATGGTTCTGTCAGCACAACACAGGAGTCAGCAGACAGAGACTGGCATGAAGAACGACTGTTCATGGAATGGGGCAGGGACACATGCAGTGAATTACACCCTTGACATTTGCTGTTTCTGCTTCATGTCTGAAAGAGGGCTTGTGTGCCTGAAATCTAGTCTGTGTTATTTTATCAGTTAGTCCAGTAAAAATAATAACAGAGAAGGGTCAGAATTAAGATCTGGAGAAAAACCAGCTCTATTTTGTAACTAAAATAGTTGTTTCCTTGAATAATTAGATTCACAAAATTATTTCTGCTTTGTCTGCCTGGTTCAGTACACTCTAAGCCAAGTTTTGCAGCAGTTGGAATTAAATCACAGCAATGGAATTGATCAGAAAACAAATGATAAAGCAGAGTAGCTTAAAGGTCAAAGTCCCAAAGAGTTAAGTATTCTTTGAGGAACATTTCCATCTCCTAATGTAGATGGGTGTAACTTTCAGGCTTGAAGTCATTGATAGGAGTGGTTGATTGCATCAGGTGCATGAATATGGCCCCTGAGAGGCCCAAGTACCCCATGACACCGAATTAGATAAATGGGAGGTTTGCTTTCTCTTTTGCTCTGAGTGGTACTTTTTGCTTACTTCTTCTCCCTCTCTACTCTCCAGCAAATGTGTAAGACAATTTTCATGTCAAAATTTCCAACAGGGCTGCTTCTCCTTTAATCCTATTTGATGTGCCATATCAAAAAAATGAGATATTTAGCAAATCTACATTTGCCCACACTGCATTTAGCCAATATTTTGACAGAGGTCATTTAACAGTGGAACAAATGAGATGTTGTTAGGTGTCTGTATTACATGAAGATGGGGGAAATATTTAATGCCATTGTTTTTATATGTGTGTAATTCTGAGAGACCTATGTATTCTGATAATTAATAGTTGGATGTCCAGAAGAAAAAACAGTCACCAATTTAGTTTATTCAGCAGTTCTTGCTGTATTAAGACACTAGGAAAAAAAAGAGAAGACAAAAAAGACTTCCATGTGCTGGAAGAACAGCCTAGGACACCAGAGAGACAAAGGAATGCAAGTCCATTTAATGTATAATCAATTCATCTCAGTTTATAATGGAATCAATCTCACTTCCTCCCATACCGTAAAAAGTATGCAAACAGAGAAGTGTATCTGATGAAAGTATATAAGAAATGTCAAATATTCCACAGGTGCAAGCTAGGAACTCAATTTAATTGGCAAAACACAATCAAGAGAGAAAACAAATCTAAGGACTTACTGTACTTCTTTTTTTGTATAGCTAATTCCCATGTATGTTAATGCCTTGCAAAAATTATTTGCCCTCAACACGTCATGAGAAAAAATCAGTCAGAATTAACTATTCCATCCTGAAGGTATCATTTTAGGAGACTAAGGTTCAGCATTTCAACTGCTCAGCAAAAGCATTTAAAGTAAATTAATTTGTTTGAATTTTTCTGGAGGAAATTACTGAAACTAAGATCGGTCACTTTTTATTTGTTTGTTTGTTTGGGGGTTTTGTTTGGTTGGTTTTTTAATATATCTACAATGGGAATTTCAGACCGCTGTGTCTCCTCTCCAGGAAAGTGTCCCATTCAGACCTGGAATTCTGGAATAGATTCAGTTGCCCATAGATCTGCTCAGACTCTCAGCCCTTCCAATCAAGCAGAGAAAAATACAACCTTCCCAGAGCTGCAAATTTACCCAGAAATAGCTGACATGTTCACCAGGAACACAAATAGCTCCTATATATAACAGTGTTGGTGAACTCTTTTTTTCTCCAGAATGAATCACACAGAAACTGATGACAATACTACCCCTGATGATGATGATGATGATGAAATCATAGAATATTTTGGGTAGGAAGGGATGATAAAAATCACCTAGTTCCTGCTTTGTGCAGGAACACCTTCCACTAGACAAGTTGCTCAAATCCCCATCCAACCTGGCCTTGCACACTGACAGGGATGGGGCAGCTACGACTTCTCTGGGCAACCTGCTCCAGTGCCTCACCACTCTCACAGTAAAATAATTTCTTCCTAATATATAATCTAAACCTACCTTCTTTCAGCTTAAAGCCATTGCCCCTTGTCCCTACATGCTCTTGTAGAAAGATCCTGTAGAAAGTTGTCCAGTTTAGGAACACAGATCTTGTAGGATGAAAAACTAAAATAGGGAATGATTCGTGTACCCTTAGTTCTCTACTCATTTTGATTTTGAGTGACTAGTTGAGATGCAGAAATCCAGAAGGACTTCAGAATAAGATGTAAACACCTTCAGGGCTTAGAATCCCAGCCAGCAGCAGATTTCCTTGCAAGTCACAGTCATTTTTTAGTGTCAATGTTGCTGTCCTCAAAAGACTGAGTAGCTGAGGTCTCTAACATTACAGTGAGATGGAAGTTTGTTCTGCTCTGTCATATTTCTGAAATATGGTCACGGGAGACATCCCTTGCCTACTGTAGAATTTGTTGAGGATCCTCTCTTGTGGATCATTTTCGGCACTACATGCTAAAACTGCAAGTCCAAATAGAGCCTATGAGCACCAGTATGATATCCTACTATAACTGTCATCCCCACACCACGACTTTCTTCTAAACAGAAGGAAGAAGTACCCACAAACAAATGGGATCTTCGATAGAATTTCGACACTAATCTCCAAAACTGCAGAATGTTCTGCTTCTTGATTCCCCCAAATTACATCTCCCCTGAAGCCCTTCAATGTTCATTTCTGGACAACCACTGGGAAACACCACAGGATGAACTGCCTGAGCAGCTCAACACCTACCTGAGGCTTGAACCTCCTTCAGATCCACAAACCAGGAACTCTGTCAATCTCTCCTGAGACACTAGCAAGTGCTTGGAGGAACATGTAAAAGGCAGCAGCAGCAGCCATCCTTCTCCAAAACAGCTCAGTATAACCAACATTGGTTCTGCCCCCTCTCTTGCTGCCAGCTCTGGAGACCTACCCTTCCTTTTCACCAGCTCTTGCATTCATTTGACCCCTTGGAAAGTGAATTTAGCTCACTAAACTGGTAGAAATCTAACCCAACAAAACAAAACAAGTCAAGAAAAAGTGAATACTTTTCACCACTTTAGCGAGAGCTAATGGATCAGACACATCCCAGGGATGACAGAAGGGAGACAAATGGAACATGTGTCCAGGAACAGGCCTGCCCCTTTCACCAGCAGCAAGTTCATGGGTTGAATCAGCTGCCCCGTGAAGCCTCAGCCACAGGAGAGGATAAGGCCTGTTGGAGAGGCCAGATACTCTGAAGAGGAGTGTGGGAGATAGAGTGAGATCTTTCTAGTCCAGCTGCAGTGCTGGAGGGCCCAAGCTGCTAGAAAAGTCAGGCTAGGTAAGTCTAAGTCTTCTCAGAGGAGAGAGTTGTGACACCCTCTGTCTTGAAGCTTGGTCACCTATCAGCTCCAAAATGGGAGGAAAGGCAGGAAAGGCAAGGGAGGTGGTCAAAAGCTATCAGTCCCTGGAGCAGGGGTACTGCTGGACTAGTTGTGCCTTTGAAAGGGTAGTGCTACAGTCAGTTGTGAGCACAAAAAATGATGTGTCCTATAATAAGAAAATTAAGGACCTATCACAACGAAGTTTACCACAGCGACTGAGGACATTAAGGACTGAGCTGAAATAAAAGCTGATCTAACACAGCAAAACTGGACCACATGCAACATTTTCTGGTTAGTATATACAATTGAGAAACATCAGAGAGAGAGAAGTCTGAGTTGACAAAGCAAGTAAATAATTTGTCAAAGAGAAGAACCTGCCCCGTGTTATATCCATGTATGGATATAATTGACCACATTTCATCTCAGGAGAAAAGAAAAGTTGTGGCCAACTTCAAAGGGAACTGAACAAATGTATTCTAATGATTAATGAATTAGCATCGTTGAAGCAAATGAGCTATTCTGAATGCCTGCCCAGAGGCAGTCATGGGAAAGTTTCCAGAACTATTGTCATTTTTCCTGGAACTCATTGACTTTAAGGACTCCACAGCTGCAAGAATTGTGTGAGCATTTCAAGACTGTCATTTTCACCACCGATTTTCTGAAAAATTCTTCCTGAACTGATTTTTATTGATTTCAGCTGGGGAGATCCATTGCACCCAGCCAGGAAATGCCACATGCCTCCTAAGCTACTGCTCTCTTCTTCTTGCACTGATGCTATCAGAGACTCAAATTCACTGCAGGGAGAGCACTGGGGGCCAAATTTACCCTCTGATGTATGCACACAACTCCCATAGAGCTAATGCAGAATTTTTTCGCCTTTGATGCCTCTTATAAAGAAGCCTGGAAGTATTGCATTAGAACAGGGAGTTCACACTATTGGTGGTCCCCATTGTCATTAACACAGTTAGTGGCATTCCAGTGAAAAACACAGAACAACTCTTTTGTTTGTTTGTTTTATAAGCAGATCTTCCAGGGTGGGATCCAGCTTGCTCAAATCCTGCCAAAGATGAAAGTTCAGCCTCTAAAATCCACATAAACCAAGAGTGATCCATTCTGCCTTCTTTGAGACCTGTCTAACCTTTTAGGCCCTCTAATTAATCAGGCACTTCCCTCTTCTGCCTGAAAACTTTTCAGGCAACTAATTCACAGCTCCATGCTCAAAAAGGCCAACTGAGCATACTCCCAAAAGGAGTCAGGGAGAGTATCTCACTCCTGTTCCCACGCTTACTCCCAGCCACACCAAGCCATTGCTTCTGTTGTGCTAACTGTGATGCTCACGGGACCCTTGCTGTGGCAATTTAACTCACTACAGCAGAAAATCATCCACTTCTTTGCTGGGCTCGTTTTCTGCCACTACAATTACTTGAATCAGCTCCCAGGGGGTCTCAGTCCTACAGCCAGCCCTAGGTAAGTGGTTGCACATGTAGACAGGAAGTGTGAATGGTACCACGTTGACAGCATTTTTTAGCTCATGAAACTGGTTGCTTAATTGCCACTTCATGTTCAGAAGGTTCATTTTTGGGGAGAGAGGATCTCACTCCAACTAAGTCATCTGCTGCAACCTGCCAGCAGGAAACTACCCCAGATTTATCTCTACCCTCAGCAAAATCTGAAAAATTCAGTAGGGCCAAGACTATAGCTACTGTGAAGCACTGACTCTTGAAAAATCTACATCAGGAAATTTCATTCAATCGACTTAGCTTTTTCTTTGATACAGTTTGGATTTTTTTTCTATGAAGTCTAATAAATACAGACAAATTAGAGCAAATTGTTAAAGTAAATTAAATACATATAAACATAATTTCACATCAAGGGAAACATAAGTGAAGACATGTAACTTGGAGCAGAACTGAAATCCACGCCCACCAGCTGCAGCCAGCTCACCTCCTCCTTCCCCCACGAGCACATACCCCGGGTGTGCTGCTCTGTGGAACTGCTCTGGTCCTGTGTCCAGACTCCCAATTTCAGCAGAGCTTTGATCACAGCTCCTTCCTGAATGCATTCTTGTGTGTGGAGCAGCCATGTGAGGGCCCTTGATGGGACTGAGTGCTGAGAGCCGCAACAGAAACTCATTTAGTTTGATGTGCAAAACTGCTCCTCAGACAAATGCTCCATGGTGGTCCCATGGTAGGAACATGTGTAGAAGGCCTTGCTGAAGTAATAATACTGAAGTAATTTCATGCCTCCACCCGCTTCCAGGCCTTGGAAATTTGTCATCCTCAACTGGTATAAATGGATGCAGCTTCTCTGAATTCAGTGAAGCCATGTTAATTTACTGAGGGTTCAGATTTACTGAAGGTCTTGTCTTCTTACAGTAAACTACCATAATGAGCTTTATTCTGAGTCCTATTTATAAATAAAAGCTTGTTCTTCATAAGTTCAACCTTTCTCAAGTCACAAAAAATGTCCGTTTTTTCCAGCTTGTGATTAGGGAATAGACCTACAGTCTATTTATAAGTATCTAAATACTTAAACTCTCTCGCTTCACAAAATTAAGGACCAAGTTCTGTAGGAGATATCCTGTAAAAGAATTCTTTCCCAGATCTACAATTAGGCTTCAGACAAATCTGATATCCATAGATTACAGAGAAGAAATATTAACACCTAAATCAAGTAAATCAATGTGTGAACTTTTACAATACTTTCTGAAGCAGTTATTTGCACACCTGTACTCAAGTTCTTCTGAGCTCATTTGTTAAGCAGCTCCATCACTTGCATAACTGCCATCAGTAACATACATACACGTCATTTTGGCAGTCTACTAAATCACTGACAGCATTTATCCAGCAATTTTTCAAGCACATAGAAGGACTAGATTCCCAGGGCCACCAGTGGTACAAAAGAAAGAGGATACAACGGACTCCTCTGCAATCAAAAGAAAATAGCCATGAATCCATCAGTAGTCTTGAGCAGAAGGACTCACAAATGAACTTAGACCAGATTTGGGTACAACAGAAAAAGTTCCAGAGAGCTTGATGTGGCACAGGCTGAAATTGCAAACACCATTGCCTCTCTGCAAGGAGGGGCCAATATAATCCCATATCTTGCTTGCAAATCTGGTGTTCAAACAACCATCTGAAATTCTGAAATCAATGCAGAATGTTAAAACTGTTAAGCTGCTTGAGACTGATGGGATGCATTAGGTGGGGCCAGTTCTCTAGTAACTGGATATGAACTGAAATTCATTGAAACAAAGATCTCTTCCAGTCCAAGCCATTCTGTGATTCTATGAAACACTGTTTAACAGCTATTTTATTTAATGAAGTACAATCACAACCAGGTTTGACATTTTCATAAGGCCAATGGAAAAAGTTAGAGCATTAGAGAATTTCATTGCCTGCTTAGAATGCAACATTTCACACCAGAGCAGGATGGAAAGCACATAGATCACTGCCAGGCATGCAGGTTTGTTCTTATAAGATCTCTCAGACTCAAATTAATTTTAGATTAAAGAAAAACTCTGCTTCAAACTACCCTGCAGTACAAAAGTTCCAGTGACAAACTTCTACTCTCTTCTTTTATATTTCACATATACTTTCACATCCTTCTCTACTATGCTGTCAAGTTCTGTTAGCATCAGCACACTGTGAAAGAGGCTAGAAAAAAATCACAAGAAACCCGGCTTGCTAAAATAAATGTGATTTTCCTTTTCATGTGAGCTGACTAGCTAGCATTAAAAAACTAGCATTTTACTTTAGTTTAGTGAAGAGGTTTGCCAGAAATGCATAATTTTTGATAGAAACTTAGAAATTTATTTTTCGAATTTCTGTTGAAACTTTCAAAGTCAAATAGATTTAGGCTTGTGTTTTGACCCCTTCTGCAGGTTTTCTCCTCAGTGACCTACCATCCCAATATCTCCCCTCAGATCCTAACCTTCCTGTTAACAAAGAACAATACATTTGCACACTGGCCTGCTAGCATAATGAGCATAGTTTTAAACCAGAACTGTTGGATATTTGAATCTGAAATTCTCAGGGAATAGTTAAATGAGGGCAGCCACAGGAGGGGCTTAAAATAATTAAAGGTAAATTTGCATTAAAATTATAGAGGCTAGAGGGGGATGGTGGGCAATGAACCAAGTCTTTTCCATGAACAAACTAAGGGAAAAAGAGCATTGAGCCCAAGGTCTTATCGAAATATTTCATTGGCACTGGGTGATATATAGAACTGGCATATTTAGAGAAGGTTACAGTTTGTTCAGTGGAGAGGAAAAATCTGACATACTAAGCTCGTATACACTTTCTCTGAAACCCAAACCAAGAGGACTTTCTGTTTTAAGATTTTTGGACAATATTAAAAGGGGTAAAAGTCTATTGGGACTGTCTTAGCTTAGAGCACAGCATAATATCACATCGGGAAATTCACATGGCAGAGCTTGTGACAGTCCCAACAAAAATGACCTCAAGTATGTAATTAGGTGTTTTGAATTTCCCAACATTTAGCTGAAAAGGGAATATTATAAGGCATGTGCAAGTTGGCCAAATAGTCAAACACTTTTATTGTCAGTGAACAGAGATAAATATTTGACAAGAGCTATTAATCCTAGGCTGATACTCTAAATGGAGTCAAACACACTTGGTAGTGCTCCTATCCACTGGCTGAAGAGACAGTCTGGACATCTGGTCTAGATACCTAAAGTCTAGATGTGTAGGATACATGAGCTGACTCCTTCCCAGCAAGTTCTTGAAATGTATCTGTCCTGGAGCAAAAAGGACAGCACTTGCCTGGACTCCACTCTAAGGAATAGGGAGGGAAGCAGTAAAGAAGGTGGAATTGGATTTGTGACTTTGGATTTTTAGAAGACAAAGTGGCAAAGAGCAAAAAGGACAATGGACTTTTGGAAAACAGTCATCAAGAGATGTCATTTTAACAGGTTAGAAAGAAAAACAGAGTCCAGTTCTTTAAAGAAGCAATAATGAGGGCATTGTCAAAAAGCAGTAATTCTTCCAATCCATGTCTCATTGTCAGATGGTGGCACAGCACTTCACAAAAGATGCCAGCCTCTTGTGGGGAGTCTGAAGAAGATGTCTAGAAATATGAGGAAAGTGAGGAATTGCTGCCGGAACTCAGAATATTTAAGTCTAGGAAAAAAAACCCAGACTGATTTACAAAATTGTGATAATACTTTAAAGACAGAGTAGTGCAACATGAAGAAGATTAACCAGTTAGTATGAACGTCTGATTTTGAATTGGTCAAAAATGGTCTGAGCTTATAGCAAGAGAGGTTTAGGTTGACATTAGAGACTTCTTTCTCTAGCAAGACTAGTGAGGTGGTGCTGTGGAAATTCAGCAGTCCCAATCTATTAACAGAGTTTTATGAACAGCTTTCATCAGTGTCTGCAATAAATGTAGATGATTGCCTTGGACTAAGTGGTGGAGAAGATGAGCTCAGTCATTTCCTAAAGCAGACTCCAGGAAGGCTAATTTTAGACTAGAGATGTTAATTCTTCTTGGCTCTCTCCACAGTTAGTCGAGAGCAGCTCCTTTAGATGCAGAACAGAACTCTCCTCAATGGCCTAACATGAATAGCCCCAATATTTCCCCAAAGCTAAGTACACCCATCCTGGTCCCCTCCCTCCACTGCTGCCACAAATAGCTTTCTGCTCCTTTCAATCCACTTATGATCTTCTCTTCCTGATCCTTTCAAATACCAGACTTCAACTGTGAAATCCAAAAAGATTCCCATTCCTTCTCACTGTTGTCCTTGTTCCTTATTTCTTAGTTTTGAAGAAGTATCATTTATCAAGAATTTCTACAAAACAGCTCAGACTGACAGGGCTGTGTATGAGGAATGCTTTGGTCCACAAATGTCCTTCGTCTCAAATTTTTTTAATCAACACTAACAAATCAGCAAATATTGAGGCTCTCTGGAATATTCCCTCAGGTTTGAAAAGTAGTCACAAGTCAGCAATCATTCTTAAATACTTGCACAAGAAAACAAGTGGTCTCTTTGCCTTCCAAAAAAACCTAATAGTGCCTTCAAAATTAACTGTAGTTTAGTAGGGCACATTGCCCAACAGTGAAAACAAAACAAAAACATAATCCCTGACAGACCGAGATCAACAGCAACAACAGGCTCATAGTCAGCCTCAGGTTTCTGCCAGGGATATGGTTCAAATTCCACAGTAGAGGTTATGTGCAGGTTCAGTGACCACAGAACCTGCCCTTTAGCCACCCACTTTCCTCAGGGCAGGCTGTCTGCAGAGTGTTTTACCCAGTCCTATCAAGTGCCGATGCTTCAGTCTGCACTGCATGTGCAGGACTAACTGACAAGTGACAATGATCATTCAGGGTGAGACCACGGGCACTGCCTGAATCTCAGATGCTCACATGCAACACCCACACTGTGGCCCTTCTAGGAACAAGGCAAAAAAATCCCATTGTGGCCATCTGGTCATTTTATGAATTGCTTTTACTTGTCAGCAAACACTTGGGGACACCTTGTTCAAACAACCCTCAGTTCAGAAATCAAGATTACATCTAAAGCCTCAGGAGATACAGCACAGTACAAGCTAATCCAGACACACGCAGGTTTCAAAAGTATTCGATGAGCAAACACTTAATTCTCAAGTACTGCTCAGCATTTAACATTATGGTCTGCTAACCCCAGTGTTATTCAGCTGCAGATCCTCTCTGTCATTTGCTCCTGTCTTATAAGCTACCATGCTGGTGACAGCAGATGATGTGGTAAGAAAAGGCCACAGCCTGGTATCAACACAGGCAGCATAGCCTCAACACTGAACTCACCTAAATTACCCCTACATTCCCACTAGCCAGCTGCAGGATAAGAAGGTCTGTGGATAACCACTGGGGACTGAAACAATAGAACCATAGAATCATTAGGGTTGGAAAAGACCTCCAAGATCATCAAGTCCAACCTTTGGCTAAACACCACCTTGTCAACTAAACCACAGCACTAAGTGCCACGTTCAGTTGTTTCTTGAGGACTTTCAAGGATGGTGACTCCACCACTTCCCTGGGCAGCCAATGCATTGAGTGTGACAATACTTTCTGTGAAGAAACTCATCCTTGATGTCAAACTTAATGGTTTGGAAGGAAGTAAAAAGATGTTGTAGTCGGTTCGGTTTGATAACTGGGCAGAAACATCAATTCATGTAGTGGTTTCAGTTCGCCCCCTTCACACGGGGCACTAATATAATGTAGTGGGTTGATTATTTTGGCCTAACACCAGTGCACCCACTAAACTTATTACTCATTTCCCATGGTGAGATAAGGATTAGAAGAAATGCAAAGCAGGCTTAAAATCTTAAAAGGTATAAAGATAGTTTATTAACAGAACTAAAAGGAAAATAATAAGAACTAGAATAAACCTTCAGCTACATCTCCTCCCCCCACTTCATCAATTCTCTCCCACCAACAACATACAGAGACAAAACTTGAGACTCTCAATCAGTTTACCACCCTTAAAAGGGTCTTTCATCAGTTCAGTTGAGAGAGGAGTCTCTCCTGTCACAACATGGAGACTTTTACACAAGAAAATAAGACCATTCTCTCGTGGTTCCAGTTTCACAGCAAATCAGCCACCCAGAAAAGGAAATCTGTTTGCGATGTGAAAGTTCCTTCCCTCGACCAACAGTTCTTCCCGCAACTGTTTTCGAGGGCTTGTCTCTGTCTACTGGGGTGCTATTTTAAGGATTTAGTTGATACACATGCGCCGTGCACATTAATCCCATCAAGACATGTTGGTGAAGGTTAAATTAGAATGCTGCATCCCCCCAAGTGCATTCATGAGTTACAAGGAATAGTCTGATATATCATAGTCCACCACCATGACTTCACAAAAGAATTTCAGCTTAAAGCATCTCCTCTTTCTCCCATCTCTGTGGTATGGTTCCCCATTACCACAAAATTCTTATTTCTCTGGGCTTTTGGCCTCTTCTTTATTGACCTTGGTGTTTCCATGTTGGTTTCTTCTGTGCTGAGAGAGTTGTGATGTCTCCCAGGCTCTGCTGTTGATCACATGATCTCTGCTGGGCAGCGCCGGAGTTACTGCATTCCTTTCCCAGGGAGGCAGGGGAGCCGGGGAGCTGTGTCAGGGTTCATCAGCCAGGCCAGGATTTAGCTCCGACAGGATCTTTGCCGCCAGGCCCGGTCGAGCGGGCCTTGCCCAGCCCAGCCCGGCCTGGCCCCGTGGAGCCGGCAGGGCCCGATTGAGAGGGCCTGGCCCGGCCGGGCTGCGCGGGCTCTGCTGTTACCTGTTCAGAAACCAGAAGCAAGAGAGCGAGTCTCGGGTTTCTCCTTTCTCAAATGCTAAATCACAGAGATGTATCCAGCTTTTGAGTGGTTACACAGAGTGTCTATCTTAAAACTAGCCAGTTAATTGGCTCTCCAGGCCTGAAGGAAGCTGTACCTGCAGGAAGCTGTAAAAATCCTTGCAGGTGAAAAATTACTTTTTTCAACCTATGACAGAGGTTTACACTGTCAAAAAGGTCCATGGGTCACAGCTTCTTCCTTGGGAGATACTAAGCAGCATGAAGCCAAAGCAGACCACTGGACTGAAGTGTTGTTGACAGGAGAGACTTGAGGTTTGGCAGAGGAACTCAGCTATTCAATAACTGTGAAGGGAGTAGAGTGAATGAGAAGCTACAAGACTCATTCACACAAGAATATTGATTGTGAAGTAGATATCATTAAAAGGTAAAACCACATATCTGTTGATAATCAGACAATCCTACTATGTCGTAAGGGGAAACAAAGCCTGCAAATGGCAGAGTGAGCACATGCATTGCTCTCTGTAAAAACCAGAATGAGAGACACAAATGACGGTTTCCTTTAAGTAGTGAGACTGTGGCCAGAGAGAAGGAGAGAAAACCAGAGCAGCACTTGGTGAGGAGAAGGTACAGGCAAAGGCCATTTCTGTAAGTGCCACAACTAAAGCTCAGATAAGGAAGAGGTCAAGATGCAAGAGATTAAATGGTTGCTTTAGCCACACCTGCAGCTGGGAAAGGGACACTTCAGTAAAAAGGAGAAAGCAGTAAATAGGTACAAATCTTACTAAGAATAGTAAACAAACCAGCAAATACCATTCAACAGCTCATTGAATTGAATTCACTTAAATAAGTTTATCATAAATATTAAGACCAATTCTGCCTAAGAAAAGCAGCAATGTATTAACATAAGCCATGCCAACTGAATACTGAATGCACCATAGGAATGCTATTGTATAAGAATGAATAAGAAATATTGAATGCCTGGAGATTATTATCTTGATGATGCCTCTACTATTCATGTCAGGACCACAGCTCAGCACTCCTATAGAGTAGTCCTGCATAGCTTCCAGCAAACTCCTGTTTCTTTTCTATTCCAAATGGTGAAGCTTTGTCTCAAGGTTTTAAATGTTTATTGGTGAAGGACAGAAGATATGTCTTGCTGAGGTCCATGATCAGTCGTTGACTCTTCTGAAAAAAAATCATCATATTTATGATTTTAAAACAAAATTTCTTTGAGGCATTTTTAGGCGTTGCTTTAGAGTTTTCCACACATAAATTTTGGATACAAATAGCAGCACATTCCCAGCAGATTCAAACACTCTACTGGCATTTCCAGTAGCCCATAGTCATCAAACTCTCAGCTCTATGACACCAGCAATACCACCTGTAATTTAAGATGTATATGTAAATAGTCAAAGGTGTAAGAATAGACTGTCAGCTCTTCTGAATGCAAATGCTACACAGTAAAGTATTGCAGTCCTTTTTCTCAGGTGATTCAGATTTATAATGAATAAATTTGTCATGAATCCTCAGCAAGTACGCAGACAACTGAATGGTAGCCAAAGATCCAGCATAAAGTTAGGCTGAAACACAGGAAGAGAAGTGTAATAGTAGCAATTTATAATTTATTCCAGTATCCCAGTAACACTTGTATCTGCTTTCATCTCCACCCAGATATTTTCCTGCACCTTATAAAGAAATGTCAAGCACATTCCTAATCTGGTGTTGAGTGTAATCCGACATTTGGAAAAGTTTGGTAACTAGAAGGTGAGGTCACATACACCCCAGAGAGAATCTGGATACTTCAAAGGATGAAGTTACCAAGCAAGCAGAAATTATTTTTGCAACTTGCACCACAATACTAAGATTACATCCTTCTCCATTAATACTGGATGGAAAATAATCCTTATTCAAACACTACTCTTCAAAGACAGCCAGAGGTTCTCAGCAGATAGCAGGGCCCTTTCACTTAAAAAACATGAAAAAGTGTTTTTAAAATACTGGTTACATTTCTAAAACAGGAGGAGGAAAGGTTCTCCATACAATATCCTAAATAGTGAGCAACACAGGAGGGTGAGAATGTCTGTTTATGATGATAGAGTAGCCCAGCTCCTTTGAGCAGGACCACAAAAATCTCAGTAGGTCTCCTGGTCCCCCCTGCCCACAGGTGTGCCAGAGCAGCAGCAGTGCTGTGGTTCTCACCTCTGACCCACCAGGCTCCAGCTGTCCTTTCCCTGTATGCAGACTCCTTTGGGCCCCTGACGTGGGGGCTTCTCGTACATCAGCTTTCAGTCTGCCCAGCACCTTTCACATGCACCTCGTGCTCTTCCTCGCCAGCACCTCACAGCACTGTCAGCCTTCCTCAGGCCCTTTCCCATCAGAATCCAGCTCTACACAGACTCTCTCAGCCTTTCTTACCTTTCCCTGTCTACCAACCCTTTGTGAAACATCCCTATCACACTTGATGAGAGTAAATCATTCAGTCATCACCGTTTCTAGCCTATCTTTCACTAGAGATCAGATCACCTCCCCCTGCTGTTCCACAGCTTCATTTCCATTGCTATCTTCCCTGCTCACTATTTCTTTTGTACAGCAGGCAGCTTCAAACCTCATTTTTACCATCTGGAAGACAAGACAGCATGCTTTGAAGAGTTCCCCTCTGCCATATTTAATCCAAATCCTTTAGCCTTGTGGGGATGAGTTGGTTTTGTCGGTAATTTGAGTAATAAGAGCACAAACACAATTGCTAACTGAGCCAAGCTGTTCCTGAGCTTTCCTCAGTAAAATTCCCGTCCTAAATCACAGCTCCTTATGTTTTAAGAGATAATTGCTCTGCCAACTCCATCTGTTTTACAACCAGAATGGAGTCAGTGTCTTTCACCTGACTCCAAATAAGCAAGAGAGTGGCAGGAACCAGAAATTCAGCTAATAAGAGTGATTGAGAAGATCAACAGTGCCAGCTTGCTATAGAAGTTTTAATAAATGAGAACAATCCAATTAATAATGTCCTTTTAAATTTTCTTTTCAGACCTATTTAGTAGATGAGAAATTCTTTTCAAGAAAGATATTCCTAGCTTCTAGTTTGGAATGGGACCCTTTAGTTAATATTTTTCTTTAAATTCCATGGCCTATTTGCCTTCATTCCTGAAGACCCTTTTTTTTTTTTTCAAAGCCCATGAAAGCTCTTATTAAGCATTCATCGGAACACACACATCACTTCTTGTGTGCTGCCTTCTAGCAGAATGCTTTTAATTGAAAGGAAAACTCAGCCTCCTGCTAGGTTTGGGTGGGCTGCAATTAGTTCCATACTAGTTAGTTTTTCCAGAAAGTCATATAACTCTTCTACACAGGCATTCCCACTCTGGTCCAGCTGCAAACAATATGCTGAGTCAGGAGAAAAAAGAAAAAAAAAAAAAAAAGAGGAAGGAAAAAAAAAGAAAAAAAAAGGCAGCAAAAAGAATTTTTCATTGAACTAAGGATCCAATCTGTCCTCAAATCTTATAAAATATGTGTTGGATTCCATCTGTCCTGGAAGATACCCACTCTGATCATGCCAGTTCCTGGCACTCGCACGGGACCCGCGTGCCTCCAGTGATACTGCAAATTCCCTTACTGAATGGAGGCTTTGGGCTCCATCAGCCAGGGACAACACCCAGGTGTGAGCCTGTGTGGGGAGCAAAATAAAAATGTCCCCTTATGTCTGAACCACACTGCTTCAGTGCAAAAAAAGAAGTGTCTTCCTCACTTGCAAGGAAAACAAAATCCCCTGCCATACTAGTAAGTTGCAGGGACTGAAGCCAGGAGCAAAGCATGCCGAACATCTGAATTTTGGCAAATTCAGATGCAGGCAAAAGTTGGAGGAAACCTTTTTCAGGGTACTTCTGGTTTATTTGAAGCCAACAAAGCATGAAATGGTCTTAGCAGTTTGTTATGTTTTGATGTAACATGAGGATCCAGAATCTCTTGACAAGTAGAGCAGAAGCTCGAGTTTCAGTTCGTTGATTGGTGGTTTTCTGGATTCGTCCAAGAAATGTACTCAAACAGTATGTGCAGCGGAAGCCATTCTGGTCATGAATGTTCAATGGCAAGCATCTGAAAGTGGACATCAGATAATGAAAACAACAGTTGAGTAAATAATCTTTTTCATTTCCAAAGACAAATGTTAGAATTGGGAAAAGTTTTATCTTTTCACGTGCACCAAGGTGTGTGCTAAGATTTTTCTATGTTCTAACAGAAAGCCATGAGTTGCAGGCACATTCAGAGCCTTTACTAGACCTAAGAAACACTGTATGTTGAGACCCATGAATTTTGTGGGGTTTTACATCCATGACTTGGATCAGCACAGTCAGTCCTCTAACACAACGACTACTGCATTGAAACTCAAAATAGTCAGCCCATATTTAGCTTATTCTTTCACAAGCTTCTCTTGTTAGTAGTAAAAGACATCAGGTAAATTTTGCATTGTTAACTGTAAGTAAAAGGAAAGTGGCATTTTTTTATTTCACATGGGAAATGAAAAAAGAAATCTTTATTTGAACTTTTTCCTTTGAAGTCGCAGGTTTCATCATGGGAAATTTTTGAGAATTCTAAAGGAGTGTTTTAGTTTTGCTTTGACTCAAAATATCAAGGGTCTTTGCCAAAAACCCCCAATAGTATAAATTAAAATGATTCAGAAATATTTCTTTATGAAACATGATTTAGTATGAAAAGCACTTTTGGATGAATTTGCTGCTCGAAATTGAAAATTTCCAGTGGAAATAAAGTAACACCATAAAAAGTCAGCATTAACAAAACAATATTTTTGGTAAGAAAACCTTCTGCACTAAGTACTGTGGCCAAGAGTAATTACAGTTTATCCAAAAGCCTGAGAGAGCTACAACGGATTTTTGGAACCTTTTAAATATCCCACCTAATGCAGTAATAATGTTGCACAGTGAGAGTGTGAAAAGATTATAGTGAAAGGTTTGTATCCCAGAAGCACCTGAATATAAACATGTTTGTTTAACTGACAACAGCTTTTTCCATACACGATTTTAAATTTGCACAAAACTATAAATAGATAGCACTTTCACTGAAAGCATTAAATTAACCAACTGGGTACTCGACTTTGTAATGTGGAGCAATGTGGAGTGATAATGAACACCATGTGTGTGTGATAATAGGGGTTGTAGAAAATAGATCTGGCCAGCTGGGTGAAAAGGAAATGCTAAAAAAGAAAAAATCTGAAGTCCAAGCCAAAACAAGTGACCTAGTGGAGCAAGTAAAGGTTTGTATTTGGGGCAAGCTAGAGGCCTGAGAGAGATCAGCAATTCAGCAGGGTATTTTTAAGCATATGCTCAAGGTCCTCCTTTTTGGGCAGGAAACTTAAGCATATGCTCAGAGGTTAAGCATCAGCTAAAGTCTCATTGATGTCAATGGGTCTTAAACACATGCCTAGAGATACATATGCGCTGAAGTGCTTTTACAAATAAGAATGGACTGGGGATCAGGGCCTCAGTCCCATGGTATTTCATAGCAGGCTAACCCTGCAACCTCCTGGCTTTCCAAATTCTTCGGAGTAGATCTCATTTATTATACACACAGGACCAGACTTAAGCGTTAAGAACTTGCATTACTGCACATAACTGCCATTGGCCCTTTGGTACTGAAATAAATAGGAAAATACAGATACATTTATAAAACACCAATAATTTCTACTGCAATGTGTCCAAAGAATTCTCTTAATGATAACATTATGCTTAATGAAAGCATAAAATAAGCAGAAATAAGACTTTTGAGCAGGTCATTTAGCCTTTCCATTACTGATGTAAGAAGACTTCCACAAGAATGTATTTAAAGATAAAGCTGAATCTTAACTGAAAATTGACTTAGAGTAATTTATTTTGAAAGAGCACATGGTGCTCTTAATTTTTGTGCAACCAATTGATCTGTATTTCCTTCTGACCTTCCGTGCCTGATGAGTCCACTTATCAACCACAGAGCCGACTGGACATCACTGTAACAACAGAATAGTCACTTTCTTTGCCAATTCAACTTCATGTAGGCAAACTGCAAAGCATTAATCTGCCATTATACAAATTTAGAAATCCACAACAATTATTCTCTGAATCTCAGATTGCAGATTAACATCATGGAAAAAAAATCTCAAAAATTTTTAGGTAAGTTATGTCAGACTCAAGTATGGCTCATCCTTTAAAACTGCATGAAAATGTACCATAAAGCAGCAAGGGGAATTAGTTACTAATGATATTAAATATTTTTTCCATGAAGTTAGTACAGAATTTGAAATTATCAGTGAAAATTCTTCCTGTGCATTTCAGTGAACCTGAACAACCACTTGGTCTTTGCATTTTGTAATTCTCCAAGGATAAATACACAGCAGAGGAAATGGTAATAAAGACGCATTGCATTTAGAACTACTTTAGATGGATTCTGTAAATGATGGCCCATTTTAAAACACCCTTAATGCAACAGGAGCAAACTGGAGTGCATCTGAGTAGCAGGACACTGCCAAAGTACTGCTGTGAGCAAGCACTGCATTGCTTTTCTCTAGTGATGCCACAGAAACAATTATAGCAAAAAGCTGACTTTAACAAACAAACAAACAAACAAAGATAAATAAAATGTATTAAGAAAATCTATTATGTACATGTGTGTTTTCCTTCTGTCACAGGACTCAAGTCTTTAACTGCAGAGCATTATGGTTTGGCATTTCCTGCAAATGCACTGAGGAAAAGCCACAGCAATATAGTATTCCTTCCATAGATGTTAACATTTAAAGACTCACAGAAGTGGCTAATGTTCAATTTCTGGTTAACATTTGATTACTTTCTTGTTTTGTTTTTTCAGATGAAGACAACCTGGTGAAAGCGTTCCCACATTCCTCTTTGCACTTCTGCTGTGACAAAACTTAGCTGATGTAGGCAAATTCAAGTTCTAAAAGCATATATCTTAGTCCAGTTTTGTTACAAGTTTCAGGCTCTTTATTAACTAGGGAAGAGCACCTCTTCCTTCTTGCCCAAGAAAGCTGCTGGTTATCATTCCCATCCCTCTGGTCGGTCGAGTAACACATGATGCTAGCCTAGTATAAATATGAAACAGGTTCCTATGGAATCTGAAATACTGTTTGTACATCCTACCACTGACCACAGCGGAACAATGGAGTGCCAATGACACAGGAAAAAAAAAAACTCTGTTTGCTTGCTCTTTCTGTGCCTCTGTCTGAAATATACCTAACTCCAAAGCTATTATTTATAGTTATGAGGTGACAACTGAGAGCTAGCAGTCTGCTGAGTGAAAAAATGTTTGCATTTATCCTTTCTAGAGATATCCTATATATGCACACACATGCATGTGCAGCAGCTATTCATACTGGACAGGGAGAAATACCTAATCATCTACAGTGCTTATTCAGTGCTATGAAAGAAAAGTAAAGAAAAGTTCTTTATTTTGTGTGAATTAAGTGACAGAACTTCATTTTTTAAGATTATTCAAAATGAAGATAATTTTAATCAAAGCCTACAGCTACACTGGCATAGTTTAAAACACTGAGAAGTAGTGTAAGTTTTCTGTGAACACATCTGGGTATAATTTTTAATTAAAAAATCACCTCTTCTTGCAAAGCAACATATTGCTCACAAATATGTTTTTTTAAAGTCAATCTTGAGCAAAAAGGTTGGCCAGGATAGTCATTAGGAGGAATTTCTTCACAGAAAGGTTTGCCAAGCATTGGAACAGGCTGCCCAGGGAGGTGGTGGAGTCCCCATCCCTGGAAGTGTCTAAGAAAAGACTGGACTTGGCACTGAGCTTCATGGTCTAGGTGACATGGGGCTGTTTGACCAAATATTGGACTCAATGATCTCAGAGGTCTTTTCCAGCCTAATCAGAGTTCTTTTCCAACTTAATTGACTCTGCAATTTTGTGAAAAGAATTTACATTGTTCATACAATCACAAAAATGCTGATGTTGGAGGGGTCTTCTGGAGGTCATCTGGTTCAGCTGCCTGTCAGGACTATCACCAGCTCCAGACCAAGCCACCCCATGGTTTTCCACAGTCAAGTCCCAAAAACCTTTAGGGATAGATGTTCTGCCTCTTCTCTGGGTACCCTGCTCCAATCCTCCCAAGCAAGATTATTCCTAGCTTCCATTCTAACTCTCACAGTCACAATTTGATGTTGTGACCCTTTTTTGGCCACTTGAAACTATGAAGAAGGGTTCCGCTTCATCAGCTCCATAGCTTGCCTTCAAGCAGTTCCAGACTGCCCATAGCTGCTTCCTCATCAGCCTCCACAAGCACAGCACCCTTCAGCTTTCTGTAAAGGGCACATCCCCCAGGCTTCTGGCCACCTTGGTAGACCTCCACTTGTCCCTCTCCAACATCTCTACACTCCCAGTGTTTCAGCCAACCTCACACATCACCTCTATAGTTATGACAAAGAGGATGAGCTCAGCTTCATCAGGATTGCTTGGAAGATTGTCACTGAACAACCCCTTTACTCTGCTGGGATTTACGGTCCAGCCTTTGACAGGCCCAGCTGAGGCAGCTTAAGACACCAGTGCCCCAGGCTGTGCCTTTTCCCAATTCCAGAGGTGACCAACTCCACTTCAGAGACTGCAGAAACAGTTGTGCCCCAACAGCCCTCTTCTGTTATCTCTGCTCTGGGGACAGTACAAGGTGGCAGATCATGAGGCCTATAATATACCTAAATCCCTCGGAGGTCATTTCCAGGTGGACTTTACCTCTGAATTTCAAACAATGTCATTATTCCTGGATCACTTTTCTCCATGAATGGATCATTTCAGAGAAATACAAAAAACAGTTCTATGATCAGATGCAGCCTAAGTCTTATGAATGCTGCCCTTGATTTAAGAGGAGTAGAAATCCCCTGCACAACTCTTTCCAGCAGACAAGCATTTAATAAATCTTGTGAAAGTGTGAGGAAAATATGGGGAAAAAGGAGACACTGATAAGACAAATACTTTCAAAATAGACAACAGTTTCAAAATAGCAACAGACAGTTTAAAGTAATTTTCTAGCCAAGTAATTACAAGAATTCTCTGTCATAATTTCCCATGGAGGAAAAATTTAAAAACAAATAGGTAGTAATCTGCAAGTCTGAACCACAGAAAATCTGTTCTAGTACAGTTCTAAGGGAAGGTTAAAATTTATGTCAAAATGTTTTTCTAATCACACAGAAATTATGGTCTACACCAGTTCTTGCCCCCTGACTGCATGGAGTATGGTGGGTACTAACCCTCCCATGAGCAGTGAGACTGACTTTGGCCTCTTCTTCAGCAGCTCAGCTGTGTACTTCCCTCCTTAAGGTGGGAGAAACAACTACTGAAAAGAAGAACTACTTTCTAATAGCTGTGATTCCACCCAAATCCCAATTTTCAGCATGTCAGGACATTCTGTCCATGTTTCCTACTGAGCAAAACTAACTCCGCTTCCCTGTTCCTTTTGGTATCTCCCTGCTCAGTGCCTTGTTTATAGTCTCTGGGCTGCTTTCCAGAAGCCATCAAAGCTGCCTGGCTCTCCCCACAGGCTAGGAAGAGGGGATGAGGTGGGATTTAGGTTGCCTGACCATGGCCTGAAGCAAAGAGTCTGAGTATCCTGCCAGCAGGTGACAATTGTTTGGCTCTCCTCACCTTTGCCATCATGCATGCTTGATCCAGGCCAAATGCCACCCAGTCCAGGGGCTATCCATTCCTACAACCTTCCAGTCAACCTTTGGGAGTACAGTGTATACACACACACACACTCCTCAGGCGATTCCCTGTGAGTGTGCCAGGCCATTAAAAATGTTTCTTGTTCCCATCTTGGAAATATTTGACCACTTGAAGAGAAATATACTTTTGGCATGAACCCACACTTTGTTTTCATATTCTTTGCTATCAGTAAAGACATTTTAATAAGGCAAAAAAAAAAAAAAATTCTGGATGAATTTGCTCAGTTAAAAGTATTTCTGAATCTACACTGTAAACAGAAACAGAGAGCTGACTCAACAGCAACACTTCCTAAAACCCCAAGACTCAACAGTAAGTTACATACAGGAAACAAGATAGTTTTAGTCATAAAAAGCAAACTCTACTCTCATATTGGGTATTTCTGTCATCTATATGAGACACAGTAATAAGTAATCAGACCTCTGTCGTGTTATTTGCCCAATGCCTTAGCACGCAAACTAGTTCTAGAAAAGTAATAAGCCTATTATGACAATATGAAGGAGATATCTTTCCCTTTTGTACTCCAGACAACTTGAAAAATACCTCTGAAGATGCCTACATACATCTGCCTTCAAGCCATCCGCTGACACAGAACAGCAGTGGCAAAAGCCAGCAAATTCTCACCACTGTGTCTCCTGGAGACACACTGATTTGGGATGGGATTTGGAATTTTGAGTCAAGCTAGATATCAACTCAGTTTGCACCATCGCAGGAGCATAGAGCAACTTCAACACTGCTGAAACCAGTGGATCAGCCATGTGAGCAATGCCTGCTGTTCCCTCTGCGTGGATAGGCTCCTCTTTCCTGCATATCCCTCTATGCAGTCTGGACACGGGTACTGGGAGACCATGTATAACCCTACAAAGCTGCATATTTTCAAGGAATAAACCTCCTAATGCCCCATGGGGCTAAGGCTGGAGATAAAAAAAAAAGGTTTAGCGGGTTCCTCCCTATTTTTATACCTGTCTTATGGTCAGATGTGTTATCAGGTAACCCCTTTCTCAATGGAAAGGGAAAAAGAAAAGTTCTGGTAGTTGATTTGTTGTTTTATGTGAAAATTTTGTTCTAAACTCAGAAATTGTTTTCAAGAAACAGAAACTGTTTGCAAGTTTTTGCTTTTGCAAGGAGTAAAAAGTGCTCCCCTTCAAAGCAAGGAGAGAAGTGCATTAAAAAAAAAAAAAAGAAATGCATAATTTAGGAGTTTCTCACAGGAATAAAAGCACACTCATACAAAAGGACTTATAAGGCAAAATTCACAGGGGTATAAGACCATAATAAAGGAAATATTAAAGCTTACCATTAGCTTTTCTGCTAATCACACACCTAACCTGTCTGACTCCTCTCACACACACCAGAGAAGCTGCTCCTAGGTGAATGTCAGTAAGAACAGACTGCACTACAGCAGACTCAGCATCTTGACCCAGACTAACACTCTTACCTGGACACTAAGGACATTGCTAAAGAAACACAGGCCCTATTGTTAATCATTGCTTTTAGCAAACTTCCCTCACAGCCTGAGCTAAGCACCATATTAAATTGTGAAGAAATCACCAGAACTACTATGCTGCAAGTGACTTTTAAATCAAGTGCATCAGTTATACGATATTTAGCACTGTGCTGTAAAGGGTGGTAAATGGAGGTGTCATAAATATCTGACTTTATCATCTGTTGACTCATAATCCAATGGGATATAAATCATGTAAAGCATGTTTCCAGATTAGGAAAGTCTAGCTGTTCACTATTGTTCTAGCAAACCACATTATTTCTTTGCAGGATCAGGAGTGCCCTCTGATGGATAACAGCTATTACTGGGAAGAAAGAGTTGACTGGAAAGCGGCACATCCTAAATCGTCTATGCAATACAAGAGGCTCTCGCTTCCTGCACCATACATTTGCAGTCTTCTGTATGCTTAACTACTATAAAAATCAACTTTGTCTTCTTGGAAATAACTTTTTGTGTATTTCTCTTTCCATTTCTATCATTTATATTGGTATTAAGGGTATTATTCAGCTGAATATTAAGAAAGACATGACTGGGGAAAACATGTAAACTCTCTTAAGAAGTGCTTATGTGCATGTAAGAGCCCAAGAGCTTGTATGTATTTTTCTAGCTCCAAAACATGTTAACTCTCTCTGCAAACTTTGCCTCATTTACATCCTTAGATGATCACAACAGAACTGTGAGAAAACAGGAAATATTTTTTTCTTCCTCATCTCTAATTGTCAGATATTGAGCATCTTCAGGCTGCTTATAATTTTAAATTTTATCACCTCTAATATCAGCTGCTCTTTCCAAACTGATTTGGGAGGTGGAGAAAAGTCACAGACTTGGAGCTTTCTGCGCAGACAACCACTGTGCCCAGTACCTGGTAACATCTCTCCCTTCCACTTGAGTATCAGGACTGGTGCTAACACCTTTGATGAGACAAAATCCCCCCAAACTGGTCTCAAACACACACTTTCCCTATTGTACACCCAAAAAAAATGTAAATGAAAATTTGAAATATTCAAGCGCTTGCAATAGTCATAAACTGTACCTTTGGGTTAACAGTAATTAATACTAATACTGACCACCCGAAGACCCTTTAAAAAGGCAAAATACTAAGAATTGCACATTGTTTAATAAGTTATAAATGCAAACACCCACAAATTTCAGAGAAAAACCCATATCCTTAGATGTGCAAAGAATGATGGGTGGCATCAAGGAATGTGCCTGGGGAACAGGGAGCTGTGTGCATTTTCCCCACATCTCCATCACTGCTGCTGATGTGCAAAGGCAGCAGTCATTCTGCCCTAGATCTGCTACACCCTGTTGGCAGAGACACATACAAGCTCTGTTCTCTCACTGCTGTATTATTTTATTGTTGTTTTTAAGATCTAAACAAAAATGTCATTTTTAGATTTTCCCTCTGATAAACAAAGGCAGGAGGAGATCACAGCTCCGAATGAAAGAGACCAGTAGAAAGTTTTTCTGTGGCAGATTTTACTCGAGTTTTACATATACCACAGAACCCTAAATATTCTGAAATAGGCAATAATACTTGGATACTGTGATTGTACCGTCCCTTTTCCACGTGGAATTGCAGCCAGCTGAGACTCAGACTGGGACTATCCAGACACTGACCTGGAGTATGAAGCATCACCTCAGCACATCCTTTTGGGGAGAGCCCTGGCGCTCCCGTGTGAAGCCCAGCAGCCTGGCTAGTCCCGGAGGAGCGGGCGCGCTGCCGGGAGCACCTCCAGGCAAAGGTTCCTACCGCTCGTAATGCCTCGGTCTGAGGAAAAACTGCTCAAGGCCCTGTCCCTGAGGGGTTTCTACATTCCGGAGGAGATACTCTGGGGCGAGAGCGGGAGGAGGCAGGTGCCCTGCTCGGGCCGTGCGGCACCCGAGGCGGGCGCGGGGCTCCCGCAGCCGCTGGCCCCGGGAGCGGCTCTGCCCCGGCCGCTCCTGCCCCGGCACCGGCCCCTCAAGGAGGGCTCTGCAATTCCCCCGCTAGCGACGGCCAAGGGGAAACCTACTGCTGTGTCCCCTGAGCTGCCTGCGGCCCCCAATTAACCACAGGCCGTCTAAGAAAGTTTCACGCACTCGCTCCAGACGGTGATCCCTTCCCAAGGCTCCAGGCTCCGCCGCCATCACCCCGGGCTGCGAGAAGGAGGCAGCGGGGGGAACACCGAGCCCCTGCAGCTCGGAGCCGGCAGAGCCATCGCCTTTCCCGGCTGGAGGGCTCCCCGCCCGCCGCTGCCAGCATCCCCCCTCCCCGCTCTGGCTGTGGGGCCGCGGGAGGCAGCGGGCGGCACGCAGGGGAGCAGCGCGGGCGCGGAGGGCAGCGCAGCAAGGGCGATCCCCGGCACCGCGCACGTACACCGCCTGTGCCTCGGGAGCGCGCAGGGCAGCGGGTGTCCGGAGTGCCCTGGAGCCTTCGGAGCCTCCTTAGAAAAGGCAGGGAAACGGCCTGGGAAAT
The DNA here is from genome assembly GCA_013390045.1 of Picathartes gymnocephalus. Taxonomy (NCBI): domain Eukaryota; kingdom Metazoa; phylum Chordata; class Aves; order Passeriformes; family Picathartidae; genus Picathartes; species Picathartes gymnocephalus. The sequence goes on from WEKY01044164.1 coordinate 35,736, forward strand.
CACTTGGAATTTCAGCTAATTTATGCTGAATTGGTGGAAGAGTGTTAAGGTCTACATGAAACATCCTTTGCGCTTTTCAGTGGGCCGGTTAATTTTCTGTTCAGATTACTAGTTAATGAAAATGTCTTAAGTGGTGCCTTTTGGCTGGTTTTAGAGGAGGACTTCCATTTTCATGCTAAAAACCTTTCCCGCACATCTACCACTGCCACCCACACCACCCTTTTGAAGACGCTGGAGAAGAGGAAGCTCAGGGGTGACCTTATCACTCTCCACAACTCCCTAAAAAGAGGCTGTAGCCAGGTGGGGGTCGGCCTCTTCTCCCAGGCAAGCAGTGACAGGACAAGAGGACATATTCTAAAATTGCACCAGGGGAGGTTTAGGTTGGACGTTAGGAGGAATTCTTCACAGAAAAGGTGATTAGAGGTTGGAATGGGCTGCCCAGGAAGGTGATAGAGTCACCACCCCTGGAGGTGGTAAAGGAAAGACCAGATGTGGCATTTAGTGCCATGGTCTGGTTGACAAGGTGGTGTTCGGTCATAGGTTGGACTTGATGATCTCAATGGTCTTTTCCAACCTAATTGATTTTGTAATTCTGTTGCTGTCACCCACAGGCCTGCTGTCATCTGTGAGCCTGGTGGGTGGCTTGCATATGCACACCCCAGACAAGTGGCATGATAGCTCTGCAGGAAACGTTTCTAGCAGAAAACTGGAAGTCCTGCTTTAAAACTAGCCAAAGGGCACCGCTTTAGATATTTTCATGAAAAAATAATCTGAATAGAAAATAAAACAGGCCCACTAAAAAATGGAAAAGAAATTTTTTTTTGACCTTAATACTTTTCCACCAATTTAAGAATAAATTAGCTAAAATTCAAAATTATGTGCCCTTCCAAATTAAAAAAAAAAAAATGTTCCAATTTAAAAGGATGCTCTTATCATCTCTTCAAAACACTTTTCCATTAATAGGAACTGACCCTTTTAACTTGACATTTTGTTCTAAATGTAAGCATTGTCTAGTGGAATAATAATCATCATAATAATCATCATCATAATATCACCAACAGTATTTGGCATCACAAATACTGAGAGATCCCAGCTCTCTTCTGAAATCCCAGTGTCTCTAGTATCTAAACATAGCAGTGTGCAATACCTGCTGTTACTGTTTAGCTATGGCAGTAGCATCTACAAAATAAAATCTGTTTTTGAAATGTGAGATGGGTGGTAAAAAAAATTGGGCTAAGGGAAAATACTTGTACTTTTCTAACAGGAACTAAACTGTACTCAGAAACAGCAGCTGGCTTAGGAGTATGCAAAATAATATGGTAAAAGAAGATGCCTACTGGGTCTTTCCTGTGTTCATGGCCCTTGGTGAGGTTCTTATGTTATGAACAATGTCAGAAGGAAAGTACCTGAGCTGGAGCCAGGGAAAGAGAGTTACAGATTTTTGAGGTTGTCCTTCGGTGAAAACTTTATTGTTTGAAGTTGTCCTGGGTTTCTGTAGAATAGAATATTGCCTTTTGTTGCTGCATAGCACTGAAGAAGCAAAATTACTGCCATTTGTACTCTCAAGTGTTTGGGGTATTACCAGTTGTGTGACACCATTCCTGTGTGAACACAAGGTTTAAATTTATTCACCAAAGTTTGACTGGACTTAGTGTTTATAGGTGTTGTACTTTTCATTTTGCTTGTCATTCCCCTGGTCTGAAATCTTCTTTTGATTTGCTGACGATTCAGGGCAACCATGAATCAAACACAATAGATATGAGAAATGCAGAATTAAAAGCAGTCCAGAAACAGAACTCTATGGACCAAAAGGCAGTGAATTCTGTAGTCACTGGGATGGATGGACTTTAATTTGTCAATAATTCATCAGTGTTATGGAGAAGTATCAGTAATAAAATGATATGAAAATACCAGTCTGGTTGCTTTATGGACAAACTGACCTAGCCAGTCCAACACCTTGAATGAGGGGAGACTGACATGCAAACCATGGTCTATACATCTTTACCCTTCAGGCATGCCGAGGTGATGGCAAGATCAAAGAGGCTTTTGAAATGCCAAGTTCTGAGAAAGGAAATTGGGAAATATAACTCCAGAGTTAGCTGGAGGGGGCAGGGATGAGGGTCATGTTAGAAGGTGTTAACCACTGTAGAGAGAAGAGAGACTCTTATCCCAGATGGTGCAGACGTTTCATTGTTGAAATACAACTGTGACCAGCCCATGTTATAAGGTAATGAAATCTGTCACAACTGGAACATCAAAAGTAGTCACAGGCCATAAAGGAACGGTGTTTGTGGGAGCAGTAGGGCCAAGAAATGTCGGACACTGGAGGCTGTGTCTCTGAGATGCTGTAGCCAAGAGGATCAGAAAGGAGAGGAAGGAAGGGATTGTCTTGCTGACAGCTGCCCGAGGATAGGAGGGCAGGACAAGTAAGATATTGCTTCCTTTGTAATGAATCCAAGATGTACCTCCATAGCCTGACGTTTACTGAGTAAACTCAGTTAGTTGCTCGCTCAGACAAGTCCTTTCAGTCCACTCTGGTTTTCCTATACATTCTTACTACATTCTGTTTTAATTAGACCAGTTTGTCCTTGATTGTTTGCAAATTTCATGCAGACTTTTCCTTAGCGGCGCTTCTAAAGAACAGGAACTACAGATGGATTCCTGGAGCCTATCATAGTTGGGATGTTTGGTCAAAGGGGCTTGCACTATGGAGAATTCTCACAGGAGATGGCACTTGCAGAACTGGGGACTGGCAAACACAAAGGAAATACCTGGATGGTCAGATGCCTTTTTATCTTCCTCTGAATTTCTTATGACTTAGAATTTGAGTATAATGGAAGTCAAATCAGAAAGAGGGATGTCAGTCAGCTTTCATGAAAATAAATGCTGCAAAGTAGAAATGTACTGAAAAGTGCAAACTAATTGCAGGAAAATAGGGAAGAGCAGACTAAAAAATGCAAGTAGCAGAACTAGACGCTTCCAGCAGAGTGCAGCATTACCCTGGATGAGTTGTGCAGGAGCATGATGGCTGTGAACTGCTTGCCTACAGATAAAATAGTAGCTGTATGTTGCAAATAAATCTCGCAGAAAAATAATTACATCTTTCCATTTGTGACTTTTGAATAATACTTAGATGTTCTTAAATTATTGACTGTGTATGATAAATGTGTTGGGGATGGAAAGTAGGAGAAAGAGTCTGAGACTGGTATTGGAAGTGGGAGCCAGGAAGATCCAGGCCAGACACATGGAGAGGAGTGGATGCTGAGCCAAAGAAATAATGAGTTGACTGGTAGCCTGGCGATAGGGCAGGACACTGGAAATAGATGAACTCACAGGACTGACAGAGCAGAGAATGAAATGAGAGGAAGTACAGGCAAAGAGAACAGGATTAATACCTGGAGCCAGAGACAGGAAATAAAAAAACATACTGGAAGAGATGAGACAGGTGGGATCAAAGAGAGAAAGAATAAGCAGAAAGGATATTCTGTTAACCAGTAAAGCCCATATCTCTACAGAGGCCTTGAGGTGACACTGTTCTGCTTCCTGAGAGTCTCTGTGAAACCCCATGTCTGGCATAATATATTATTGTCCTATCATGGATGAAAACATGCTGTTGCTGTCTCTCCTTTTGGAAAAAGTCACCAGGAAGAAGTCAATACTGTGGATTTAGAGGTCCTAAGCCTACTGTGGTATCATGGAAATAATAAGATACTGGCACGTGATAGAACTTGTGACCTTTGTTCTCATTTTCTTTTTTAATAAAGCTAGGACATGGCAGACAAAATTATTTTTTCAAACCTTTTTAGGGTTGCAGAGTCAAATCTAGAAAAGTCAGGCAATGGGACAATCGGAGGCTTTTACCCAGTCCTCTGTGAAAAGGCATCATGATGGGTCCTTGAACTACATGGCCACCTGCATCTTTTTCTCCTGGAATTCTCTTTAATTTTCTGTATGGAAAAAGCTTGTTTTGGGGGTGATCAGATTTGTACAGTGAAGGAGGGTAACTTCCTCCCCTTTATACCTCATTTGTTGCAGAAATACAAAGGACATAAGACATGAGAAGTTTATAGAAGAAGGACGATGCCATGGTTAGAGTCACCAGACAAACCCCGAATAACAGCACTTTACTTCAGCACCTTAGCACATTCCTAGCTTTGCCATGGTATTTGGGAATTCACTTAGAGAAACTTTGCTAGTTGCTTTTGTTTTCTTCTGCTTTTTTAGCTCACTTTTGTTTTCTAAGAGGTGATCATGTCATAGGGTGCTTGACTTGAGGATCAGTGGTGTGCAGGGTGTAGGACTACCAAAGACTACAGCTGAAGAGTTACCATGCTTGAGACAAGGACTACACCCACCTGACCACTCTGGAAAGCCATGTCTTAGGAGACTGAAGCTGGGGAAGGTAACAATTCTAATCTTAATTTCTGTGCAGCAAAAATCCCTGATTTATAAAATGGTGATGATGATATTGCTACATTACTCCACAGAAGCAGTTTAGACATTAAATAACATTTTGGTAACACTAAGGGTACAGCAGTGAGGGATTCCATAGGCCATCTGGTACATGAATCAGAGGTGCAATTGGAAAGCATATTTTATGATCTTCTAATTAAAATCCAATCATAACATATATAGAGTGAAATGAAATTAATATTCTGTGGCCAACGTGAGATTCATCTGACCTAGTTTTAGTCATCTAGACTTGCACTTGTCAGTAGAGATTTTATTCCAAAATAGGTGTCCATGACAGGCAGGGTACTTGTCTCTCTCTGTCTACTTGCTAGCTACTTTCTCAGAGAAAATTTATTTAAGAACTAGGTATTTTGCTTCATGGCTTAAAAATTACTATGATATTTCACATTGTTTGTGAAAGCCAATGTTCTTTATTAATGCCAGGTGCAAAATACACAACTACACCAGGTCAGTCAAGAAGAGACACAGCTATCTGGTGAATTTTACTTCCAAACTTTATTTTCTGACCAAAAAATAAAGATGTAAGTAAAATCCAACTTTGATCTCAAAACTTGTTTTATTTTAGATTCCTACGTTATCTTTTCCAGACCCTTTTTTTTCTACCTGATATTTTTCCCTAGACAGTTCTTTGTTTAACAGCCTGCTCCATGTACTCTTAATCTGGACTGTAAACTCTGGCCTAGGGGCTCTTTTTTATGTGCTGTCTGTGTAACACCTAACATCTGAGACACCTCTTGGGTTTGAAACTAAGCACTTCTATAGAACAGGTAATAAATACTCATAATACCATTATCATAATGGTTTCAGTCAAGTAGAAGTGAAGCAGTATCTGTCAGAGATCCATGGCTGAATCTAGCGCTGCATCCAGGAGGTCTAAACAGTACTGGTGAAATTTCTACAGTGAACCATAACATGCAGGTGCCATGGGAACGGAAACAGAGACTGAGGAACTTAAATCTGCTTTCAGCAGCAGCACAGGGTTCAGCCAACCACACGTGGTTGCTGTTCCATTCTCAGGGAAGAAGTAGTGACTGTCCCATACCAGCTGGAAGGGATGCTGTGAGTCACTGGCATCTTCCCACTCAGCTCTACTCTGCTGTGGAAAGGAAGGAGCATTTTTCTAGAGGTTTTTTTGACATTTCTGACTAACCATACTGCCTGAGAAATTTCATTATAGAGCTCCCCAAAAAATTAGGGGCAATAGACACTCTCCCTATCTCCTCAATCACATGCACAGAGTAGTGAATTGTCCTCAATGAACGCAAAGTACCTTTTCATTTTATTAAATTAAAATCACTGTATCAGAGATAAAGCAGTAGATACTACATCAGTTAATGCCACAAGGCTAACAGCAGTTAGTGATATCAGCAGGAACTGATGCACAGGAGTATGAGGAAGAACTTCTTTACTGTGCAGGTGACTGAGCACTGGAATAGGTTGCCCACAGAGGGTCTGGAGTGCCCCTCGCTGGAGATATTCAAGAACCATCTGGATGCAATCCTGTGCTTGAGCAGCGAGGTTGGACCAGATGACCCACTATGGTTCCTTCCAACCTGCTCCATTCTGTGATTCTGTGATATGGAGAAAAGTGAAAAATAGAGCCGCACCAAAAGGGACTGAGTCTGTTTGGACTAAACATTGAAATGAAAATTCGTACTTCCAAGACATAGAAGGGAGAGACAGTAGATGTGGATCCCCACCTCACCAGGATGGAGATGAGAATGATGTCCAAAGGATTTACAGAGGGAAAGAACAGTGTGGGGGACTGTTCTGTTGTATAAGACATACCTAAGAGCCCATTACCACAGGCATGAGAGCATGCCCAAGGAGGGCACATTCTTGTTCAGCCCTGCAAAAACAATGACAGCATGTCTCAGAGATTATGTGAGCCAGGGCAAAGTGAAGACATGCATGGAGGTGATGAGCTATATGAGAAGCCAAGGACATTTTTTATGTCCTGGACAGCCTTCTGAAATCTGCTGAGACAGTTCATTGCTCTGGGTTCTCATTCAGTTCAGATTCCCTCCATCACATAGCTAGAAGGACAGCTTATGTCAAGGCTGAAGAGGGAAGTCTGGCCATTCCTGTAATACCTCCAAGCAAAGAAATGCTGTCAATCACCATTCCTTGCAGCTTAGTAGATTGCTGAGGCAGACCTCCCTGGAATTTTTGTGGTAGAACATGAGAAATTGCACCCATGTGGGACATGTACCCAGCTGGCTGGCAGGGTCTGTGACAGCTCAGACATCTCAGAGCCAGTCCCTGAAGAGAGGACTCTCTTGGCCACAGTGCTCCGAGTTCCTCATCTATTGCAGCTGTCTTGGCCCATTCCAGAATATTTGGAAACCAAGTATTTTGTAACATCTGATGTGAGCTGCTAGGCTTTGCAACAGAGATGCCAGGAAGGAATACAGTGACAAATCAAACTTTTTATGGGAAGCCCTGTGCGGACACTCCAGAAATTTCTTCTAGCAGCATTTGAACTCTAAAATCAAGATATATAAATTAGCCTTTGCACCACGCTGGCCTCCAGAGTAAGACAAATAATTTGTTTCCCATCCAGTTTTGCTGAGTGACCTAGAAGAACAATACAGATCAACCTACTTCATAGAGGGAAACAACAAAGGAGGGTTAATACCCATGGTCTCTCAAGGTACTGCTGGCCAGCTGTGGAGGTCACCAGCCAAGGTTTGCAACACTTGCCCGTGTCAGAACTAGTTCTGTGTGAAAGGTTTGGAGACGGTTAAAGAAACTTCAGGAGAGATTTTCTGAGATATATGCCAGTGCAGAATATGAAGACTGATCTCCACTGTCATGGGATGTGCCACTGCCATCCTGGAGAAGTCTTAATCACTTATTTCGGAGGAGCAGAGGGGAAGCAAGGAAGGAGTCAACTACATTACACATTAAGCCCTTTGTTCCCTCTCTTTAGCTCTCTCTCTTTCTTGCTTGAGAAGAGAGACTTGCTAGACAGACACTCTCTGATGCTCTCCTGTCTTCTCTCACTTCAGTTCTAGCAGTCTCAGGTTTATTTCTGTATATTTTCACAATGTTACTCTTTTCCTTAAAGCATCAGTGACAGGCTGGAGAGGCAGCGATAGGAGCAGATGGATTAGGTATCCAGTGACATCTTATTTTAGTAGCACATCCCTTGGCTCAGATATCCTTGTTTTGGGCATCCCAAAATGATTCTGGAGTAGGCCATTCTAGCATAACACTAGTCTCACATATTTTCTCTCTTATTGCCCAAATTAATATCCAAGAAGCTGTTTTCCAGGATAAAAACAGCATCATCAAAGAGCCCTTCCCACAGCAAAGGGGTGCCTATTTATGCATCTGATCACCTCGTAAATGGATGTCACATGAGATGAGACCTTCACAGAATCAGATGGAGAAGCTTCCTAAGAGACTCATCATGGATGGCCAAGGCCAGCAGGCACAAGTGGCAGGGTGCCCCCCCACGAGTCCACCCTGTTCCATGAGGTGCAGGGTCAATTCAGGACAGCCCTGGCTGTTTCTGCTACACTCTGCCCAACCCGACTAAAGCATGTGTGTTCCAGGCATGAAGAGCTCTGTGGTGTTTGGGATAGGGCTGTGCTGTACTAGCCAAAGACAATATTGTGTATACAAGTACTTTTTGCTTCCTGTGGGGTTTTGCTGTGTCCCTGTGTTTGCACGTAGCTGTGGTGGGCAGAACCAACATCTGTTTAGAAATGGTGTGGCTGTGGACAGGGATTGATGAGGAGAGGAAACAAGGCCAGACAGATGCCAACGAGATAAATGGTATTGGTGCAAACAAACATCCAGAAGCAGAGCGACTGGCCAGATTTACCTTTGTTTCTCGCACAGCTGACTTCCTAGCAGATTTGAGACACTTGGTAATGATGGCATTCCTATTTGTCTAGCAGATTAGAGCAGGGCCACTGGATCAGGATGAAGTGGATGTGACTAAACTCAGGACCGGTGTTTACTTTCAACATACTGTGAGCCATTCAAACTTACCGAGTCAGCAGAGATCTAGTCACTACAGGGAATGCACCCCAAAGAGCAATCCATCAGAGCAACCATGGCATGAGACACTCAGTTGCCCAAAAAGAGACAGCCAGACATCCAGACCTCTGCCATATGAGGCTGGCGTGTATGGCACAAGACCTACACAAGATCCTCCTTACTAGAGGGAAATATGGAGATGGCCGAGCAAAACCAGCACCTTTGTTTGAGTGATGAATCCCAGCTGCTGTGTTTACTGTAGTGTGACCAGATCCCTCCCTAACCACCCATGACTGTCCCAACCAGATTTCCATTGGCCATAGTGAAAGTTTAAGCAAACTAGAGCACATGTAGGCACCTCCTTGTGGACACCTAAATGTGTCTTGGCTTTGAACTGAATCCCAGCCAGGCCGCCAGCACAGCCCAGCTGAGGTAAAAAAGCATAGCCAAAGAGGATGTGAAAAGGACAGGAGGAAGCACAACTCCAGATTTTGCTAGCATGCAGCTCATGCCATTAAGGATCCCCCTGTGGTGGGGTGGGCGGTGCACAGTGCAGTCACCAGGGCTATTACAAGATACCTCACAGCTGTTTTAATTCAAGTCACGTATGGGAGCACAGGGACAGCGGAGCAGAGGCATCATGGAAGAAAATACAGGTTCATTCATTTTCCAGCCATCTGAGGAAACAAACAAACCAAATGAGTCCAGATTCCATTCCGTGGACTTCGGGTACCCAGGAAACTGGGGCATTACATCATCTGGCAGAAAGGAGACAGCAGCTCGTTCAGCTTCTGTAACGCTGTAAGAAACCACCACTACCCTGCACAGTGGGGGAGCTTCTGTTTTTAAGGGAAAGAGTGACCTGTTGGTCACCACTTACAATGTGTGATTGTCCAGAAGTTCCAAGGAAGTGTACAGAAGTGACAGCACCTCGACTTTGAAAAATTTCTTTCTCCAGATAATTTTGTTTAATAGTGGAAGAAGATGTGGTCTCGTACTGTGAATGCATGAATTAAAGGAGCAGGTGGGACCCCCAGCCAGTCTGATTTACCCAAGAGATGGTCACCCCATGCCGTACCCCTAACAAGCTGGTTTTTTAAGGCCTTGGCAGATTTTCCCCTCATCGTGCATTTGCCAAACCACAACTAAGTGCTTTGCATTTAGCCACGGAAAGAAAATCTTGAAAGCAATTCATGAATCTACACTAAAACCACTAGAGCTATAATTAAATCAACTCTTAAAGTAGTGTGACTGTTTTTATGGCTGAAATAGCAGTTTTTTATTTTAAGCATCATTGGAGAAAGAGGAGGAGAGAGGCAAACATTTCCATGTGAAGGCTTGGAAACTCCTTTCAGCGTTCTAAACATTCACCAAGGCTTCCTGTGAGCATTGGAGTTTGTCCTTTCCCTGCTGGCTGGATTTTCATCTTGTTTGAGCTCCAGCAGCCGGCTGAAAGCCCTTCTCCAACCCGACAGCAGCTGTCTTCGGGTGAAGGACATCGGTGGGACACTGGGGACCGGGACGTGCGCGGGCGCAGGGCATTGCCCGGGGCTCGGAGAGCCCCGAGAACGGGCGGACAGCGAGTGGGCAGCGAGGCGCGACAAGGACACAGCCGGCAGCCCCGGGCGGCCGCCCGGAGCCCTCCTGGCACACGTCCAGCAGACGCGGAGCACCTGCGGCCGGCGGGCAGCCCGTGCCTGGCGGCGGACGGGCGGGTCACAGCCGGGGGCTCCCCGGGCCGGCGCGCAGGCTGCGCGGTGTCCCCG
>WEKY01044164.1:46162-83482 GCA_013390045.1 Picathartes gymnocephalus
GCTTCGGCGGCGTGGCGCGGAGAGCGGCGCGGGTGGCGGCGGAGCGGGCCGCGCACCGCAACGTCCTGCTGCTGGACGCCGGGGACCAGTACCAGGGCACCGTGTGGTTCTCCCGCTTCAAGGGCCGGGAGGCGGTCCACTTCATGAACCTCCTGCGCTACGATGCCATGGTAATGCGCGCCGGGGGACGGAGAGAGGCGCGGTGGGGTCTTCCTCTCTCCCCTTGGGTGCTGGGTCTGTTCCTGCCTTTCCTCGCCCGTCGCCGGATTTTCGCACTGTCGCCTCCTTGAGTGCGTAAAGTTGCACCAGAAAAGGCTGTAGGTAATGCTAAAATCGTGGCCAAAGGCAACTGGGAGACAAGCAAGGAGAAGGGAAGTGAAGTGCTGAGTGACGGGCTCCCGGCCGAATTAAGTCGTGAGCTGGCAGCCCCACGGGCAGCCAGAAACCAGGAGATGATGGCAAGGCTACACAGAGCGATGCAATGGAACTCTCCTTGGGAGATGCAGGGTTTGGGGGCGGGGAAAGGGCTGGACGGGTCCTGCCGGAGAGGGATCGGCAAGCCATGGAATGACCCCAGCAAAAGCCGGGCGAAGAGTCTGGTCTGCGAAAGAGGAGTTAACTCTGCCTGAGACTCGCATCCTGTCCTGCTTCGGTCCTGCGGGAGGGGACAGATGGCACACGTTGGTAGTGCTGTTTCAAAGGATGGAGGTTTTTAGTTTTCATCAATCCCACCCTGGTTGTGTCCAGTCCCATCGGAGCTGTTGTCGTGACAGGGTATAAGGGGCTGTGTACAAACCGACCAGAGACTACAACAGCGCCTTGGTGAGGAAGGTCTCTGAGACTGTGCTAATCGTGCACCTTTACGCTGTCTCTTTTGGTCGTGCAAGTGCTGAGAGGAAGGTAGTATTTGTGGCTGAGATTGGGGGATGTCACTCCATTTCCTTAAATAGTTTGTCTTAGGGCGATGGCTTATTTTGCTTGTGTACAACCCAGAAAGGAGAGAGATTAAAATCATGTTTGAGCATGATTGCTGTTTTTGTGAAAGTGACTGGATACTCATTTCATCCCAATTGACAGCTCGAGGGGAAAATCTTCTGGGCATATCACATTCTCTGTCTTCATTATTTTTGCTTTTTCTGGAAAGGACAGTGCTTTCCTTTCCAGGTAAAAATGGCTTCACCTGTGTATTCCCTCTGCCTCAGGACAGCTGTGGAAGGAGAAGTCATGCCCCAGTGCACTTTCTTAGGCTATGCACCAGACAGGTCCGTGAGGGATACTGCTCCCTGTTCACATGCCCTAGTGAGCGGTTTTCTAATTGTAAAACTAACATTAACAAGGTCTTTCCTCCCCATGGTGATGGAGAGGAGTGTGTGCATTCAGGACTCATCCTCACTGAGAGCTGGGGAGCACCTTGGGATTCTGCAGTGCCGAAATAGCTTGAGGTGTTTTTTCCTACCTTTCTTCACAAAGCTTTCTGCTGTCTTGTCATTTTTCAGTCTTGTGCTTGCTGGTTTAACTGGTTCATGAGCAGCCTGCGAGCCTGTACAGTTCCTGATTATATCACAAGAACTTTTTTAGGCAGTATTGAAGTACTGTTCACTTTTAGAAACAAGTTATGTACGAAGCACCTGATTTTGGAGATACCATGAGCTTTTTCATCAGAATAAGCTTTAAAAACAAACCCACCCCATACCAGATAGCCAGAGGCTTGTGCCAGATGTGAATGCCTTAGGTGAAGTGGTCAACCACTTGTTCTCTGTGGAGGTGTTGCTTATTATAATTTGAATAGAAGGTGACAGGATAAGTGCTAAACGTTCTGTAGCTCCTGAGTCTTTCTTTGCAGCCGAAGAGCCTGAGGAACAGTGTCGGGCAGTGCTGCAGCACTTGTCTCTGTTCTGTCTGTGGACCGTGGTGGGCCATGCAGTGAGGATGGTGGCTGGGTGGGGGCACAGGGAGCAAGGTAAGAGCACTGAGAAGGGTGAGCTAGTGTTTCTTTAAGCAAAATTTGGGAAGTCACATCCCTGGCAGAAGGGGCGGGGATTACTGAAATGTTTAGAAGTGAGCTACGGGACTAGGATTACAAACAGGATGAAGGAGGGAGCATGAGTCATTAAAGTTGCTACAGGATGCAGGCAGGAGCCATAGGAGGATTTAGGACAGCCTGGAAGTGTTAGAGGTTTGCTCCACAAATGAGAGAAATTTCCTCTTTTAAGTTTACCTTTTTCTCATTTATACCTGTTATCACCTGCAGGTTTTTTTCTCCTGTTTCATTGCCTTCCAAAAATTTTCATGGCATTAGCTTTTTTTCTGCTGTAATTAAGACTAAAATCCAATTTAAATACCACAAAGGCAGTAATTGGAGGGGTGATGGAAGTCTTCTAACTTTATTTGAAGTTGCATCCTTCTGTTAATTCATATCCTAATTTTTGAAATATTTTTAGACTTGCTCCTTGTAAAAAAGAGGATTATATAATCACACGCTGTGTGCCTGAATATTTCTGTTTATTCCCCCTTGTGACTTACACTTGCGCTGGCCAACGGATTCAGATTTGGTGAGAGGATTTTGTACAGGTGCAGAGTCCTAGGAGCTCTGGGTGTAAGGGTAGTTAGGTAGAGTATAGGAACCCAAAATAGTCCACATCTTCCTCCTCAGAGGAGGATTTGCATCAAAAATAAAAGTGTATCATTAGCCACCAGTGATTTCTCAGGAACAACCTTGTAACCACCCACACCATGGGAAAAGTTTTGATTAAAGCTAGTGTCCTAATGGACATGAAATAATCCAAACACAAGACAAAGCCAAGAGAAACAAACTTTCCTAACTGGTTGGTTGGGTAAGGGTTTTGGGGTTTTTGTTTCCTTAACAAGCTGGCAGTTATATCCAATTCAATTTCTTAATTTATTTGCAACCTTTTTTGTTGAGGTTTAATGGCATATTTAGGAAGAAGAGAAGTGATGTGCACCTGCCAAAAGGAAAGAGCTTGTTACCATTCTAATATACTCTACCAGTCCACAGATATCTTTTCAGAACACCCAGACAGCATCAAGATGAATGTCTTTGGTTTTGTTTTTTTTTTCCTCTCTCTTTATTAGTACTTTTTTAACAGCAAATTAGATTGCAATTAGAATACAGTTAGAAATGGAACACAATTGGAGTGCATTCTGTCTTCCCAAGTCAGGATTTTTTTAAAGATAGTTCTTGGTTCTTTTGGAAAAGTGCTGCAGTAGCACACAAACAATTTGGCTTCTTTCCAGGGCTCTGAGTAGTGTTCTCACCAGTGTCAGCAGGAGCAGCTGATTTCCAATGCAAATTACTGCCAATATCCTGAAATTTCCACAGAGCCACTGACTACCTGCCTGTGAGGATAAAATAAGTCAGGAGTCTTTGTCTGTCCCAAAAGAAAGACACTGCCAATCAATTGATTGAAATAATGAGCTCCCAAACCTGTGGTGGCTTCAAGGTCCTGCTTGGTGTGGAACATGATCAGGGTTAAAACATCCATTTGGAGAATAAAAGTTGGAGCAAGCACAGCTGGGTGTGTGGGTTGTTTAGTAGAACAGAAGAGTATATCAGCCTTCTGAGATGATGACTGTACATTTGCCCACTTAATCTCAGAATGAAATTAAGAGCACACTTATGCCTGGAAGAGTTGGCCCATTGGCTTTAGTACCTCTTACGTGCTTTGCTCCAGCTGCAACCTGAAACCTTGATGAACTTAGTATGTACCGGGTTACACAATTATTTTGTTTCTGTGGATACATATTTACCTTCCCTGACACCTAAATATGCTACGAAGTCCTTGCGCGTGTTGTGCTTCTGCAATATGCCATCTGTGGAGGTTTTGCTGGCTTATCCCCAAACTTTCAGGCACAGGCACGTGGCAGCTTAGGTTAAGCATGAAAAAGGGGCAGGTAGGAGAAATTTCCCTCGAGTCAAGTCCCTTTTTGTCCGCTTAACCAGCCTGGAAAAACCAAACATTCTCATCTGGGTGGTATTACCTTGCTAATAAATAAACTGGACTGCTCATTTTGTGTGGCAGTCCTGATGCTTCACAGTGTTAAGTGTACACACACCTGTGTGCACACACACCCACCATGGATTGTCTGTGGGGATTCTTCCTAACTGATGAACATCTTCCATAGGCATGTAATGATATTGATGGTGGATAGAAAATTATATTTTCTTGTTGCATGTTAAAGCACAGAGGAAACTTTACTAGATGCAAAATAAATATGTTTTTAAAAATGTAGTCCAAGAACAAAGCTCTTAAAATACACTTTTTATTTTAAAGATAAATATTGTCATTGATATTTAGCATTTTCCTCAGTATTTAAACAATGTATTTTCCATACACAAAATACATGTTTTCCTTTGTGGTTATTGTTAATCATCTTTTTTAGAGATATAGGATGAAAAATGAGAGGGTGTTAATGTGATACACGGTCACAAAGAGATTTTGGATCTCAACTTTCACATCTGTATTCATGCAAGAGAGTCTGAAAAACAAAAAGCTATATCTAAAAAGAAAAATAACCCAACCATTTCTGTGTTCATGAGAAACAGGAATGTGTTGGTTTAGAAAAGCTGGGGTTTTCTTTCATAGAATGTAGACTTTGTTTTCTCAAACATACCATGTATATAACTTACGAGACTATATAAACTGAATATTTGGGGTAGGGTCTCATATTTTTCTCTTGCTTTTTGCAGGCTTTGGGTAACCATGAGTTTGATGAAGGTGTGAGTGGATTATTGGATCCTCTTCTTAAAAACGCGAATTTTACGGTCCTGAGTGCAAATATTAAAGGGAAAACTCCACTAGCAAACGAAATGATGAAATATGTTCATCCTTTCAAAATAGTTCGTTTTGACTCAGAATCAGTTGGAATTGTTGGCTACACTACAAAGGAAACTTCTTTTCTTTCACAGCCAGGTATGTTTTCTTTAGTATGTAAGTTTATGTCCTTTGTTACTATTTTGTTACTTGCCTACTTTTTTAAATCCAAAGATTTATGTTTTCAGCAGAAAAGTGGGAAGTCTGTTGTTTTATCAGTATTTACTTGTATTACTCAACTTTGCTTGATTTTTAACCTTTAAAAGGCTTGCTAACATTAAAACCCTCTTTCATACAGACCTGGACCATATCTAAGAATATTAGAAAGTCAGTGAGATTGCAGGAGATCTCAGGGGCCACTGGGATTTTTATTCTTACTTGGGTTTTTTAAGTTATATTCCATTATATTTTATTGTTATTTATCCATTTAAACAAAAGTTAAAACATGAATACAACTTGTCTCTGGCATGAAGTGTGACGTTAATCTGTGTGTTGAAATTTTGTTCTTGAGTGCCTCCATGCCCAAAAACAAGGAGAGGTTCGTACTTGTTTTTGAAGCAAAAGTTGCCCAAGATGTTTTTAGCCTCTCAAAATATTTGCAGAAATTAGACTACAGAAGGTACAGCCATTCAGCTTTTACCGCAATTGCTTCATTCATGAGTAAAAGTAGAATTGATGAGGAAAAAGACTTCTCAATTTCTGACTATTTTTTCCAGTGTTTCAGGAGGTTTTGTTTGATGAGGGTTTTGTTTGGGTTTGGTTTTTTTAAGTAAAATAAAATGATCTACTGGAATGAGAAACACATTTAGATCAGCAGTAGGAGATATGAGTCACTGCCTGCTCAGAGTTCAGCCCATATGTGACAAAAACAGTTTCTTTCTTGGGTTTTGCAGTTAGGGGTGTTCTAAGCACTGCTTTAAAACACGTTCACATTGAAAAGGAACTTCATATTATTATTTCTGTTTCTGTCACTTAGTAATACAGAAGTAGTGCATTGTTTTCATGACAAAAGGAATATTCAATACTTTGAGGAAGTATTAGAATATAAAACTATTCCTTCTGTGTTTTTGAATTCCAGTGCTGTATGTTTAAACCATCAAGAAATGGACACCTGAGGTCTGAATAGACTTATTGATCTCACTTCTATTTTTCAGTGATGTGGTTTTGGATTCCTTTTTTGCCCCCAACAACAACAACAAAAAATTGATCTGTATTTTGTGTAGGCAATAGAATTTTACCTGTGCCTGAGGGTATGAGGGTAGATATCATCTGACATCTTGCTAAGTTTGAATAATGAAAGTCAATATTGTCCTCCATTAGGGATTAATAAAATCTGCTCCCACTCTTCTTATAAACACCTGTGCTGGGGCAGCAAGATCATAAAAGTAACTTTCTTGCAAATAAATACACTAGGTGAAAATCCAGATAGTATTGGAGTGATTCTAGGAAGCCTTTGAATACAGTTCCAGTGATGTTTAGACATATCCAATGCCTCATTATGCTGAGACATTTTAAGAGACCACTGCTAGAAAAAAAAGCAATGTTAAAAGGGAAGTCTTGTTAGCTCCTTTTAGGTGGAGCTGAAGCATCCCTAAGGAAGTATATCCTACAGAGTAACTGAGCAAGAAGCAGAGCAAATTCTAGCAACAACATGTATAGTAGTCAGAGTTGCTGTAGTTTTCTGCTTTGCCTTTTCAGTGTATGGAGGAACATTTAGAAGCTTTGAAAATGTGAACTCAGGACACGTTAATATAACTCAGTGACTATATATTGCCTACAACCTAGCAATCCTTCAGACTGGTAAAATCATGGCAGACATGGGTCAGTGGCTAAATAATTATCAACCTAATTCCTTATGTTCAATTAATAAGGGACCGTGTAAATTTTAAATTCAGCACCTTGCTTATCTCTATACATTTCTTCCAGATGATTCAGTATTCTCTGCCTCTGTGTGCTTTGGCATGCTCTACACTCTTAGGGCATTCTCAAGGCAAACAGGAAGCTTGAGAATGCTGAAATGTGAATTCCTACATTACTGCCTTCTGTGGAAGTATTTTGTGAGTGTGATTTCTTCTATTGTTAAATCCCAATAACTTCCACCCAACTATGAAATTACAACTCGTACTTTTCATAGTCGGCTTAAAAGAGGTTGTCAACAGACTTGAACAGAGTATAAAGTATTAAATCTCAGTGTTTCCACTGGGAAGGACCAACTAATCTCTGCTGAAGGTACTGTTAATGTCACTGTTTGGAAACCATAGGGATGGGGAACACACTTATAGATTACAGCCAATTGGTGTTTTTTCTGGAGTTCTCTGTTTTGCTATGTACAGCTATCTCAGCTGAGTGCCCAGCCAGTTTTTCCATGTCCTGCAAGTGTTGCTCATAACTTGGCACGTAGACACAGTTAACTGTGTATTTGCTTTGAACTGATAATCACAAGGCCATCTTTCTAGTATTTGATGGTTCTAGTCCACTTGCTTTAGTTCTGTAATATTTGGTCCACTGTATTTTTGTATGAGGTGAAAATCCCAAACCTAATTATGCTGTAACCCTACAGGCAGCAAAATATTTACTCAAACTATCAACTTGGCAGAGTTTTCTAAAATGGAATGTTAAATTGCATTGATTCCACTTTATTCTGGCTACCTTGCATAATATTTTTAGCAGGCAGCCAGTTCTTTTTCCTTGTTCAGTTGTAGCAGTTTGGATGTTTATTCTGCAACTCTACCTCATCTAAAAAGAAAAGAGGATGCCACATCAGCTTCATACCTTGAAAGAGAAGTGAAATATTGACATGAGCAATAAGTTAGTCATTTTGATTCAGACTGTTTTAACAAATACCCAGATAAGTGATAAGCAGTATATTTTTGCCTGGTTTCTTAGAGGATTGAACACAGTGTAGTTTTTCTTACAGTCCTCCACTGTATAACTTTCAAATCTGCTGGCCCATTTCATCTCAATTACATCAGATACTCAGATGACTAGAATGCAAAGCTGTGTGCAGTGCCATGGCTAGGCCATGGAGAAGGGCTGCAAGAAGCCCCTGCGGCCCCAAGCAGAATTCCCTTTCTGAGGACAAGGCAGACAACAGGAGATCCGTGGGTGGATTGGCAGTGGGATGACCCACCCGAGCTCTGGTGTCTGCCTGTCCTGACATAACAGTCCTGGGAGAGGGACGGGCTCACCTGCATGGGATGGGCCTTGTTTTCCCCCTCACTATGAAAGCAAGGTTGGTTTGTTTCAATACCTTTTCTCTGCAAGTATCTGAAAGGAGGGTGTGGCAAGGAGGGGAGCAGTGTCCTTCTCCTGCGTAACAGGACAAGAGGAAATGCCCTCAAAGTTTTGCCAGGGGAGGTTTACATTGGATTTTATGAAAAAAATTTTCTTGGAAAGGGTTGTCAAGCACTGGAACAGACTGCCCAGGGAAATGCTGGAGTTGCCATCCCTGGAGGTGTAGATGTGGCACTTAGGGACACAGTTCAGTGCTGGACATGGCAGTGCTGGGTTAATGGTTGGACTCTATGATCTTGGAGGCATTTTCCAGCCTAAAGGATTCTATTATTCCATGGGTTGAAGATTAATAATAGTAAGTCTTCAATGTATCATGCATTTGTAGGCTGCAGTGGTGTAGAGGGATAGCAGAGCTGGTATTGATTTTGGTTGTCACGGACCACCTGGCTGCTGGCCATGGGAGAAGTTAGCCCACAGGCACCTGCATGCTGGCACAGCTCATCAGTACCTTGTTCTCTTTGTTTCAAGAGCTCAGCTCTCTTTGCAGAACTGGTCCCCACACCGTGGGGTGCAGCTGGTCCATGGTGGTGAGAGGAGCATGTGAAGAGCCTGCGCTTAGGAATCATTTCTTGCACTTCCTTTTCTGCCAGCAGCTCTGCATCAGGCCCAGCTGCTGTCAAACACAAGGATGTACAAAGAGGGGCTGAGGCCAGTGGCTTCCTTCAGCCTGGAGAAGAAGGCTAAGTGGGAACCAAGTGCAGTCTTCCACTGGTGTAAGGGAGTTTATAGAGAAGACAGGGACAGACACGTCCCAGAGGGGAAGAGAAAGGACAAAAACCAATGGGATCAAGCAGTACTACAGGAAATTATGGTGGGACTTAAGGAAAAGATTTGTCATGGCAAGCATGGTTAAGCCATTAAACAGGTTGTCCAGAGACACTGGAATTTCAGCTTGCTCAGACTAGACTCTGAGCATCCTCATTTGGCTTTCAGTTTCTGCTTTAAGCGACTCTTGGACTACATGGGTCCCAGAGGTCTCTTCCAACCTCAATTAACTTGACTCTTTGATTCTGAGAAGAGGTCCACAGGAAGAAAATGTGGGGATGCATTGCACAGTTCACTCTGCAATGCGCAGTACAGAGATTCCCTCTGGCACTAACAGAACTATTCAATGGGTGTGGTGCTGAACCAATTTATGTAACCCTCTTTTATCTCTTCCATTGTAGCAGCTTCCTCCTCATTTCCTGCAACGTTTTGCAGTGGATTGTGAATTTGTTTCTCTCCTCCCTTTGTTATGAAATAACGTAAATCTTTTTACTTTAAAGGCATATTTCAAAACGATTTAATCAAACAACTCTGCAGGAAAGAGGTGAATTAGGTAGATGAGGAATTGGTTATCTTCACCAGAAAGTCTTAAGTTTACAGTTGGTTGAATCTGTCCTCAAACTCTATTCTTAAAACTTTGTCAGAGAAATTAGCCTCTTACATAGGAAGTCCTTTTGTGCAACCCAAACCACTGTGCCCAGGATAAAAATGCCTGTTATCCCAGTGCTCATGTAACTCTTTGTTATGTTAGAGTAATTTCAGCAGGCACAGAAAACTTGCAGAATGATTGTCAGTTTCCCAACATTCTTGTCCAGAAAAGTTTTCTCCTTTCCAGACTTTCTGTTCCTTATGCTGTCGTTTCAGGATGGTATCTCAGATGTGTGCTGTGCTGTATTGGTATTACTGAGAGTGGTTCACCTTAGGTGAGATAATTTGCATAAAAAGGCAATTCAGAGTTTTGTGGAGGACTTTGAAGAAGCTGCTGTTTAAAGACTTGGAGAGAGGGGGATAAAGGAAAGAAGATAAGCGTGTAGTAAAAAGAAAGATTTAACTTGGGAGAAGATAGAAGATCTCAAAGAAATGCAGTTTGGGAAGAAAAAGCCCTTTGTAATAGAATACAGGTGTTTACATGCAAACACTGACACATTTAGTTTCCTTTCTCCAGTTAAATAACAAAGGCCATTCAATTTTTGATTCTACTATTGATGTCACTGAATTTTTTATGTAGTTACAACGTTTTTAGTCTAGGCAAGTACATACAGCTTGTTGCACAAATGTTGTATTCAGTCTCTCAGGTGCTCCTGAGAGACTGAAGATCATTGGCTCAGATTGAGAGCTTGAACCAGCTAAGGATATTTGAAAGGCACTGCCATTCAAAGTTCTTTTAATTATACAAACTAATATCTGATGTCAACTACTTTTTTTTTAAACTAGCAATTAAAGTACCTTGTAAGTAAATTCTTTTCTTTTTTTTTTTTTTAAGGGGATGATGTAATCTTTGAAGATGAAATTGAAGCATTGCAACTGCAAGTGAATAAACTTACTGCTATGGGAGTGAACAAAATAATTGCACTAGGACATTCTGGTTTTACCGTGGACAAAAATATTGCCCAAAAAGTGAAAGGAGTGGATGTTGTGATTGGAGGACATACAAACACATTTCTCTATACAGGTATTTTACTTCTTACCAAGCTGTTGCTTCTAGAGCAAAGCTGAAGCTGTTTGTCTTTAAAGTCAGAGAGCTTTCACCAATATAGTTTACTGCTGGCTGGACTCAGCGAGGTTCAGAGCTGGTACATGTCTGTCACTTCCATGGAAGAAACCAATCCAAAACAGCCTGTGCACACCAAGTACCACAACTCACTGAGAGGTTCCATAATATTGTGGATGTTCCAGGTGACCTGTACGAAGTGGGGAAGAGGAACAAAGGTAGTAATACTGGTAAATTACTGGTAAATATACTGTACCTCTTTCAAGCTCACACCTATAACATAGTAAATTAGTTGTCTACTTTTATATATGTACGTGACTTAACCAGAAAAATCAACCATAGAAGACTTCAAAACTGCTACCGGTGTTGATTTTCTCTGTAATCTGATTCTGTATTTATAGGTCTCCATTTAGCCTGCCATTAAAACACTTTCCCCAAGTTTCATCTGTTTATTTCAATCCCTCTTTTAATTTCAGACTTTATTCTTCTTTTCTCTAGAGGCAGATGTCATTCCAGAGATAAACTTTGCTGATCTGATTTCTCCTGCAGTAATGCTTCTTTAGGCAACACCATCAGCAGCTTCCCCAACGCTGTTACCTTCCCCAGAGTATAAGGACACAAGCAAAAGAGAGGCTGTTTTGTTGTTCTGTTTGATTGGAGATTTTAAGTTCTTTAAATTTAGCAGAAACTTTATTAACTGGTTGAGACTATAATGGGAACTTTCTGTAATGTTCAGAAAAGTTTTCCATGTGCCCTAGTCACAGGGATAACATTATGTACCCTAGGAACTTAACCACTTAAAAGGTCCATCATCCTCTCCTCTCCCTATTCATCTCTGTGTTTCTCATGCCTTTTTGGTCCTATCTGGACTCTCACCTTTTGTTATCTCACTTGTTAAAAAGAAACAATTGCATGCCACAGTTTTACATTGAGCAGATCAGAATATCTCTCGAATTTGGCCTCAGGGAATAACTTTGATGACTAAGCTGGAGGCACAGAGCATTTACACACCTACCTACAAGTCAGAGCTCACAAACACTTTGCATAGGGGTGCAGCAGAGAAGTAGCCAAACTGGAACAAACAACAGGATGGACCATCCCAATACCATGTGGCTAAGTGACTGAGAGGGATGGTTGAGGGGACTGGATGAGCCTGTGGAGACACTTTACTCAGATCTGCCCTTGTTTCCCACCAGCTTGCAGCTCAGGGGCTCCCCAAGCCAGAAGTGGTGTCTTGATATTTACTGGCTCCATCTCCTCTTGAGTACCTTCAACTTCCACAACAGCCTATAGCAGGGCATTCCAAGACTGACCTGAACATCCTACACAGACCTGGGTCTTGTCTTGGGGTGCAGCCTGCAATTTTATTGAATTCTTTTTGAGATGAGAAAAACAAGGATGGATTCCATATTCAGAGTGTGCATTCACAGTGGAATCCATATTCTTTTGCACAGTCTTTTTGGTCAATGCCTGTAAAGAGTTTGTGCCTCATAGTGGTAGCCACAGTAGTCAAAATAACTTTTTGAGTGTATTCCAAAGAGGTGCCACTTGTTACAATTTGGAATCATGATGTGAAGTGCTGCAGGAGCTGAGACATCCAAGTTCATATCCTGTCTAAATCTGTAGGAGTTTGCAAGGACATCTCTTGTCATCCCAGAGAGTACCCTGCTGTCAGACTAGACTATGCCAAGCTGTTCCACCCCTCCCTGTTTGAAGCTGTCCAAGATTCACAAGGCCAGAGAAGGCACACAGCATGAGATTCTGCAGCCTTTGGGTTAAAGATCTCAACTGGCAATGAGGTCTGGTCCCTCTTCCAAGGACTTTACTGTTTTGATAAAACAAGACCGTCTTACCTTTTTTATTAATACTGGCAAGCTGAGAAAAATAAGAAAGAAAGAAGTAGTGTCTGGGGGAGATAGACCAAAAATATCTATCTATTTGTTTAGTCAAAATACGATTTTTGACAGAATGTGGTCTGAGCATGTAATTTTTATCCCGAGTGTTGTGAAGCAGATGCTTACCCATTCAGGAGCATCAGTAGTGCGTTTGTGAACCATGCCCTGCTGAGTCAAAGCCATCAGTCAACATTCACAGAGAAATAGCTGTATCTGTGGAGGCGATTTCACTGCAAAATAAAACATCTGATTTGAAATATCTTTGTGCATGTCTCGATGCATATATTAAGCTTATAACCTCTCATTTGAATCAAAAGGTGTAATCAATAACTGGCAGCAGAATCTGGGAGAATGTTTCAGCTCAGTCTAAGTAGAGATGTATGAGCTGTTCACCCTGTTCTGTCTGTCATGGAGGTTTAGTGACATGCTGCCCATGAAGACATCTCCACAGAGAAATCTTAGTGTAAGGTTTTCACCTTGGACTAGTCCAGCCTGTCTCTAAGACATTTGCCAATCTCCGGTTTATACACAGGTTATAAGGCAAATGTTGTCCTGACTTGTTCAGGTGTGCATCTGGTTTGTAGAACTGACTCAAACCTCAGTGTTAGTTTTGGGTTAGAGCAGTTTAATTTCTAGTTTTCATCAGAACTGATGTTCTGAAAATGTAGTGTGTTGCCTAAAACTGGGTAAGAAGATAGGAACGTGTTACAGGTTCTTCAGTCACCCAGTATGAGTTTGTGCATTTGTAATGAAACAGCATTTCATGCTTTGACTGAGCATGAATTCTAGTGCTGTGTTCTTTGGGGTAAGATGCACTGAATAGTCTTTGCATTTCAGAAGGAACTCATCTCTCTTACAAGGGAAAGATGTCATAGTGATAATTAATCCTGCAAGGAAGGATCAGTATCAGAAAGTATTTCTTTAGAAAGCAAGAAATAAGTAAGACTCTGGATAAGCACTTAACCACATACAGCTGATATAAACTAAAATAATGCCTAGAAAGAATAACTTTATCTTTCTAATGCTCTGTTCATTTGAGGACTAAAGAAGGGTAAGAAATCAAAACTAATTCCTTTTTCAGTTCAGAAAACTCCAAAGCCACTTTTATGTGCATAAATCCTGCAGAGTCCTCATTAGCTACAGAATTTCATAAGTTCTTCTCCAAATCAATGAATAGTTAAGTGGCACTCCAAGAAACCAATGCTGTTGGCCTGGCTGAAAGTAGAAAAGCTTGTTCTGTGGTAAGTTTGGTTCAGCTTGCAGTTTGTTGCAGCTCTTCTCTCTGGAGAATAGGAGGGATTAGAGAGGAATACAAATCATATTCTAGAAGGAATATTTATCATGCTGCTTATCCTAGGATTTAATATTATGTAAACAACTGTAAATGGAAGGAAACAAGTTGTTCTGTGAGCAGTGGAAGTGAAGAGCCTGCTTTGCTCTGGATCCAAGTCCTCTGCACCTGCTCCCCTGTGCCCCTGCCTTGCCAGCACCCCAGCACTCACCAACACATGGATGGGAAATGCCACCACCTTTGGGACAGGAGTAAGGAGCAGGCTCTGAGGGAGCTCTGTCACACAGCAGGTATTGGCTCTTGGAGCTACCCAACCTTGGTCTGACAGTGGGGTAGAAATAATGGCAGGAATAACAGCAGGGAGAGATACTACTCAGATAATGTTGTCACTACTCAGATAATGTCAAGGAGACACAGAGAAGGCTGGTACCCTTGAGGCAAGAGTTGTGCTGTGCACTTCCAGTTTGCTTTGCCAGTTTCTGCCCCTGTGTGGTTTCTAAATCATGTGGTAGCCTATGTCAATTGATCTATCTCTTTTTTCTGCCAGTGCCTTGCCTTAATCTGTTTCCAAGTCCTACCTCTAGTCACCTTTCAGACTTTGCAGGTTGATAAGAGTTTAAAATCGATGACCACACAACTTTAATGGTAGTGAAGTTTGGTTTTGCAGAGGGTTTGCGGTCTGCCTGAAATTTTTGAGGCTGATTGGTATAGTGAAAAAAAAAATCAGCTGGCTCTATGTACAAATTCACAGAACTGTTTGTAGGTATTCTATCTGCTTATTCACAGTAAAAATACGTTAGACTTTTTCAGATCAAGAAGTCTGATGTATCTTTTACTAAGATTCTTATTTTCTATCTGATGCAGAATAATGTAGTATGAAGGCTCAACAATAAACTTTTCATCTGGTGGCTGGTATGTTTGCATTACTGAGGGGTTTAGGTTGCAATAATTGGAATGAAAAGTTGCTTTGTTGCTGTTGTGGTGTGATGTCATGGCAGAGTGTGCTGTCATCACTTTAAAAACACTGTGGTAGTTATTTGAGTTTGTGTCCTGAAAACAACATTGTCTCTTGTGAGATAACTGGAGAATCAAATGTGTGCTTGTAGCCCAATACAGTCATGGCTGTTCCTATCCTATCTGGGGTTTTTAAGGCTGAGAAACATTTGAAATGTCACTGTAGTAGCTCCTTGAAGGTCACGTGAGCTGAAGACCCACGTTTCATGCTTGTTCTGTGCAGGCACCCCACCCTCTACTGAACTGCCAGCTGGCCCATATCCATTCATGGTTGACTCAGACGATGGGAGGAAGGTGCCAGTTGTACAAGCTTACGCTTATGGAAAATATCTTGGTTACTTAAATGTTACATTTGACAAGAAAGGAAATGTAGTCGAAGCAGTTGGAAACCCCATTCTTCTGGACAGCGGTGTTCCTGAAGGTATGTGGAGTAGGCACTCGAGTTTGCCTGCAGCACTCTGCTAAAGCTCAGGTCTTGTCATGTTAAATACAATGCCTGAATAAGAATTCAGCTTTCTTTCCGAGCTTGCTGTTCTCTTCTGTATAGGGTTCAGCCAGTGTTACAGTTGAATATGCATGCATTCAGTGTGACTTTATCTATTTAAAATCCCTGAAAGCCCTTTTGTAAAGAATTCAGGTGATACAATACCTTACCACTTTGTAGAACCTGTTTTAGCTAGTCCTGTAATTGTGATTTAAAAGATTACGAGGACTAATTAACACTGTTTTGCCAGAGGCTGGGTTCTTCAGAACAGAGTTTAGAGCAATATAGGAAAGTGGAAATGTTCCAGGAAAAACTTGAAGTACCCTGCCAACTACTCTGCCAATGTGCAAATAACAGTATACAAACCCATGCGTTCTTGAATGCAGTGCTAACTGTACTCAACGTTTTAACTCTGAAACATTTAAAGTGGAAGGAGGAGAGTCTCTCTGTGACTTTTTGTTTGTAACTCCATCCAACTCTGTTAACTGTTTTTTTTTGTCAGCTCTGTAATTACCCAGGGCTAGTTTTCTAATCTCTGTTTCTTCTCCAGCGTTTGCTGTATGAGGTTCTGAGCTTTTATCAGACTTTCTAGGTTCTACCTGCATATTTGTAAAACAAACCCTTTAAAAATTATTTGTTCATAGATATTTACTGTGTTATTCTCAGTGACCTATTAATGTAGTGAGATGATGTAAAGATACCTTACATTCTCTCTCTAAATTCAGTAAAAGTAAAAATTCAAATACATTGGTGGTATAATTTTATAAATGTTGTTCTTGCTGACAAATGTTAGCAAATTGATTAAAACTAATAGCTGATATAAAATAGTTGTGACATCTGTCTGCATATACAAGTATCTTCGGTTTTTTTCTGAAATAATTAAATTTTCACCCGAGAGACAGAAGTGCATATAGAATTAATTTTTATAAAGCGTTTATTGCTTGACATTGATATTTGAGCTAGTTTTTCTTTTAGCATGACATAAAAGAGGGAAAATAACAAATAGCAAAAAAAAAAAAAAAACCAAACAAAAAACCTTACATCAAACACCAATCTCACTTGTATATTAAAAATTCTCTCACCTGTCGAGGTAGGTACTAGAAACCCCATCAGTCAGAGGTTAGAACAGGACTGGGCAAAAGTACAGAGGAGGTAACCTTGCCGTGGCACAGGACTGGCTTACTGCCTTGATTGTCCTGTCCTGCCTTCTCCCCTTACAGGCTTTTTTTTTGAAGTGCATATAGTTGCCATATAGCTTGAGGAGCTTTTAGGAGAAGTGTAACCTTTTAGAATCATGAACACTTTTTTTTTTTCCTAAGGTTTGTACTCACTGAAGTGTCATTAATATGAGATATGTATGGTGCTTATTTTACATTTTACATTACTTTACAGATGAGCACATTAAGGAAGAAGTGGAAAAATGGAGAAAAAACCTGGGGAATTTTTCTGAAGAGATTGGAAAAACTAGTGTTTACCTGAATGGTACAAGCCAAGCATGCCGTTTCCAAGAATGTAACATGGGAAATTTGCTTTGTGATGCTGTGGTAAGATGTTTCCACCACACGTGGCAGTTACATCTAAGGGTTACTCCAGAGCTATCCAGACCCAAACTATCAGCACATGGGCTCTGTGCCTGCTTTTCAACAGTGCAACATCCAGTGTGTCCCTAGAAAGAGCTGGCAGAAGCGAGGCTATGAGGAATGTTGCTGTAGAGAGTGAGCAGCAGTTTATTCTTTGTCTATAGCCTCAAGGAGAGAATAGCTTTTTCACAGCTGGCTTTGCAGCTGCGCTTTTAAGGGACATGGCAGTCTGATCTAAGAGCACATTCCTCAGTCAAGGAGAGCTCAGTTCCCCTGCCCCTCTCCTGCTACGGGCTCCCGCTCACAGCACTCACCCTCTGTCCTCTCATTACTCACTGGGCTTTGCTGTCACTTCAGTGCACGGGCACAGAAAACAAATCTGGGTAATTTTCTGTCAAGCTACTGACAAGAATTGTCCCCCAGAAGAGCCCAAAAGGTGCCAGTTGAAGCCAGGAGAGGGTGGGAAAGGCCATAGACCCAGCTGGGCACAGAACACCCCCGTCTGGAAGGAGCCACCAGCCCCTGCTCTGTTCTGAGAGGCACTACTGGGCTTTAACAGTCACATAACTCCAGAAAAGTCTTTTTACAAGAAGTCACTTCCAGTTTTAAACTTCCTGAGTTTGACTGTTTTACTGCCCTGCAGCAGCACCACTTCATTTAAGTGTTTCAGTGAAAAACATTCACTAATGTCACTGTTTCCAGAAAATTAACTTTCCCATAAAGGAAAAGTTAAGGGATAATTAATAATCATGAGTTTTCACTTAGGTATGTCCCCAAAGCTATTTATCTAGTCCATGTTCTTGCTCTTATTGCAGTCCTTAAAATAATGTTTAGTTCATGGGCTAATTTCCAAATCAGATTAATGTTTGGGCATTCTGCATACAGTTCTCCTTGAATTGCAGCATCTTGCTTTTTTTTTTGCTTTTTTTTTTTCTGCTAGACTTTTTAATATCTTTATTTGAAAAAATGTGATCAAATGCTTTGACACTTTTCAAACTTAAAGAAAGTAACCCTGTAATCTTCCAGATTTTCTGTAGATTTTCTTGCTAAACATTTTGTCTTAGGGGGTTCAAATACTGTTTTACTTAAATGAGTGTCTCTTGACAACCACCTGTAGTCATCAGTTGATACGTAGATTTCTCCTCATGTTGCCTTACCACTTGCTTTCCTGTCTGCTGACATGAGGTCAGAGGTATGAAGGTAAAAAATAGACCTGCCTGTTTCACGAGCTTTAATATTTAGAGTTGTCCTGAGAAATTGAGAGATTGAGAATTGCAGAAGACTGATTGAATATTTGTGCTGGGTCAAAACAGAGGTGGACTTATTTCGGAAATGCATCTCAAACAGTAGCCCAGAATCTCAGAATAAAACATTGACAAGCCTAGATGGCATTTTACAAAGGACTTTTGAGGGACTCAGATGTGAAAAGGCTGTGAAATTGATAACAGCACTGTGTGAGCTCCTCTTTTAAGCTGCCTCAGCCCAGGGCTGGGAAGTTGCAACCCTTTGATGATGAGTTACAAACCTAAGCATGGATCTGGCCTCAGGGCACGACTTTGATGACTAAGCTGGAGGCACAAAGCATTTACACAGCTGCAAGTCAGAGGTCACAAACACTGCACATAGGGGTGCAGCAGAGAAGTGACCCACCTGGAAGAGATGGCAGGATCATTCATCCCAAAGTTTTGTCTCCAAGAATGACGGAGTGGGGATGGTAGGGGATGAACAAACTCCTGGACAAGCCTGTGGAGCAGCTATACTCAGTTCTGCACAAGTCTCCCACCAGCTTGCAGCTCAGGCATTCCCCAAGGCAGAAGTGGTCTCTTGATATTTACTGGCTCAAATGGAACTTGCAGGAGGGCAAGAAACAGCAACAGGGAGGGAGAGGGAGAAGGGAAGGGAAACAGCAGGGATTAGCTCCCACAGAGCAGCTCCACCGCCCTTTGCCTGCCTCCAGCCTTCCCAGCAGCTGGTGGCAGGGCATTCCACCACAGCCCTGCACATTCTGCAGAGACCTTGGTCCTGTCAGTGTGTAGTCTGCTGCTGCCCATGGCCTGCATAACTGCTGGAGGTCAAGTGGTCCTTGCACTGCAACACTTACTCCCTGTCCACCCTCATGATTTTATGGCCTTCTTGAATATCTCCTTCCATTATGTCTTTACCAGGTCAGACAGTCCAAGTCTACATCCTCATTCTACATTTAGAAGTTTTCTGTCTTTCACCATCCTCGTCACCCCTCTCTGAATATTTTAGGTTTCTTACCATTCTTGAAATGAGAAAACACCCAAATTCCTACCCAGTCTCTACATGCCCTTCTCCACTTTATAGGCTTCTGTCATGTGCTTCCTGTACTTCTCTCTCTGTGAAACTGAAGAGTTATGACCGTAGTCATTCCTGTGTGGAAACCACTCCATCGTTTTTATTATCCTAGGTCATTTTCTCAGCCTTTTCCCATTCCACTCAGTTTTTTCTGAGGATTAACACTGGAGGCTTATCATCCTTATGCAACTGAGTAAAATACCTGGTCTCCATTTTCTTTACTACTAAGGATGTCACAAGCAAATATTATCTTGTCCTTGCATTTTGTCAGAGCCTCGCCACTGAACTGCTGGTGACACACTGCTGTGCAGAGTAGACTTTCTGATCTAGTGTGCATGTTTACTGTTCTTCCACTGTTCTACATCTTTCTAGTTAGCCAAAATCATTCCAAATATTAAAAACCAAACACAGAGAAGCTAAAAAAAAATTAAGTCCCTGCAACATGATTAATTTATGTTTCCCTTAAGCAACTTTATTGAACAACAATATTTAAGGTCCTCTTCACTTCCCAGTTCTCTAAATATGCTTAAATTATTTGTCTTTATCACAGTCATAGAAATCAAAAATCACCCTTCCGTTGTTCAGCTGGCCTGCCTTGGCCATGCCGTAGACACACAGACTAGGACAGAGTCCAAGAGTTCATTACAGTAAAAGGCAAATATTTTTCATGTTAAGAATTTTAAACAGCTGAATACTTGTTTGGGTTTTTTAATAACTAAGTATTTTACAATGGGACTGAAGATAATGTCAAAAAAAAGAAAAAAACAACCCCTTTCTGTCTCTTTTCAGTCTCCGACTTTATTTGGTGTAAATTTCCAGAGCCTATAATAAGTGAAGAAAAAATCTGTTTAAACATTTTCCTTTGGTAGCTTTATGAGAATGTCAGGCGTCCGGATAAAAAGACATGGAACCATGTTTCAATGTGCATCCTGAATGGAGGTGGGATACGGTCACCCATTGATGAGCAGAGCACTAATGGTACGTAAAATTACCAGCTGAATGACAACTTTACCAAAAAGAAGGAATCAAGTTATGCCAGCCTGAACCCAGTGTTAGGTATGGGCTTGTTTTGATGAGGTTTGCACAATGTTTAGAAGTGATTTCAAACTTTCTCAAGTGGTTGTCTATCATTTGAGCACAAGGCACTCAGGCTGACATTGACAGAAGTCTCCAGCATTGTTTGTACACAATGCTTTTTATAATTTCCCTCTCTCCTTGCTGCCTTGGAACAAAGAAAACTCTCCTGCTGTACAGGGTCATCTGGTATGGTCGCTGTGAGCCTTCTGTAGTCTGCTGTAGAGTAAGTAAATTCTGAGTTTTTCTGAATGTTAAGGTTTTAGTTTTTATTTTCCTGATACCACATAAATGCAACCTGAAGACAAACAGCTTTCTCAGTTTAGCTAAATCTTTCTGTAGGACTATGTGAGTAATCTTAATCTACTGGAAAAATTGCCTGACATAGTATGAATAGCTCTGTTTCTTCATCTTAGATTGGTGGTTTGTCATCTATTTTAGTAACTCTGTTTGAACAGCAATACATGCAGTTACATCAAACTCTGATTTATTGGTCTTAATACCTGCTGGACGATAAAAGATGCAGGTTCTTTGGGACAATATATGTGATTCTCACCCCTACCAGCCCTCATTTTCTTAAACTGTATTTGCCATGTTCCTTGTAAAAAAACTTGATGTTAAATAATCCTAAAATAATTCTGTAAACAACAATAGCAAAAACAAAAAAAAAAAAGCAAGAAGTGAACAAAGTCTCTTTCCCCCAGGTAGCATTACTGTGGAAGATTTGCTGTCTGTTTTGCCATTTGGAGGTCGTTTTGATATGGTGACGTTAAAAGGCTCCACACTGAAAGAAGCTTTTGAGCACAGTGTGAGGAGATATGGAAAAGGAAGTGGAGAGCTGCTGCAGGTTGGAGGTACATTTTCTTCTTTCCTCTTCTCAGTTTTCCAAAACAGCCATCCCTCCTGTTGGCCTTATTACATCTGGAAGCCTTTTTTAAAGAATGGAATGTCAAACTGGCCATACATCCTCAACCTGTGCCTTGCACATGCCAGCCAGCAGGCGCTGTTTATCCTGTGTATGTTTAATTGAGCCTCTGCAGCACACAGGCCATTGCTGTTCCCTTCAGCAGAGAGTGTTCCCAAGCTTCCCGAGCCCCTAATGGCATCAGTTTAACAATGCAATTAACTAGAGGAAAATATAATTTAGTATAGCTGTAACACAGAAATAGCTACAACAAACTCCAGTTTTCAGCTCTTAACTGAAACGCCAAACTGGATTGCTGTGATGAATTTCAATTAATCAAAATAATTTTGTGCAATTCTCTAATGATTGGCGAGAGTTTTAGTTTGTCCATCTGGGCTATGGAATTGCTCCAGTGAATTTCTAAATATTTTATGGATGAACAGTTAATATTAAAAATCTACTCATATCTTTAATTGCAGCTGCCTATATATTTATCCAGATGCGTATTAGGCTACAGTCATGTTTATTCCTGGTTTCTCTGTGATACAGTGCAGATTTTATTTAGTTAGCAGAAGAGCTAAACTTCAGGTGCAGGGGCTGATGCATTCCCTCCCTCTATGCCTCTCCTCCTACAGACCCCAACTATGTGATCCCTCACATGCCACAGACACAACCTGTGTCTCGCATTTTCACCAGCAAGTTCCCAGGTTCTTAGGTACCTCTAAGGTAAAACAGGAACAAGCTCTGCTTGCTGCCACCTCGCTGGAAAAGAAGAAATCCAGTAGCTCTGGAAAGGGTTCAGGATGGAAGATCCAGAGCAGGAAGAGCGCCAGGAGGAAAGGGACTCAGTGCTTTGAACGAGCTTTAGCGGCTTCCTCATCTGCAGATCCTTGGCAGTGCTGTTCTGGGGGCCTGCCTCTCCCCTGGCCTTGATCAAGGAAGGCTCACAACGGGAAATGTTTCTTCTCCTATAGTAAGGAGAAACTGCAGCATACAGCCCTGGTCTAGCTTTCCTTTTTCAGGACAGTGCCTATTATCCAGAATAGCTACCAAGTTAGGCTGGCTGGTTGGCCGTAAAAAAAGCCATTTCAGCCAACAGGCCAGGGGAATGAGAAAGCATGTGACTACAGAAATAAGGGAAGGTATTTTTATCTTGCAGTATTCCAATCCCATGACTAGTGGTTTCCTTCTGTGGAGTAGTGACAAGAACAGACGTAAGATAAGTAAACGAGGTGGGACAGAGCTTCAGCTTCTTATTTCTCTTGAATGTTCTTGCATAAAATTGAGTAGTGTGCAAAGAACACAGGGCATTAACTGGTGTAATTCAGAACGATACAACTCTTGGACACAGAAAGTAATGCAAAGAATCAGCCGAAGATGATGGATAATGCTGCTTCTGGCCCTGTGTGTTCAACATGCACTGCACTAAGTGGCATTCCAATGTGTATTTTTGTAGGCATCCACGTGGTCTATGATCTCTCCAGAGCCCCAGGAAGCAGAGTTGTTAGCTTAGAAGTGCTTTGCACAGCCTGCAGAGTCCCAGCCTATGTCCCGCTCCAGATGGATGAAATATACAACGTGACTCTGCCATCCTATATGCTGTTTGGAGGAGATGGCTACAGTATGCTGAAAGACAAAAACCTGGGATACAGTAAAGGTAAGCAGGATACAGTCCAGGTAAGTATGGGCACTAACAGGGTAGCAGACAAACAATTCCCAAAAATTAATAAATCTTTCTACGGTACAAACCTCAGACTTTTTGCCTTTACTCCATGATTAAATTTGCTTCTAATCTGATGGCTCTGGATTGCTAGATTTGGTTGTAGGCAGCCAACTTCATTATTTTTCAGTTAAAACCACAAAAGTTTCAAAGACAAACACCTTTATCAATTCAGCAGCGCTCAGAGAGCAGTTCTGTGACAAAAGCGGCAAAGAATGTGGAGAGTACATCTCATACTGCCTTGCATTTGTACTTGTTACTGAACAACACATCAAAAAGGAAGGTGCTCTTTTCCATAGACCTTAAATTCCCACTGTATAGAACTATTTGGAAAGACAGAATCATTACCTCTACTATTAAAGGATGTGCAGCTCAGGCAAACAACACCGGGTGAGGGGAAAGATACCAACCTGCTCTGAGGGAATTAGCCTGCCCAGCCAAAAACAGGATCCCCCGGGAATTCTGCAGGTGGGTGAAGGCAGGGTCACACAGGCACCACACCACAGAGGTGGAAGAGAGGTATTTTATAACGCTGGCTTAAGGTCCTGTAATGCTGCATGCAAAGACTTAGAAAGTTGGTGTTTGTACAATTGACATTGTCCATCTTTTAGTATGAAGAGAAACTTTAAAAAAAAATTGGAGATTAAAATCCATTATTTCTGAAAACACAAAAGGGGTGTAATGCTGTATTAAAAAAAAATCTTGTAAGAGCCCATCTACGTTTTTGCAGAGCTTTAATGTTTTATGTTCTGCTTGTACATGGTGAAAGCATGCTTTTACCTCAAAAAATTTCCTTTTGGACCTTTGTTACAGACTAATTTTTTATTTCTACAGATGTTTCAATTTAAAATTGATTCTCACAGGTAGGACTGGTGTTTTAAATCAAGTTCAGCCTACAGCTTGAAATTTAGAGAGACTGTAGTTTCCAATAAATATCTGTATATGCAGATGTAAATACACAGAGAGAAATCATTAGGAATAATGAAAGGGAACAACCTGTAAGGTTCTGGTGAAGTCTTTCAGTACAACAGAGGGGCAAAACTAATTATTAAGATGGAGGGTTATGCTTTAGGATTGTTAAGAGCCTGGAAGGGGCTCATTCCATGGTTGGCAGCCGTGACTGAAAAGGGTCTCCCACTGTAGAAAACCCACATAATACTTTGTGTCCACACAAGCAGTGCCCAGACTAGAAACTCCTCCTAAAAAAAGTAAAGTTAAATTTGAAAAAGTGTAAGTGATGGCTTTGCCAGGTCCACAGCCGCATACCCCAAACAGGCGGGAAACGATCTCTATCTACCTGACTGGAAAATACCACTGTAACAAATTCAAAACAAAACAAGCCAGACAAAACAAAAAGAATTTGTTTTCTTGTTTGTAAAACACAAGTTGCTACCAGAAGTTCTAGGTATAAACCACTGCAGATGATGTGTGCTGATTCAGAATGGCGAACCATAGAAAACAATTTGATTCTTGAGCTAAAACTGGAATTTAGGCAAGTTCTTACATTTGGTTAAGAGTCTGGCAGATGCAGAGAACATTTTGTTTGTTTGTTTCTTTAGGTGAACCTGACATTGAGGTTGTTTCCCGCTACCTCCAGAGAATGAAGAGAGTTTACCCAGCAGTTGAAGGTCGAATAAAATTTTCTTCTGGAAGTCTTATCGAAGCAAGTCTCACCCTGATCTCTGTGTTGTTCACTGCAACATTCTTGCACACTTGAATTTTTGTTTGGAGGACTACAGGAGGAGAGATGATACTTATTAAGTGATAAGAACTGTTCTCTTCTGTTACACCTTACAATGAATGAGCAGTGAGGTTGCTGCATGTCAGCAGTGAGCAGCCCCCTCCATTTTCTTTAGCCTGGTGGTGCCACTGGAGCACTCTGTGCAGGGCAAGGGGGCAGAATCCATGACTTCTCTTGGTCAGAATCAGCAGGTACCTGCAACTGAGGTCTCAAGAAACAAAGTTCCAGTGAATACTTACTGCTCAATCATAAAACAATGACAGACTAAAATGGGGTATTATAAATTGTTGAATTCTTTTAGCTGCTTTAGATAGCGAGTTAAGAACCTGACCTCAGCAATGTAAACAAGCTTCTAGAAATGGATTTATTATACATGTATATTCCTTTCTTTAATCTCTACTCAGGGTTGAAGTATTCAATCTAATATCTCTACTCTGTTTCCAGTCATATTTATCATAAATACATGAATGCCTGAAAGAGCTGGATTAAAATCAGTGCCATTAAAATCATGAGGTCTATTTAATATGCAATTTTAAAAAGCTTTTGTTTTACTTTTGAAAAAGAAACATCACACTTATATTTTCCATTAATAAATGATGCAATAAAAGCTTGACTTGATTTTTATCAATTTTAACAAATTGAGTATTATTCACTCCTAAATACAACCAGTTTGGGGACTGTATCTAGAGTGAGAACACAATCTATGACTGTGTTTCAATGTAAACATGCTCAATTTTATATCTCTTTCAAAGAACAAAGAATAGGACTTCCGCCTGTTACTATTAGCAACACTCCAAGAAAATGTCAGATATAGGCATTAACTCCTGCAGCACTTCTGGCATCCTTTGGAAATAGTCAGGTAATGGAGGTTTTTATAGCATAACCTGGCTTTATGATAACTGTGATTATACTAATTATACCTCTTCTATGGGAAGGCTGTATTTTAAAAAATAGTTGTAAGAGACAGGCTAATGAGTATGAAATCAGATTAAATGCTAAGTACATTTCTGATGCTTTATCAAGAAATGATTGCTTATACATGATGGCAAAAAAATCGTTATTTTTCTAAGCTCACTGGGAATTTTGACATCAACATGTTTCAGAGTTGCTTAATGCTGTCAGTGTTTTGAATAAACTTGCTATGTTTTTCTGGAAAGCTCACTACACTCTTTTTCAACACTGCCTCTTCCATTCACTGCACCTGTAGATTTCAAGGCGAAGGTATGTTAAGATAAACATTCAGCATGTTGAAATTTAAAGACTCCATCCATTTCCACATGCATTCAAGGGCTGTGCATGAAAGGCTCTGGACTATGCAGCTGCATTAGGTAAGGGGTGGTAGAACAGGGAGACAAACGACCACTGGCCTTGACACACTACAAGTTATGCCCTGGCATTGATGATTTGTCGCTACTACTCCCTAAGTTGTTAATTTACAGAATGGTCTTCCCCCCACCAACATCAGACCGGTAACAGAGAGGGCACTGATGGACAGAGCTGTACCTGCACACCAATTTTGAGAATTGCAACAACTCCTTTGGTAGAGCCAGAAAGGAGAGAAATAACATTTACCTTCCTTAGACAAACAGAAAGGAAAGGTTTGCAATAGTAATACAGACAAATTATATCGACAAAGGACACCAATGCTTCATTAGATTGGTTTGTTTGTAAAAAAGGAGAAAATGGGTATTTGAAAACAAAAACTGAGGAATGCCTATTAAAGTATCTCTGTATTGTTCTGTGAGTAAAACTTGTTAAAAATCCACACATAAACGTCCTTTTCAAAATCTCTTTTATAAAGGTTGGGCCAACACATTACCATTTACAGAGAAAAATCTTCCACACATTTTTATATGAATGGATTTTTATAAAATGTTGTGAACAGACTTACATCCTCTTTTCTAAGCCTGTAAAGAGGATGTCAGAAAAAACCCACAAAGCCAGATAAGAAACTGCAGAAAAATAAAGGCTAAGTCAAAATCACTTTTCACATCCGTTATTATTTTAAGAGGGCTTTGGACCTGAAGGTCAGGTATTAAAAAGACTAAGTTACAAATGTGGTTTTCTATGCTCACAGAAAAATGAAAGCTAAAGACAGTTCTGAGATTAATTATTTGTATGCAGTAGATTCAATCATATACTTATGGGGGTTTTTTTTAAAGATTTCTTAAGACATTTTAAAATAAGTTAATGGGAGTATTCTACAATTTCTTCCAAACAATTTTCCTACATATCCTTTCAGGAAGACATCCAGTAATTGCTCTTAGCAAAGCATAAGTTGGCTGATTGCCTAGCTGTCTTTTTTGGTGTCATCCTGTAATTTCATACACTGAGAGATTTTGGTGTGATTAATTCAACTTTTACTGGTAACAGCTAAAACAAAATTTAAATTAAAAGTACAGATATTTTATTGACTTGCAGTTAGTATTAAATTTTGATGTCTTTATTGCATAAACATATTTTTTGAACTTAAATTTCATGTTATTTACAATAAAATATACAAGGCAATATTAAAATGTCACATGTCCATTACAACAGTGCACAGCAGATCCTACTGGGTATCCACTCACATCCAACTTGAGACAGAGCTGGCTTCCTTTGGACCCTGTCAAACAGGAAGGAGGGGAAATTTACTTATTAAGTTCGAAAATACATATTTACATAGAAATGACTGAACTGAGCTACAATTATTAGTATCTGAAAACATCCACTTGAAACCAGAGTTAAGAAAAAGGAAGGCTACTGGGGTTTAATACTATTTCTCGAAATTTCTTCTTTCTCTAGAAGCTCTCACCTCTCCCATTCCTAACCACTGAATACAGTTTTCTTAACAAAGCAGTTTTCTGCTCTGGAAATAGTACCAGAGAGATAATTTTTCAATCGGATTTCTTTCCTTCCTCTGCTAGAAATGCTGACAGACTCCCAAGGCACTGGCTGTACACTGTCTCAGAGGAGTTTTTCAGCTCTTGGAGCTTGCTCACTTACACATGCTGCCACCAGACAGAGCACGCATCAAGTGATCCGGCGTATATCCGCACTGGTACGTGCAGCAGGAAATATCTCCAACATACCAATCTAAAGAGTGGGAAGCAGACTGACATCCCCACTAAGGATAATCTTCCCATTTCTTCCACCACTGTTTTCCCTGCCAAAGGAGCAATGCTCAAAACGAAATTTCTGGGATGCTCAGTTTGCCCTTTAAAAGCTGAATGGCCTGAAATATTTTTCCATTCTTCACTGTAAGTACAAAAACATTTCGGTATGAAGCAACTCAAAAAGGACCAGTCTCTGCTGAACAGAGAGAACTGGTGTTGGATTGATTCCCCCCGATAAAATGGATGGCTAAGTAAGAACCAGTCATTACTTTTAAACTTCCCCACTGCAGTTGTTAGGGAAGAAACAATTCTCTTTCCAAGTGGCTTCACAATCTGTTTGGAGTAATTTTGGGAAAATGTTTTTAGGGCTCTGGATGAAAACCACTGCCATCCCTCCACCCATACTGTCTCCACCTTGCATCTCCCCTCTCAGTCCTGCTACACTGAGAACCAGGTCCCAGTGCCAAACATCACAGAAGCAGCACTTTGTTCTGTATTGCTCTCAGTACATCTGAAATAGGGAAATAGCTCAAATTCTCAGCTCAAGTATTTTTCTTCCTTTGCCCTACTGAAATCTGGGCCAGAGATTCCCTTGCTCTGTCCCCATCAGCTCCAGTCACAGGAGACAGGCGCAGCCCACCCCTCACCTATGCTATTTCACCAGGAGCAAAGGTGGCACTAGAGGTAACTCCTCAGCAGGTGGCTATGAAACCCTGCAGAGCAGCCAGGCAGTGTCGTGATTACACAGGCAAAAAGAATAGATTAAGAAGTAGAAAACATGATCTTTATTTAAATTGAATAATCTTCTCTTGATTTGTTTCTGAAGAAAAAACATTTTTCCCCAATAAATATACAGTTATGAAATCACAGCATGGTTGGGGTTGGAAGGTGCCTCTGGAGGTCACCTGGTCTAGACCTCAAGCAGGGCCACGTAGAGATGCTCAGGACTATGTCCAGAGAGTTTTTAAGTATCTCCAAGGATGAGCATTCCACAGCATCCCTGGGCAACCTGTGACAGTGCTTGGTCACCCTCACAGTGAAAAAGTGTTTCTTGATGTTCAGAGGCAACAACCTCTGGTGCTTCAGTTTGTGCCTGTTGCCAGTGGTCCTCTTAGGGGGCCACTTTTCTGTCCTCTTTGTACCATCCCCACAGGTATTTACAGACATCAGTAACATCCCCAGAACTTTCTCTTCTCCAGGCTGAACAGTCCCTGCTCTCTAGCCTCTTCTCATAGGAGGTATGTTCCAGTTCGTTCATCATCCCCATGGCTCTCCACCAGATTCACTCCAGTATGTCCATGCTATCTTATACTGGGGAGCCTGGACCTGGACTCAGCACTCCAGGTGTGGCCTCACCAATGCTGAGCAGATGGGCAGCGTCACCCCCCTCAACCTGCTGGCAACACTGCTCCTATTGCAGCCCAGGATACCATCAGCCTTTTGTTCAACTTTGTGTCTTACCAGCTGGCTGCCCCCAGCCCATCCTGGCACCTGGGATTGTTCTTCCCTTTGTTGAAGTTCATGAGGTTCCTGCCAGCCCATTTCTCCAGCCTGTTAAGGTCCCTTTGGAAGGCAGCATGGCCCTCTGCTACATCAGCCACTCCTCCCAGTTTTGTGTCATCATCAGGCTTTGCACTCTGTCCCATCACCCAGATCATTAATGAAGATATTAAACAGGACTGGAGCCACAACTGACCCCTTGGATAACTCCCCCCTTACTGGCCTGTCTCCAACTAGACTTCATTCCATTGATCACCATCCTCTGGGTCTGACTGGTGCTTTAAAGACTATTTAAATGCCACTCATTTTTTTCCATAATCAACTGAAGAAAGACCAGTGCTCCAATATATACATATAATTAGCTGCTGAGATACAAAAACCAGTTCAGCAGAGTAAAACTTCAGGGCTAAGTCAGGTCTTTTTTTTCTGCACTCAAGTTTCCAGGCTACTTCCTTGTTCCCTTGGTCAGCTGGGTCTTCTTTTGCCTGTTGTCAGCTGTCTGAGCACTGGCTTGAGGAGGGCAGCTACAGAGCTCAAGTACAAAGTAGGTCAGGTTTGCTGAGCCAGCCTCATTTCACTGAAAACAATGCAAGTGTCCTGGCTTGTTCCAGTATCTTGTACTTGTTTCTGTTTGCCATGCAAAACAAATCACTGCTGGTGCTCCGCAGTTCTCAAGCACAGGGGTCATGCAATGAACATTTATTGTTAGTGAGGGCTTTTTTAAAATTTGTTTCGGGTTTTGTTTTTCTACTAGCTAACTAGCAAGTACCTCCTGCTTGCCATGAAGACCAAACTGTAAAATTACTATGTAAAACTCTGTGAAGGTTTGATATATATATAAGTACAAATACAGGATGGACACCAAACCTAACGATATGCATTTATATAGCAATTTCTGTTGTGCAAATTCCTTCTCCTTTACCTGGATAGCTGAAGTTAACATTGCAGTGACCAATGTTAAGAAATCCTCCTGCCAGATATTCTCAAGAAAAATGCTGCAGCTTGGCATGCAAAATTCCCTTCCTAAACTGGGAAATGCATAAAATAGAGTGGAGACAAATCAACCGAAGGTACAGAGATCACAACTGCTGTCCCATTGTACTGAAAGGCAGCTTGGACTTGCAGCATGCTAAACAAATGGGCCTGAGCTGATTTGGAAAGAGCTAATTAACCAAAAGGTAAGTAAACCAGATTTCAATTATTTCAGCATACTGGAAAAATATGTATTTTCCCCAAAATTTGGAATTAATATTAGTAAGAGAGGACAACAGCAAAAATGCACGAGTGACCAGACTCAGTAGCAACTTGAGGAATTCTGCAGTTTTCAAATGGAGCTAGCACATACCTTACTCA
Source organism: Picathartes gymnocephalus (assembly GCA_013390045.1). Taxonomy (NCBI): domain Eukaryota; kingdom Metazoa; phylum Chordata; class Aves; order Passeriformes; family Picathartidae; genus Picathartes; species Picathartes gymnocephalus. The sequence goes on from WEKY01044164.1 coordinate 76,735, forward strand.
GCTCTGGAAAGAGCTCTTGAATCCCAATGTCCAGCAGAACATAAGTTAACTAAAAGAAAATACAGAAAATTAAGGATACTCTAAGGCAAAACTACTGCTTTTTATTCTTAATTCTGAGTAACAGTCCACTCCTGTGCTACACCAAACATTCATTTCAGGAAATCCTGTGCCAAAAGGCAAGTTTGTCACATGTTATGAGTTACCTGTTTGTTGAGTACTGGTTGCTGCAGTCCATCAAACAGAAGCCTGATACCTTCATATTTAGCTTCTTCCCCAATGCACTTGCCTATTAAATCTAGACCAAATTCAGAAAACAAATACACAAGTCATGAGGAAGCACTGCAAAGCAGTTTTACGATGCAGTTATAGAACTCCAATAATTAACAAAAAATAACTGTTTAAATTAAAGAAAAAGTTCATGGGTTTTTTTTCTCAAATGATAAATGGAAAAATAAACACACTTTTGGGTTCATCCTTTTCTCCTCCCTTTCCTTCAGGGCTCCACACCTAAGAAATTACTACACTTCTTATAATATCAATGTTTTGTTCTAATGCACTGTTTAATAAAACACAATCTGATTTTTTAAAATTACTTGCAATTAAATGGGCTCATCTTTCCTAGTTTATACAGTGTCAGGGGAGCTCAGATGTACCTTCCAGCTTAATGGTGCCTTTTAAAACACAGTTTTCATCTGGATAAAATACAAACTATAGGAACATTCAAAAGATGAAAAATATGGTATTAAGTACATGTATAAAGCTCTTGATTTCTACCTTTATTTTTTACTATGCGTTTATTTAATTGCTATGCTACAACGGTAGTCAGCAACACTTAAGTGACAAAACTGAACTGTTGGGTTTTTACACCCAGTATTCCAGTCAACTCAAATCTCAGCAGCCCAAGTATTATTTGACTTGGAAAGATAATGTGACTGTATTTAGGTTAAATATCTGCTTGAACAATTAACCACACTCATACAGGCAGTAATGGAATACAGAACCTGGAATGTATCTCATCATTTCTTCAAAAGTCTGCTTTGCTCGTTTCTGTTTATCCTGGAGAGAGCGAGGCTCGGTGTTCTCACAGAACACGGCATCTGCAGCAAAGACACATTAAAAAAAAACATCTTTAGGCAGCTACACATCACTGACACAGAAATGTGTTTTGGATTGTGGCTTCAAAATTCAACTTCTTCTCTGTATTATGTTGATTGGAAGGGAATTCTAGCCCTGTCAGATCATACTTTTTGCTTATATTAGCCCGATCATATCCAGAATACCCCACCTGTTTGAAGGACAATCATCTTTTCACAATTTGTTTCCAGTCTTTCCAAAGTTTAAAGCATTCTCTTCTAAGTTTGGATCAATTCTACTTTAGGTTAGTTATGATCTCCTGACTCACAGTTTCCCTTATGCTTTCAAAACTATAAGCACTATTTACACCTCATGCTAAAACACTGTCTGGAACTGTCAAAAACTTCAAATTTATCTATGAGTGAGAAAGCAATATTTGCTATTCATCAGAAATAACAGGGCCTCAGTTTTGGGTTTAGGCTCTGAAACTCTTACTGCACTCTTTATTTGCTTTTCACAAGCTTCAGTTTTGGTTTGGTAAGGACTGAGCTGTCTTGACTCCAGAGCATTGGCCAGATGCACTGTTTGGTACAAACTGCAGTCAGGTAGTACTCTAGAGTTGTGAGGTAATTTTAAAATTTTCTTAGTCTCTCTCCCCTTCCTTTATTTGAAGGTCAGGAACACTCAAATCCTTCTCAAGAGCTGACCACAACAAAGGGAACACAAAAATTAACAATAAAAACTTAGGTATTACACAAGTGAAGTAACTTGAAGACTGCATGAAACATTTGCGTTGATATACTAAACCACCTTCACTCTGTTTTTCTTCTACTCTGTTCTCCATGCACACCTCATCAAATTACTATTCATAGTACGTCTTTTTCTATAATCATCACTGACAGGCAACATAGGTGACTCAACATCTTTCCACAAAAAGCTTTGAAGTTAGTCCAGGCCCACTTGATTTTAAATACTCCACCTGCGTTAGTCAAGCATTGCAAAGTTTAGCACGCAGAAACTTCACAGATTTGAAACACCAGACTAAAGCAGTATTTTTCATCAAAGGTGAAACCTTACTAACCTCTCAGCAGTGTTATCAGAGAAACCAACCGGTGCTCCTCAAATAGCTGTTCTAACTTGTTATGCAAGTAATAGTCTGTGTACAGTTCCAACGTATTTTTGAAGAGAATTCTTCCTCCCATCAAGAGATGATGCAGCCAGTCAGGAATGCGGAAAACTACCCTACCTGCAAAGTCACAGCAAAATCTATGAGTAATAACATATATGAGGTTCTCCTAATATTCATGATAAAAGAATAATTTATTCAAAAGAAAAATAAAAAAAGATTGCAAGCAAGAAAATAATATTTCAGTTTTGTTAGTGCAGCACTAAAAATAACAGTATTCTCCACAGTGCTCATCAAATACTTCCTTTAGCTATTTCTATTAATTTAACAATTCCAGTTTTCAGAGTCTACAAGCAGCCTAGGCAGACCTGAGAAAAGGGAGGGGACCTACTCACATAAACTCATAGTACTGAGATGCAGAAAGAAGGAGACATAACAAAGCAACTAAGCAATGATGAATGATAAATGACATTTTAGCACCATGATAAAGTCTTCTAAGAAATGACCATGTTTCTAAGTTGTATACTAGCTTGAAAGTGCTGAGTTATATATGAGTGCTACAACAGAATTTAATTTCTTACCAGAGACTGTGAACTTCATATTTGGCATGAAGTATATGAATAATTAAGAGAAATCACTTCTTACCAACATACATTAAGTAGTCATAGACTCCTTCTACAGTCATCATTTCCATGAAGTAGTTCTGATTTTGTCGTCTTTCTGTATTCTCAGACCGGTTTGCATTATTCTTGAATAAATCATTAAAAAGCTAAAAACAGAAACATAAGACTGAAATCCTTGCATTCAAAGGCAAAAGGACAGCCACCACTTCTTTGGGTTGGTTTCTTTTTATAGATGTAGCTTCTTTCCAGAGCTTTCAAAGAACTGACAGGGGAGTTGATTTGTTTGTTTCTGGTTTTGTTTTTTCAAATCCTTCACTTTCCAATAAAGAGCACATCACATGTAGCAAAGATACACAACAACCAAAATACCTGGGTTCAGAACAAATCAGCACTGACACATTAATTCATGAGTCTTTTTGCTCATACTACCTTCTTCCAACCCAAACAACTGTATGACTTTTTGCATCTAGACTTTTATCACAGGCGCTGATTTTTTTGATGCACCCTGTTCTGAAAATGAGGGGCTAAAAAGATACAGAGTTGTCTGCCTTAAATCACAAGTGAAGCACTTTAATACATTAAAGTATTCCTAAAAGGTCTTGTTGGTTTCCACTTTGAAATAAATACAATGGTTTCTGGACAAAAGATACAAGTTTTTTACATAGAGAAGTATCTTTTTCCCCTGATAGCTTAATTATTTATAGTAAAAACTTAATGAATTAGTAAGTCACTAATATTTGGGTTTCTTTCCATTTATCTCATTTCTCAATTATATTTCCTTAGCCTTCTATTTTCCTATGTCATCACCTTCTTCCCTGATCCCTCTATTTCCTTGCCTTTGGTTCTTTCTTAAAAGATGCTCTAATTCTTGCTAAACCCCAAGAGGCTCTTCCCTTGCACACCAAATGGGGTCCCAAGCCACCTAGGCAGTAGTCCTTGCCTTCCCCGCCCCAAGTCTGTGAATCCCAGCAGAGGGAAAAGAAAAAGTCTCTGAATCCTGACACTCTCCATGTTTAATACCTAGCAATCCTCACTAACACTTTATTTTAAATTAACTTACCCCCAAAACAGTTAATCCAGATATAAAATAGGATTTATACAAAATACTCTGTATTATGAAAAGGAAGTTCAAAAGTTTATGCCAAGGTTCTAAAAAAAAAAATCCTAGAACCAGAAGCAAACGCAACATAATCATAGAATTGCCTAGGGTGAGGTGATTGCCACTCACAGAAGGTTTTTTTTTACCACTCCCAAAATAAAATCAGTTCCAAGGAACAGGAAGTAATTTGCTTATATGTGGTTCACTTTCTGTACAGCAATTCTCCCCAAAATGAATAAAGCCAAAAACATGCAAATCACAACCATCTCTGAATCAGGCAAGTCTCTAAACAGAATGCTTTGTGTTCTTAGGAAAAATTACATCAGGACATCTGCAAGAGTCAGGTTTTTGACCTGTACTCCTTCAGGCCCTCTCTTTTGGTAAGTGCTGAGCTGCTGGTATTACTTTCACACGGTTCACTCAAACTGAAAAACACTAAGTTATTACATAAATTACACAGAAGGGCAAATACAGTTAATGCACTGGTGGATGACTGGTATCCAGGATTGTAACAACCTAAAAAAACCACATAATTATTCACACCCACGTATTGAAGTGTCCCTGGTACATTGTTTAAAAAACCCTGCATAAAATGAAGTCTACATCCTCCTTAATACTGAAACCAGAACAGCAGAAAAACCTCAGCTGTAGTACTGTAACTTAGACAAGAGCCTCCTTTGTTTTTTAGATACACCCCACCACCTGACAAAGGTGATACATACTGAGCCAATTCAAAGCAGCCCATTGTGCAATGTAGACATAGGTTCAGAGGAGTGTCTGAAGGCCAAACTAAATCATTAACAGCAATCTGGTAGGTAACCTATTGAAAAATCAAACATGAAGTCCAGCTTAGGGCAAATCGTTTTGACTTCCAAGTGCCATTTCCACTTTCACCCCAAACCAGAAGCAGCATCTTCTGAAAGCTGATTGTACCTCCATATGTGGATAATCTGTGTTGCACCTTAAATAGTAACGGTTCCTTGATCAAAGTCACACTTTGAAAGCATTTCAGAATGCAATCCACATTGCACTGCAGCAGCCATAGTACAAAGTGGCATTACACCTCTACTTCCATGTTTTACACTTCCCAGAATCTTGGCTGGGAAGAAATTCAAGTGAAAAAACACACAATTGGTTATCGAGCACACAAGTTGAGATTACACTCACAATTCAGCTAAGCACAGGATTTTCTTTTAGATGTTTCTGTGCATGTTCATATTTGAGACTAACACCACAAACTTCAATGCTATCATTATTGGCATCTTTAAGATTAAACAGTAATTATGATTACAAGCAGGAAATATTCTTAAAAGGCTTACAATGAAGAAATTCCATTAATTAGTATTGATTAATAATGGGAGTCAAGATCTTGAAGTCAGTGAAAGATAAAAGGCCTGTATCAAGAAAAAGACCAAAGTAATCCCTTGTATAATAGGCTATCATACCTTATTGGGAAAAGCAAGAAAAGGAAGCATGAATGCTCATGTAAAGTGCCTCACAGAAAAAAAAAAAAAGTTACTCAATGGTGAGTGCATATGCAAACATACGCCCATACATTCCAGAACAGGTGTGAACTGTAGAAAAACAATACCATGACTATGAACAGTATCCACAGTCAGAGGCATAAACCTCTCTCCTGTTTTCCCTGCTCATTTAAAAAGTTTAGAGGACTATATCAAAACAGTAAGAAGAAAGATGGTGTGCAGTGTCTGAATCACATCAGTCAGTGTAGGCGACCACGTCTTGCTCCAAGTAGCTACTCAAAAACGTATATTATACTGCTGGTGTTCCAAAAGCAGCTTCTATTGCTGTTGGCAGGCCATCACAAGCCAGCAGAACAATGCCTTTATTGACATATTTTGCAAAGTATGCATCAGTTGAGAAGTCCTGACCTATTACAGCAAGTCTGACAAAAGTATGTTCAGAAGATTATCAAGGTGCTTACAGACCTTCAGAACAGAAACACGGCCAGAAATCCTGCTAGCACCCCTAGGAGGAAGCTGAGTTTTTTGTTCACTTGCTTTTTTTTAACCAGGCAGGTTGGTAGTTCTTAATCTAGTGGATCTGATAGAGGATGAAATCCAATTGTTCCTGGTTATACTGGGGCTCACTACCCACATTCATTGTACATTTTTAACTAGTAGTCTTTCCACCAATATTTACAACAAACAAACATACACCCACCCCAGGAACATTCAAAAGGAAGGAGCGTGCAGAAGATCTGTCAAGAGTATTTGGCACTTTCTGACTGGGCCTGCCTAGACAGACCTTCAGGCATTTCTTATTCAGCCTGCTGAGGAAGAAGGAGCCTGCGTGTACCCCACTCGTGGCAGCACAAGCACCGGGGAACATGCATTATAATCTCAGCAGAGTCCAACACGTTGAAACTGGAATAAACAGATCTGTGTCAGAGAAGATACATGAGAACACTGTGGCAATACAAGCATAAGCTGGAAATCGACTACCATTTACCATGAAGAACTCTCTTGCTATGAGACAGCATGTTCTTCTCACAGGTGGGCACTCCAGAAGCACTAACCTTCCATCTCTTTGGCTGCCTGCCAGATCTCCACATAGACTCCATACAGGCAGCTCACACAGTCCTGGTACAGACATTTGGCATTCACCTCCATTACCAGGAGTAAGGTGCCTTGCTACTGCACAGCACTTACAGCACAGAATCACAGAACGGCTTGGGTTGGAAGGAACATCAGAGATCATCCAATCCCAACCCCCTGCCATGGACAGGGACACCCTTCACTAGACCGGGCTGCCCAGAGCTCCATCCAATCTGGCATTAAATACTTCCAGGGATGAGGAATCCAC
>WEKY01044167.1:1716-66898 GCA_013390045.1 Picathartes gymnocephalus
AGGCACAAAACAAAAGTATTCTGTTGAATGAAGTTCAGTATTCACTGAACACTCTGGGTGTGAGAGAACTCCCTTGATTTGGGGTGATAATTTGGTCTTAGAAAAAAAATTATGGGGTTATTAAGGCAGGATTCGCTGTGGCTTTGAGCAACCTGGTCTAGTGGAAGGTACCCATTCTGTGGCAGAGGATTTTGGAAATAGACCAGAGAATAATCAAGATTGGAAGAGATCTAGGTCATATTGTAAAACTGTCAACCCAGAACGACCATAATAACCCCCAAACTATATCCCTAAATGTCACATCCAAATGTCTCTTGGACACTTCCAGAGATAGTAACTCCACCACTCCCCTGGGCAACTTATTCCAACCACTCTTTCAGTGATTTTTTTTTTTTTTTCCTAATATCCCATCTGATCTTGTCCTTTCACTTGAGACATGTCAGAAGAGGGCGAGTAAGTGACCTGCAGAAGGTCTCCAAGGAAACCACAGACAGAACCAGAAACGGAGGACAACCTGCAGTGTCATACTATGCTTGATATAAGTTAGGCTATAAATAAGATCACTGAATTTCTTCAATGCTTAAATGTTTCTTTAATATGGTCTATAAGAAAAATTTGTTTGATTCTTAGTCATAGGTGTCAGGCTTGTAAGAAAACCCTAGAAAAAAACATAGATATATATTGACCCGTGAACCAACTAGGAGCCAGATATTATTACATAAAAAGGTTTCCCTTTTTAATGAAAATTATTAGAACTCACTTGCCATTTTCTCAGAAATTAGGACACCCAAATACATTAAGGGATTTTCCAGGTATGAAGGTCCTGCAATTTTTGACATCTTTTCATTTGATAGGAACCAGCTTTTATTTCCTATTAGAATATGTAGCATACTTCTAGCACTTCACCAAATTTTTTTAAAGACCACTAACACCAAAGGAATGTTTCAGTGACCTTGTAAAAACAACTTGAAAATAATCTGTTCCATTAAGAAACATCATACAGGAATTGCATCTTTTCCCAGAACCATGCACTTTAGTTCAAAATGTTCAAAATAAGTATTTCATTTTATCTTTGACTTCCTTTTGAACATATTCAGGCAGAAACTTAGTCAAAATGCAGTAAAGACAAGTTTGTAATCAAGATTGTAATTTGTGATATACACGTTCAAGTTCATCCTGCTGCTATGAGTCAAATATTTTTCTAGCCCAGAAAAAACAGAAGGTCCTGTAAATACACCCTATTTCATTTACATCCTATTCTTAACCACTGAATAATAGGACCCAGTACACTACATGATCATACAGAGTGGAACAGCTGCCATAGTGCAAGTGGAAGAGACAAGCTGAAGTCCCTTTCTGTAGCTAAGTAGGATGCTCAAGTGATTAAAAAAAAAATCTGTATCATCCATTTTCTTCCTCATATTTCTATTCAAAAAAACATGAGGAAAGTTCACTTAAATGGAAATCAGAATAAAGCCAATGTTACAAACAAAGCATAATTTAGTACACAATTATTTTTCCCTGCCATCTTGATTTTATGCAGTACTTCAAGTAAAATAGTGCTTTCATAAACAGAGGGATGTACATGTAAATTTGATAACAATTTTTGTTCAGTTTTCTCCATTTCTCTCAACAGTTCAAAATTATCTATCTCTTCTTTCCTAAGTTCTCTGTGTAGAGTGGGCCTACTGACATCCCTAGTCTCTGAACAGCAGAAATCCTCTCTGACTTTCTTCAAATTCTGAAGTGACCACTGTTTAAAACAGAAAGATTCATTAAAATGAAGAGATTGACATGTTTCTCCATGATTCATGCTAGCTAAGTTTTGTAGTATTTGTGCCATAGATGGATCATTTATAGAAAAAATTATTGAAATAAATGAAGATGCATGTAAGTGGAGATATTTGTGTATCATGTCAGAAACATACACAGACATAGAAATGTTACAAGCACTGGCATAATACACATGTAAGTTTGTTGACAATTTTTGTTCAGTTTTCTTCATTTCTCTCAACTTTTAGAAAAGATTTCCTGGTCCATATAGCACTTTTTGCAATGCAAAGAACCATTGAGATGAAAAATATGAATAACTATATGAAAATTACTCATGGTATAGTCTGCATTTTGTGATATGTTTAGACCAGCTTAGAATAAGCCTTAATAGTTTAAACCATTTAGCTATAACACAACATGCTATTTGCATTACCAGACAAACAGACAGGAATGTGCTAAACAACACATTATAAAACATTCTTTTGATAGTTCTGTCCTACTCAAAAATAAGTCTTGCCATCAGTATAAAGAAACACTTTGCTCCTTTATTCAGTGACATTTTGTGGTTTATTTTTTGTGACACACATTTCATTTTACGTAAACTAGTTACAACACTGCCTGTAAAAGAAATCAATCTCATCAGCGCAGAGGGGGCAATTTTTTCATCTCCAGTTTGACAGGAAGGGGTACTGCAAAACGAATTACTGGAGGAAAGATGTGAGAATTACTTCTAAGTACTTGCTGACATGTTCCTCCCAGATATCTTTTGGCACAATTTCACTGGGAACTGACTCAAGCTTTACAGAAAAATGTGTTTACAAAGGACCCATGGTTAGTATAATAGATTTTTTCAGAGTAACCTGAACCAAATCTATAGTATTGTTGGTCTTACTATATGCAGTAGTTTAGTCTGCCTGTGGGTACTTCATGAGTAATGGAGTCAGGAGAATATAACACTTTCACAAATGAAGTTATTTCAATAAGGGATTTTAATCCCTTTTTTGTTTGATTGAAGCAAAGAAAGTTCAGCAGTTATTAGCTGGTTATGATGTTGAGATGAGGATGTGGGGGACAGCTACAAATGCTAATGAGCAATATCAGGGTGAAAAAGAGAAATCTGAAATAGAGGGGACTTCTAAAATTCCTAAAATCCATACTCTTCACGTAAAATATATGCCACTCCCTATAATACATCTATTTCTTTTGCCCATGTTGCAGTTGGAGAATAGGGTCTTTGATAATTCTCTACTGCTGTTTTGAACATGATTTCTTCCTTATTATGTGGGTTTCTTCTATGACTGTGATATAAGAGACAAAAGCATCTTCCTTCTTTCATGTATGCATGTACATACGTGTGCAAACATGTACACACATGTATTGCTTATATGATTCATCAAAACCTCTGCATCTTATGTGTATGTGAAATGCTCTTATAATTGATGAGGGCATTAGGGAAAGTCTTTAAACTTGGTGTCATTTAATACAAATTTTATAAGTTCTGTTTATATTGTTTTATCTAGTCTATTTCACTAATTCACGAGGGAGAGTTCTGTTGTTAGGGTTACTAACACAGAGCATGAGAGAGAAATGCCCCTGAGTAAAAACCTTATTAACAGCTATTCAGTGAATTTAATTCTTTCTGGAATACTGCCACCAATTACTTTTTGGCATGCTGACTTACACAAGTTTCACAGTATCTTATACCAACAGTTGCCATGAGTACACACCGTCAGAATTACCTTAACTGGCTGACTATTTTGGAAGTTTCAGCCTGGCATGACCTGAGCTCACATGGACTAGAGAAATGAGAAGGCAAAACAAAAAAGCAGTAAAAGTTGATGTTGATGTACAAGAAGTCTCTCCACCCTTCCTGAATTGTGAAGATTTTGTTTTCCTTCTTTCTTTGCCATGTTTTAACCTTAGAGATGTCCATTTAATATGAATAAAATTTAATTTCAAGGAAAAGAGGAGGCTCATCATGGAATGTTCTTAATGTTCTTGTATTAAATGATGCAGTAGCCTGGTTTCGGCCAGGACAGAGTAAATTTTCCCAGTAGCTGTAAGCCGGAGGGGCTGGGACCCCTGTGGGAATGTCTAGATTTTTATTCATACCACCGCAGGTCATCATTGCAGTGAGAAGAAGGGCACAGTGGTGTAGGGAACAATTGTGCATTATTGCCCAGAGTCTGCAGTGAGCACTTTTATATGTGAGGTCCCTTTTTTTATACTTTTGTTATTAATATGGTTACTGTTCATTTTCTTAACTAACGCCTCTTTCCAGTAAATTGTTTCTTATCTCCACCCATGCTTATCACCTTTTTGTGCTTCTGGTTTTCAAGTACATCCCCAAAATGAGAAGGTGAAGGGAGAAAGGAGAGGAAGAGAGCAAATAAGCAGCATCTGATTTGGGATAGTTTTGGTGGGGGGGGTGGGACACTAAACTGGAGAGTGACATTTCTAAACCACAACATTCAGCAAAAGCAACATACGTGTAGAAGGACTGAGAGGCATGTTGTGGACCTAAGACATTAAATACTCATTTTAGGTGGATAAGGATTTAGTTGTATGGTTGCATCCTGAGGGTAGTGGTCTACAGCTCAAAACCTTGATGGACATCAGTGATGAGTGGTGTCCCTCGGGAGTTTGTACTGAGATCAGTGTTATTCATTATCTTAATTAATGACACAGATAAAGGGATCAAGTGCATGGACCCTCAGCAAATTGCAGATATCACCAAGCTGAAGAGTATGGTTGCCACACTTGAAGGGTGGGATGTCATCCAGGGACACCTGGACAAGCTCAAGTGAGCTCATGGGAATCTCATGAGGTATAGTATGACCAAGAGAAGGCGCTGCATCTGATTTGGGGTAACCCCCAGTATCAATCCAGGCTGGTGGATGAAAAGATTGAGTAGCCCTGTGAGAGGAACTTGGCGGTGCTGGTGGGTGAGAGGCTGGACATGAGCCAGTAATGTGCATTTGCAGCCCAAAAAGCCAAATGTATCCTGAGCTGAATCATAAGAAGCATGGTCAGCCATTTGAGGGATGTAATTCTGCCCCTCCACTCTGGTGAGACCCCACCTGCAGTGCTGCATCCAACTATGGGGTCCCCAGCAGAGGAAGGACATGGACCTGTTGGAATGAGTCTAAAGAAGGAATACCAAGATGATTAGCAAGAACACCTCTCCTATAAGGGAAGGCTGAGAGTAGGGCAGTTGCTCAGCCTGGAAAAGAGAAGATTTTAGGGTGGCCTTAGCAGTGCCTTCCAGTACCCAAAGGGAGCCTGCATGAAAGATGAAGAGGGACATTTTACAAGGGCATGTAGTAATAGAACAAGAGGGGATGGTTTTAAACTAGAAGAGAATAAGTTTAGATTAGATACAAGGAAGAAATCCTTTACTGTGAGGGTGGGTGACAGGTTGGCCAGAGAAGATGTGGATGCCCCATCCCTGGAAGCCAAGTAGGACAGGCCCCTAAGCAACTTGGTTTTGTGAAGGATGACCCTGCCTATGGCATGGGGATTGATACTAAATGACCTTTAAGGTCTTTTCCAACATAAACCATTTTATGATTCTGTGACTTTATACATGAAGCACCCATGAATAGGTATTTTCACGACTCTTAGTAAAATTAAGACCATTTTTGTCAGCAGGGGCCACTTCTGTAATAATTCTTAGTCCAGGCCAGAAGGGAAACATTTGAATCCAGTCACCTGTTATTTTTTTTCTGACAATAATAAATTCCATATAGGGAGAAGCACTAATGTGTGATTGTGGACTGACCTGGAGGATGCTTTTCTTTATCCTACATGTCTAATGACAGTATATAGTTTTGACACATTGACTTTGTGACTTTCCTACTGTAAGCATAGTTATTCTTGTTGTCCATTAATATATTAGGATGATTTGAATCCCATTGAGCCTTGACGTAAAAGACATGTTGTGGAATAATTATCTCAAGCTAATGATAAGTTGTGTATATATTTATTTCCCTTCTGTTCATTTGAAAGGGATTGCCTTTCAGTTCTATAAACTATCACATCTAGTTATTAGAGGAGATTATTTTATTTGGTGTCCCTAAATCATACTATATTTTGAGGACTTCTGTACTTTCCTTGTCTTTTCTCTGATGCTATAAGGTTTAAAATGTTTTTCTTTAAATGCTACTTTTTTGGGCTAAGTGTATATATATGAATATGAATATATATATATATGAATATATAGTGTACACATTCAGGAGTAGATGAAACGTTGAGATCTGTATGTCACTTGCATGACATTATAAAAACAGGAAAATAACTATTTAATTAAAGGCAAAACAATCTTCTTTCTCATCAAGATAATTGTCAATTACTTTTATAAAATGTCATAATTAGTCTTAATGTCTCATTTCTGAAAAAATGTTTATGTGAATCTTAGGTGTAAGTGTGCCAAATGGTCATTCCAAACAGAAATATGAATCATAAATTCTCTCTCAGTTTTCAAGGTCCATTATTTTTGAAGTAAATTGATTTCAACAATAAAAATTTTGTCTCTTGCTTTCCAATGTTCAATTTAACTATTTTCCCTAGGTATGAAGGACATTACAAAAATTAAGACTACACAGTATTTTGTGAAAACATCAATTAACTGCAGCTGTTTGTATCAATGGTCAGTAAATATAAATGAGAAAAATCTTTTCCTTCTCTCATCCTGGGTACCAGAGTGTGAAGTGAAGGTTTCCAAGTAAATCAGATGCGGGTTCACAACTCTTGCCCAATTTGTGTTTTCTTTATAAAGGTTTCATATATTACTTAAAATTTAGAATACCATGGATCTAAAAAACAATATGCTCCTTAGGACTAAATGCAGAGTGAAAAACAACCCTTGCCCCTAAGTTCTCACAGACTGAAGTGGCTCACAATTGAAATGCTTTGATTAAGAAACTGAAGTAAACATACTGGTGTACTAACAGAAAAAAAAAATCAATCAGATGAAAGGGAATGAATTTGAAAGAGGGTCCACTGGAAAAAAAAAGCCACTACAAAACAATACAGTCTAGAAGAAATTTTAAATTCAGACATGCATAGACTACACCCACTGTTCTCACTGAGAGCTGTCTGCCTATAGCAGAGAGCAGAGCTCATCTTTAGCAGTTTAGGCACAGCTCCTAAGTGCTGCTTTGTGTTGAAGAAAAGCTTACATTATTCCTAGGTTGACAAAAATAACAGACAAGATTCTCCTCTACCCTCCCTGGCTTTTTGCCATTATACCCATTACTGTAACAAATTGTCCAGTGCTCATTATAAGGATGAGGTCATGTCTTGTGAGGTAGTTTTGGGGCTAATTTCCCAAGTGAATCAGGAATGTATAACTCTCTTAAGACACGTTCCATAATCCAGCAGAATCAGGAGGCCTGTGTAATGAATGTTGGATCATGCCCTGTATCTCTCACCAGTTAAAAAGAAAGATGTGGTCTTTCGGCCCCATCATTAAGTGCTCAAGTGCTTTACCCATTGAGCTATTGCATGTAAAGAATATAAGATAATACAGAAGGACAACAGAAAACACTTGCTAATTTTGTGATAGGGGCAATAGCATTAATTTTTTTATTTATGAGTCCCTCTACACTTGCTAACATTTAAAATAATGAAACAAATTCATATTAAAAATAAATTAAAAATAAACAGTTGAATATATATAACAACATGAAAGTCCTACTAAAATATCCATGCTCAGCTAATAATATGTTCTTTGCTTTCAGTTTCAGCAAGAGGAAAAGCTTTCTACCCTACAGACAATACTAAAATAAACAGACATCAAATATGTAAAAATTTATGTAACAGTGAATTCACTAAAACAACTTGCCAATAGTCAGAAATTTACCTTATGTTCCTAAAAAGGTACAAACAATGGTAAATAACAAACACAAAGAGTTGGTCTCAAAGATGGCTATTAAAAACATTCTCAGGAAAGCTTGGAAGATGATTATTTGAACTGAGAACCTGAAAACTGAGTCAGAAGCTCAAATGTAAGGAACTATTTGTATTCCAGTTCTGGTATTTTTTATCTATGTTTATACTGACAAAGATAAAGTTTGTAGTGGAAAAACATGGCTGGTTTGTTGAGCCTGTGTATTTTCTATTTTCAAATGTCTCATCTACAAGACAGCAAATAAACAATACATGACACCTACCTTCAGTTTAGATGTGAGTCCAGCATTTTATAACAAGAACAAATTTAGCTGAAAACTTTGTCAAACACTTCGGTCAGGACTAAAGCTGACTGAAAGTTTCAAATATATATTTAAGGGAAAAGAAAGGAAATTCAAAGTTTCACTTCACTTTTAATAGATAGAAATCATAACTTCTTTTTTTTTGCTCCAAATTTTAAGTATCACAGAAAAAAGCTTAATTTAAAAGACAGCAAATATTATATTTATAATATTCATATTTGTATGTAGGCTCATCCATACACAAATCCATGAATATTTAAGATGAATCTATAGAAATTTATTCTCCTTTTCTTACATCCAATATATGATAGTGAAATAAATAGTCCTGTGTATAAATGAGAATGGGAACTTATGTTTTTCAGCAACAGAGTGTAGATCACCACCTTGATGTAACATTTGACATACTGGACAAGCTGAAATGCACGAGTGCACAGTTAAATTCTTTTAGGAAGAAGGAACTGTCATGTGACAGAGTAGGTGATTTCCTCAACTCTGATTGTGAGGAGATTTCCTTGACCCTTGGTGTTTGATTGGTCTGTCAGTGGCCCAGGAAAGGAGACCCTTGTACTCGACCAGCTTTCATGGCCCCTTTAGTGGGATTCTTCACTGAGCAATGCTGCTGGAGTGGAGGGCTCTTTGACTGACTTATTCAGGGACACACACCAGCAGCACAAGGGAGGCCCCTCAGCAGGTCTTCCCCCTTTATGACCCCTCAGTGGGTCTTCCACTTTACTCAAGAATATCACCGACTGCCAGAGACTGCCAGCGCCCGTGAGGGACTCGGCAACACTTTAGAGCATAACATTCTTTATTCATATAATGTTGACAGGTTAAGGTTCAAGGATTGCCAATGACAGTATCTGACTGCAAAAACATGTCCAAATCACTGTGTCAAATTCCCAGCAAAAGTATTCAGCACGCACAGAGTACAGTTCTTAACCAATACATGTCGCTATGGGGGAGAAAGAAGGTTCAGCCTGTTGACTGAACCCAGTAATTATGATGGTGTCTTCTCTAACTTTTCCTCCATTCTTGACCTATACAGTTTCTTTATGTTTAGGTAGAGCTTGAGTGACTGTAGTCCTGCCTCCCATTGTTACTGATTGGTGTAAAATTCTCTCGCTTTGCTTTTAAAGATACCGTTAAAAAAGCATAGAGCATGTGCCCAGTGAGGGATGGTCGTACCTTGGAGGTGGGCAGCTTTGGGATGGATGTGTGCATTAATATTACAATTAGGCTATAATGAACCAAGTTCATCTAAGGAGAGAGATTTCATCACAGTTGTTGGCTCAGCAGCAGGACATCTCCTCCCTCTGCTGGTTGACAGGTGCTATGTGGTTTATCATCTGTAAAGTACCACCGAGTTCCCCTCCCTGAAAGAGTTTCCACAGAGTCTGGACACGACATAGTGTCTCCACTCTGTTCCACCCTCCATTCCATCTCCCTCAGCAGGTGCTTACTGTTGTATGTGGAACCATTATGGAGCATACCAATTGTGTTCCATCCAGGGAGTAGCAGCTGTGTTTTACCCTATAACTTCTGTATTGCTGCAAGTTCTGTTAGGATGTGAGTATAAGTTCTTAGTTTCATCTAATTTCACCCACAACCATCTTTCCACAAGGATCCAATCTCGCTTTAGGTCAAAATCCCTAGTCTACATGGAGAATTTAAGATCTGCTCTTTGTGTGATTCTGTTTTGCACTTGTGCTCAAGGCACAATTTATGAGAAAATAACAGGGTCCTTCAAAGGTTCTGGCTTGCTTTTTAGGTTCCTATCCTTTGGCATTCTTCCTTAAACAACATAACACTGAAAACACTCTCTCTTCCTAATAAAGAGATGAAAGGTATTTTTGTGGTTTAAAAACAAAAATAAAATCAATTCTATATAGAAGCAACAAGTAAAAAGTCTTGAACTCCATCATTCTGCTGAAAATATTTACTTATGAAATTTTGCAATGGACAGTGGCATTTGGGGAAAGACCATTATTGACTTCTGGTCTATAAACCACTGTGTTTGATTTAATAATAGACCTAGAGAATCCCAACTGCAAAGTCCTGTGAGAACTCCTAGACTGTCACATTGTGAATAAAAACCTGACTGGGTACTTTCAATTTATAGTCAATCTAAGCCTCAGATGCCGTCAAGTTGTACTCAGCACAACCAAAATTGTGAAAGAAAATGAAGTCACAGAGTCTCAGAAGAGTTGGGGTTGGAAGGGACTTCTGTAGATCATCTAGCCCAACCCCCTTGCTGAAGCAGATACGTGTACATCAGATTGCACAGGTTCACATCCAGGCAGGTTTTGAATATCTCTAGAGAAGAAGACACCTCAACCTATCTGGAAACCTGTTTCAGTGCTCTGTCACCTTCAGAGTAAATAAGTTCTTCCTCATATTCCACTGGAACTTCCCATATTTCAGTTTGTGCCTGTTGCCTCTTATCCTCTTAATGAGCACCACTGAAAAGAGTCTGTCCCCATTCTCTTGCCACCTGACCTGAAGATATTTGCATGTATTGGTCAGATCTTCACTCCATCTTCTCCAGGCTAAACAGGCTGACCTCCCTCAGCTTTTCCAGCAGAATGGCACCCAGCCTCTCCTGGGCCAGGACCCTGCATTTGCCTTTGTTGCATTTCATTATGTTCCTCTCCACCAGCTCTCTGGCCTGTCCAGACCTCACAGAATGTCAGCATCGCCTACTGGTGTGTCAGACACTTCTCCCAGTTTTGATTATCAGCAGAGTTGCTCAGGAGGCCCTCTGTCCCTTCATCCAGGTCACTGATAAATAAATCAAACAAGACTGGACCCAGTGCTGTCTCATGGCCAGCAATGCCAGCTAAAACGTTCCAACTAGGATCGGTGTCACTGATCACAGCCCTCTGAGCTCTGCCATTCAGACAGTTCTCAATCCACCTCACTATTCTCTCAACCAGCTCACACTTCCTTAGGTTACCCTTGAGAATGTTATGGCAGACGATGTCAAAAGGCTTGCTGAAGTCCAAGTAGACCACATCCACTGTTCTTCCCTCATCCAGCCAGCCATTCCACCATAGAAGCCCATCAGATTGAGCAAGCAGGATTTTCCTTTAGAAAATCCACGTTGACTACTCCCAATAACCTTCTTGTTTTCCATGTGCTTAGAGATGACACCCAGCATGAGCTGTTTCATTATCTTTCCTGGGATGGAGGTGAGGCTGACTGGTCTGTAGTTCCCTGGGTCCTTCTTCTTGCCTTTTTAGAGACTAGAGTGACACTGGCTTTCCTCCAGCCCTCAGGTACCTCCTCTGTTCTCCATGACCTCTCAAAGACAATGAAGAGTGACTTAGCAATAATATCAGTTAAAATATTATCCTTTTCCTTCTTCAAAACAACCAGGCTCCTGTCTCTTAGAAAAAATGAAATATAATTAGTGGATGAAAATACCCCACAATATTGAAAGATACTGGTGATATCCCTGACACAAATGTGACTCCTTAGAATAAAGGTATTAATATATCATAGTTCTCATGTAAAAAGAAAAATTCTACAAAGAAAATCTTGTGAAAAATTTTTGTGAACCAGAGTTTAAAAGTGAAATAGACAAGAGGCACGCAACTTTAATGACACCATTCTCATCTTGCTGCCTCCATTATCTGTAGCAGTAATCATATGAAACCTGTAGTATCTTCTTACCTTGTATTATTCATTTTGCAAAGTAATAATTAGTGGTTCTTTGTGTAATTTTTATTGTGAATGTGCAAATCTTTAAAGACTTCTGCTCTGTTCATTCATAGCAGTTAATTCTAGGCAAACTTGATATACTTCAATACACAAACTTCATTTTTTCTCTTTTTTTTTGGAGGGTTTTGATCTGGTGGTGGGTTATTTTTTTGCTCTGTATGTTCTTTGTTAGTTCATTATCCCACAGCGACCGTGATAATGTACCATCCATTCATTGTTAGCTCTCATATGGTGTCTCTCAGGGGGTGGTCCTGGGGCTGATACTGTTCAACATCCTGTTGGTGCCAGGGCAGTGGGATGGAGGGCACCCTCAGCAGGTTCACTGGCGACACCGAGCTGTGTGGGGCAGTCAACACACTGGAGGGAAGGGATGGCACCCAGAGGGACTGGACAGGCTGGAGAGCTGGGCCTGTGCAAACCTCGTGGAGTTCAACAAAGCCAAGTGCAGGGTCCTGCACATGGGTCAGGGCAATCCCAGGAACACCCACAGGTCGAGCAGAGAAGTGACTGGGAGCATCCCTGAGGAGAAGGACTTGGGGGAGATGGCTGATGAAAAACTCAACATGAGCCAGCAGTGTGGGCTCACAGCCCAGAAAGCCAATGGTGCCCTGGGCCACATCCAAAGGAGCGTGGCCAGCAGGTCAAAGCAGATGATTCTCTTCCTCTACTCTGTTCTTCTGAGACCCCACCTGGAGTGCTGCATCCAGCCCACAGTGTAAAAGGACATGGAACTGTTGGAACAAGTCCAGAGAAGGGCCACAAAGTTGATAAGAGGACTGGAGCACTTCCCCTATGAAGACAAGCAAAACTGGGGCTGTTCAGCCTGGAGAAAAGAAGGTTGTGTGGAGAGCCCTCCAAAACGGACCTATCAGGAAACTGGAGAGGGACTCTGTGTCGGGAATGGTAGTAATAGGACAAGGAGTAATGGGTACGAACTGAAAGAAAAATTTAGGTTAAATATTAGGAAGAAGTTCTTGGCTCTGAGAGTGGTGAGTCACTGGAACAGGTTGCCCAGGGAAGTTGTGGATTCCCCAAACCTGGCAGTGTTCAAGGCCAAGTCCTTGAGAAACCTGATCTGGTGGGATGTGTCCCTGCCCATGGCAGGAGGGGTTGGGAATAGGTGATCTTTAAGGTCTCCTCCAACCCTTAATTTTCTATGATTCTGTAATTCATATGATTCTTTATTATGAAATATTTATGAGGTAATAATGCATTACATTTATGAAAAGGTTACATTGCTCTGTTATTACTGCAAATGCCAGAATAACAAGCAGATTTTGTTAAAAGTACAGAAAATAAAAGCAAATTTTGAATTTTTTAATATCATATTTTGCATCTATTTAAAAACAGATGAAGTGAGAAATGGATTTTATCTGAAAGTTTTATCATTTATCTGGAATCTTAATGAGATCCTGGAACTGAAATTAGGTTAATATAAATAAAGGTCTTGTCTAAAGTTTATGGTAAAAAATGTAATTCTTACTATTTCCAGGAGAGGCTGCCTTGAGAAAAAATGTTGATGATCATCTAATATAAATAATTCCAAACAAAGTAGAAAAGGCTAGGGATTGCTATTGCTTTGCACCTACAATTCACCACTACACTTTTCCCTCATCTCACCAAAACCCCATGAATCTCATAGATGCATTTTCTGTAACTTAATAACGTGCTTGTTAGGACAAGTTAATGATTTTCTTTTGAACTCGAATACACATGCCAGGGTGATCTATTTGTTCAGTATGGTTCACATTACAGTGACACTTGAAATTCTCCATGATACATGAGTAACATTTAAACTCCTGGTGTGAAATAAGAAGATTCCCAATACCACCATTTCATATCCAGAGTGCACTCCAAATAAAGTCTACTTCACTATGTCTACCCAAATATAATAGAAAAATGATGTCTTTTTTTAAAAAAAAATTTCATGTGATTCTATCCAAGTTCAATAAATTGAACTTGGTCAGAATCATCAACAACATTACTAAAAATGCTTAAATGGTTTAATAGCAAAAGGCATATCCAGCAGCAATCTTCTGTAGTATTAGGTTTCAGTCACAATGTTAAAAGTAGCACTAGAAATTACTCTCCAAGCTTGAAAGGGAAATTTTTACACCTTTTCTGTGAAGAAACTAAAGAACAGTTTATGCTGCTATATGTAATTATTTATGATTAATTCAAAGAGTAATCGTCTTCTGCTTTGCTAGGAAGCAGTGGTGTCCAAAAGGTAAAATTTTTTTTTATATATAAAACACCACCTTCTGAGTGTACCATCTAATACAAATATACATATATTTTACCAATTTAAAAGTTTCTGTAAAATTCACTTGCAGATTCAGTCATCACATTTCTGAAGTATTGAGAATATTTAAAGACTAAGTTCTTTTTAATGTAAAACTTCTATTCTACCTAACTTATGTTCAATGTTTAGGGAGTTATCACTTTAAACAATGTTTTTCATTGTGAATAATTCAGCCATGGCTTATTGGTAGCTGAGTTCAAGTGAACGTGTAAAGTGTAGATACTCAAATGTGTGTACATGTATAGGATGTATTCATTATGAACAAATGTTACAAAACGAAAGTATATTCTATTATGTTCTTGATCATTAAAAAAATAATTTACAACATTAAAACTTTTATTTTTTGCTCCATAAAGAAATCCACATTTTCTCACTCACACTGAGTGCCATAATTCTGATACCTAGGAGTAGTAACTGTCAGAAAATTATTTTAAAACTAATTTTCAGAATAATTCAGAAGGAATAATATCTTCTTTGCCATTATTTGTTCATGTACATTTCTCATGCCAAGAAAACATTAGATCAGAAAGAGCAATAGGAAATTATTGATATTTAAGGTGATTTCATGATCCTTTTCTTTTTATAGGTTGGATTTGAAGAGATTTGAACGTAATACTAAGGTAATATTTTACAGTGGAAATTAAACAGAAAACAATATAAAGTTCTCTGGAGTTAAACCCTTATTTGCATATCTAATTATTGGCATAACGACACTATTGACTCTACAGTGAAAGGGTCAGTGAAACTGCTGAGGCTAGCGTTAAAATATGCTCTGATCATCTCTGCAGCTTTCAGCTGAATATGCAGTATTAATTCTACTATTCACTTAAAAATAAGAGCAATTTCTACAACCGCTGCAGAAATACACATAGTATATATTACATGCAAGATACATTACAGTTCCTTAGAAAATATTTGCTTTCAGTTTGACTTGAGCTGAGGTACAGTACTCTTTTAGATACAATAAGAAATCCCCATATTTTAATTTTTCTCAGCATATACTGGTTACTATTTCTAACAGTACTTTAATATTAAGTAGTCTGGATCCATTCTATTTGTGATTGACTTAAATTTTATTGATGAGGATTTTGATAGGGCTTTTAGGCTTACCCCAAAAGAGAGAGATGAAGACTAATTAATTCCCAAATTAATACAAGAGAGAAGAAATATCCATCACAAAGTTATGGGATTCATTGTCAGAAAAAATATTTTCTTAATCTCTGATTGTTAAAACCTTTCTTATATTCTGAAGCAAGAGGGTTTTATCCTTTCTAAAATTCTCTTTTCCAGTCTGGTTTTCACACCATTGAAGTCGTAGGAAACCCATTCAGTCCAATCAGTGCAGGGTCAAAAACTTAATCCTACCGTTACAGGTTTGTATATTCTTGTTATCTGTGTAAATGTTAAATCCTGTTTTCAAACCTCATAAGCTCTTGGCCTTGGTGATACCTTCAGGCAATTAGTTCCCAAAGCTGCTTGTGTGAGAATGTTTTTTCTTTTATCAGTTATAAAGTTGCTACATGTCAATTTTCCTGGGTGTCCAGTACTGTGAGAGAAGGTGGGCACATGTCTTTTAAGTTTTCCTTACACTATACTAATTTTTCCATTTCTAAGTTTTTCAGTCCTGCTTCTTAAATAAACAGTACAACCCTTTTCAGTTATAGGGAGGCAGAATTCGGAGTGTCTTTCTGCTGAAAGTAATGCTGAGTGAGTTTGTTCTTGGTTTAATTGAACATTAGTTCTCAGGACTGCTACTTCCACATTCTGATCTACAGCTTTTTTAATGTTATGTCTAATTTGATTTTAAAATAAGTGTTAATTTAGCTATTTTGGGAAAGCTGTTAAATTATTTTGACATATGGGTAATGTTTTCCACCAGCTAAGCTTCTTAAAATATATGTGAAAGAAATTATCTCAAAAAAAACCAATTCAGAGTATAGAAGCAGACAAATAAATCAGAAGGAATTTTGGACGTATTTATACATTTAATGTATTTTAATTACACTGACACTTTCATTTTTCAGTAATTGCACCTTAATTGCATATATTTTTCTAAATTTAAAAAAGTAGTTAAAATGGCATTGTACTAGATGAAATAATTTCAGGCACCTACTGCAGCTGTTTTAAACAATCCATGTGTGGAATAATTTCATAGTTTTATTATATAAGGCATTTAAAAATTGCACTTGGGCAATTCTGCCTGCAATCAACAACAATCCTACAATATAATTTTTAGTCATCAAAGAAAACAAAGCTGAAACCTGTGATCTAAACCAGACTGTTCCTTTTGCCTTCTGGGAGGCCTCTTGAGGCTCTGAAGTTTTGAAAACCATTTAACTTAGGTGTCTCCTTCTCAGTTTTGGAGACTGTTGTGGTTTAACCCCAGTTGACAACCAAGCTCCTTGCAGCTGTTCATTCACACTCTCCTGCTGGGATGTGGGAGAGAATCAGAAGGGTAAAAGTGAGAAAACTCATGGGTTGAGAAAAAGACAGTTTAATAGGGAAAGCAAGAGCCACACACACAAAGCAAGCAAAACAAGGAATTAATTCACTGCTTCCCATGGGCAGACAGCTGTTCAGCCATACCCAGGAAAGCAGGGCTCCATCACACGTAACGGTGACTTGGGAATAGAAACACCATTGCTCTGGACATCCCCCCCTTCCTTCTTCTTTCCCAGTTTTATGTGCTAAGTGTGACACTCTATGGTCTGCAATATCCCTTTGGTCAGTTGGGGTCAGCTGTCTCAGCTGTGTCTCTTCCCAACTTCCCATGCAGCCGCTACTTCCTTGACAACAGGGCAGTGTGAGGAGTAGAAAAGGCTTTGGCTCTGTGCAAGCACTGCTCAGCAATAACAGAAACATCCCTGTGTTATTGGCACTGCTTTCAGCACAAATCCAAACACAGACCTTACCAGCTACTAGGAAGAAAATTTTCTTTTTCCTACCTGAATCTAGCACAGAGACTAACTCAAGGAATTTTCCTTACAGATATGGCTCTTACTGTTAATTACTGTCTGATACATTTTCATATAGTGCCTGTCTGAATATTAAGGCTGTGAACCCAAAATTTATGCCAGATTTCTGTATGTGGCTGGTGCTTTGGATTCTCTTATGAGAAACACCTTACGACACATTATTTCTTGAAAATGTAGGACTTTATTTGAATACCACTCATGTGTGTAATGTTTATCATGCTTGACAGTGAACAGGGTCAGTTTGTGGAACCCGAGATCACATTTTGGTTTAGATTTCAGCCTTTGAATTGTACATAATTGCAATTATCTAGCAGGCTGCTAACACTGCAGCAATTAATATTGCAATTAATATAATTTTAGTGGCCAGGCACCACATTTAAGGTGAAGACTCATTTTGTACAAGGCATTAACATATTCTACAGTTATCTTTGCAGGATTTCTTATTGAATCTAAAACTGAAGGCAAATGTGGCCATGAGAGGCAATCTGAAAAAAGTTGCAATCAGCAAATAGCATCTTTGCCAGAAATCTGTTCTTGTATGTCTATCAATTTCATTATACCTTAAATGTTTATGCTAAAGCTCTCAGTTAATTCTTCAGGAGTTCTGTTTAAAAGCAAGAAATTTCATTGTGACTCTTCGTGTTGGATTTTTGCTTTTTTTTTGCTGTCATACATTTTGCTTTTCATAGTCCAGGGTGTGTTTAACAGTATCTAGGCTATTTCCTCTGGTCCTGCACATATTATTTATACAGATTCAGTATTGGTGAACCAATAAACTGTTTATAGGCCATTACTAATGAGAAGCAATTATTTGTAATTTTAGATTTTGAGATGTTTATAGAGACATTGTTTTAAATTTTATGAAACTATTAAGTTTCTCACAACCCAGTGATGTGCACCATTAGGAACTGGCAAAAAGGTCTGAAAAAAAAAAAGCAATTACAGCTGGATGAAGTATGAAAACTAGAAAGTGAACAGAGAAACATCCCTGATTCAAGACATACAACAGTGAAGTTAATTTGCCACCTTTGTTTTGTTTCTGCCCATGTAAAACCCTCTCTTGGCTTTAATAATGGAAACAGATGGTAGGGCATAGAGGAAATGTTCCAAATACCTACATTATAAAATATGAGTTATCTATACATTTCCCTTTCCAAACATAAACATAAAAAAGTAATGTGCAGTTTGCTCTAGCTTAATATATAATAAATAATAACAGCAATACCATTTAGAACTTTTATGGCACTTTTCATCCAGAAATCTCAAAGCAGCTTGCACAAGGGGGATAGCAGAGTAGCTCTGGCATCAAAGAGCCTTTCAAACTCACACATCATCCATTTGACGAGTGCAAAGAACACAAAGTCTGAGCAATACATTCCTCCCACAGGCAAAGTTACAGCTAAATCTTGCATTAGTGGTATGTTTGAGTTTATTTTAGCAACAGTCTAAAAGAGGTAGAAAGAATTGCAGCACTAAAGCTATGAATATATGTGAAGACCTAAAGCTTAGTATTCAAACCTCCCCCCAAAAGCAGAAATGGAGTTCTGGGCCAGTAAAATCCATGTCACAATTCTTCGATATCAGTCACAGAGGTAACTCCCCTTTACCAGGTGTCCTGGTTTGAAGGACAAGTATGTGTTGAGGAAGGCAGGAGCCTCCCTTGGAATGGAGAATGTGAACCCCTTCTCTTCGAATTATTGTAATTTTGAAATTAAGGGGCTTTCAGGTGAGGATATAGGAATAGGAATACCAGTTCTTTACTAGTATTTATAGTAAAGCGAACAAAAAAACCAACACTTATGGTATTAACAACAAAACAGAAACAAGAACCCGGTCCCAGCCCTCTCAGCCTGCAGGCACTGTCCCCTTGGGTGCAGTGATGGTCACAGCCGGCAGGGGGCGCTGTGGCGCGAGCTTCAGCAGACACGGGGCACGGCCTGGAGGGGAAGGGGTGGAGGACAGGCTGGCTTTGCTTCAGGAACGCTGTTGATCCCGGCGCCCCAGCAGGACTCTTGGAAAACAGCAAACTGGGACAGTAGGACATCTCGGTAGGCAGGGGGAGCGGGGGCTGCAGCACAGTGAAACCCAGAGCAGTGCCGATAGAGCCACGGGGGGCAGGGCAGGGGCAGCAGCCTGGCTCGGCAGAAGAAACAGCTCCACGTGAAAAAGGGTCCAGCAGCAGCAGAGACTCTTCTCTTCCCCAAAAAGGCAGAGCAGCTTCTCCTGTTCCCCTCTGAAGCCCAGCTTCAGCTCTCCTGATGCTGCCTTTTATCTGCCTCTCTCCTCTGGGGCTTGGCCACAGTCCTTTGTGTTCCTTAAGTATCCCCAACATAGCTGTCCCCATCCCTGGCTTTTATCAGATCTTTTCCTCTGGGGCTTGGCCACAGTCCTTTGTTTTTCTTAAGTATCTAATACATAGCTGTCCCCATCCCTGGCTTTTATCAGATCTTTTCCTCTGGGGCTTGGCCACAGTCCTTTGTTTTTCTTAAGTATCCAGTACTTAACAACTCAATTGGGAAAAAATTCTGTACAAAAGGAAAGAAAAAAAGAAAACCTAACCCTCAACACCAGGGAATGAGAATGGCTCTAGGACTTAAATTCTATCACTTCTGACTCTATGCTGTAAAAGACTCAGTCAAGGAGTAAATCCACCAAATTATGACATATCTTTACAGATAACCTGTTTTTATGTGGACAGTGAAAGAAAGAAGAAAAAAGGTCAAAAAAAATCAGCAGAAGTTTTAAAAAAACCCACACTTATAGCAAAAAATATATTATTCCAACTTTTTAGGAAAGAGTGTTGTTAAAAAGAGCAATCCTCATCTCTACAAGTCTTTTTTTTCCTTATTTTTTCTTTCTTCATCTATTTTCTCTTTTGGACTCAATTGGAAAGGTGAATTTAAAGGGGAAATGTAGGAGGAAAATAAAGGAAATTCAAAATATTTCATACTCTTTCTTTTCCTATTATTTATCTAAAATATTATCTAAAAATCAAAATTTTTCACTCCTCTAAGTAAAAGTCTTCAGAAATAAGGTCATATAGACCACACAGAGTAATTAGTATGTTGTTGTGGCTGCCAGGGAAGAGAAATAATAATTTGATATTTCTGACACAAATACTTTTTGAACCTTGCATTCGTGGGGTTTCTACCTCATGTAATTTAATTCTCCATTTGATACCTATGTTATTGTGTGATAACAGGAAACAGTCAGGCAAGATCACCTGCAATTTTCCTCTTGTTTCATTAAAAAGCAACAGCAAAAAAAAAAAAGAAAAACCCTACATTCTAGCAACTTTTGGCACATTTATCTATAATTTTCAGTTGATCTCTCTCTTGAAATATTTCTAGACAGTCAGCAGGTTATATATCACTGATTCTTTGATCGTCTACATTTAATTAGGGACACCAACAAGATCTTTCGTGTTTAGAGGCCAGAAATTAATAAAAAGCAATGTTTCATGTAAAGACTGACAAATTGTCTTTTCTTCTTTTTCTTTCCCCCCTCCTTTTTTTTTCTTTGTTGTCTTAAAACTGTCAGCTTCTTTCTCAGAGATTTTAGAAAAAAATTAGATAAATATGAAAAGCAGAACTGTCATTCCTGCAGTCAAATGACTAGCCTGAATCTCTGCTGCTTTTCCTGATGAAAGCTGGAAGATGTGCAAGTCTGTCTGTGCACTGAACTCATTCCACCTAATGAAAAAGTAACACATCTCATTGCTATGGTAAAATGAAATTAATACCTATTTCACAATTCTACCTCCATATAAAATGAAATGCAGTTTAAGAAAATCTAGTGCTAGAAAGGCAGGGTTCTGTACACCAAAGATTTCCAAAGAGCCAATCCAATGGAAAGGAAGGCTTTTCCTGTGCTGATCACCTATAGATAAACCTGTACTTTAACATCCTTCTTTGTGTTTCAGTTAAAAATTAAATCAGAAGAGACCTTCTGACATGAAAAAAAAAAAAAAAGCATTTAAATTAAACTCCACCTGATAAAGTAAGATATTATTAACCTTTTAGGATTAGATTGTCTTGTATCCTTCACATTTACAAAGGCATAAGAGAAATTAAGGAACTAGTTCTTGTTGTCTGTATTTAGGTCTTGCTATTGAATCTCCAGGGTGTTTTATACAGTGTTACATCCTAACACCAAGTGAGTAAAGGAGATTGTATCTATAAAATTTAAATGAATAATCCTTACAGAGGTAATGGTGAAACCTCCCCACCTCAGGATAAACAGTATAGTTACCCCTTCATTTTTACCTTTTTACACTTGTGCAACAATTCTCAGCATTCTGAGAGAGGTTTTAAAATATTTCTAAAGTGAATGCCATATGTTTAAAGTGAGTCACTGGTTGTCTAGGCAAGTAGCCATGTCTGTTTCAATTTGACCTCCAGATATTGCTGTGCAGTCATTTTGGCTGCACTGGATTGCTCTCCTAGCGTGGAAGCACAAACTAGAGAATTCCTTTTTAAGAACAGTTTGTTAAAACAAGCTAAAGGACAACAGAATAAGGATTTGTAATACCCTCCTCCTTTGGTATGAACTATAGTTGAATAAGCAGGATGACCAAATTCTGTTCAAACAGAATTTAACTATTGAAGCTAAGTGGTGTTGATTAAGCAATTGTTCCTGCTAAAGCAAAAGGCTTCAGTGGTTAAGTGGGCTATTTGAAAACTGACCTTTTTTATCATCAAATCTGATTGATGGCTTTTCTTTTCAACTTACCTATTGCTAATAGGCTGCTTTGTGTCTGTCTATTCAGAAAGATTGCATCTTTAAAGCAGATTGATTTGAAAGGTCACTTTATCAAACATTTTGCTATTGACTAAAATTTGTAGTCAGCCAATTATGCTGCATTTATGTGGCTGCCTACCTGCTGTCCTGTGATTGCCCATAAACTTTTTTTCTGAAACCTCTGATTGCTTTTAGAAGTGTGTCAGTATTTAAATATACACAATCCTGAATATCTTTTCTCCTACCGTAGATCGCATTGATTTCAGTCCATAGGAAGCTGGTGGGGTTTGATTTATTTTCAAATGTAATAGGTGAAATTCTAGACTGACTAAAGTTAAAAAAAAAAAAAAGGATGAAATTCAGTGAGGCCAAATGTTCACTTGCAAATTCAATTTCTAATAAGCAAACAGACAAACCATCACTTATAGCTATTCGATCTAGCATCAATGAAGTCAACTAGAAAAACTATCATTGACTTCAAAACAGACATGGATTAGTTCCAAAAGGATTTCTCTTAACTGGCTGAGTATTCCCCAGCTTTTCAATTTCATTTCAGGCAAAATGCATGCTAAATCTAAATGACTCAAGAAAAAAAGGAATTGTCATTTCTATCTTTTTGTTTGTTTGTTTTTGTTTTGTGGCTGGATGGAGCTCACTGGATGAATAGGAAAATGAGTTATTTCATGCCCATACTGTAAGCTTTCTCTAACATAAGTGATTCGTGTGCACTAGATTGACAGAAGTGAAAATTGTCTTCCATTTTAGACTTAAAATGAAAAGCCATTGGGAAACATAATAACCTGTTCAGTTGCTCCTTCTAAGGTTGGAAACTAGACCTGGGAATACTGAGATAAAAATGAAGCATGGCTGTTACATTACTGGCGTGCAAAGATCATCACCTTGTATATGACAGTGGTTTGTCATTATTTAGGACAATAAGAGACAAGAAAAACATTTTGTGAGTGTATTGCAAATGAAAGGGTTGACCATGATAGATGAACAAAAATCTTAGTTTATATTTGTTCAAAGCTTTTGATAGATACAATTTCTTAGAGGAGGAAGGAGATGGCTGTCTGGCTTCCCGCATATCACAGCACACAGGGACTTCTTGCACTTCATCTCAGCTTGTCTGTAGCAAGGTAGTAACGCTAAGTTTCAGCAGTGTATTTGCAGGCAAAAGGTGAGATAGAGCCAGACATAATTCACCTATTGCTAAGGCAAGCATGGAAATAAAATTGTCTGAGAAAGCACTGCAACACTGCAAAACAAATTAGCATGAAGTGTGAAGTAATGTAGAACTTTATCTGCAATCTAAATATGCAAATTTAATCACCTGAGATTAATTTTTTTTCTGTTTGATAACAGAACTGAAATCTGATTTCTTTGAATAACTTCTTTGAGAACATTTCAAAAATCTGGAAGCAGTTCATCAGGCTTTGAGGAATACAGCCCAGCTTGTTCAATCATAGAAGAAGGCACAGATGCCAGAAATATTCCCCCTCATATACACTACCTACAATCTTTCTAAACCACAGATGACTTATCATCTTGAATGAAATAAGAAGTATTCAATGTGTTTTTATGTTATCAAATCAAGAATAAAATCTGTAGCATGAAATTAAATCACAATATTAAATTTCCTTATTTCCTATGAGTTTCTCATTGTTAAGAAGATTAAATTATTATTATTATTATTATTGTTATTAAACCAACTAAAATTTGGGGAAAAATAAAACAAGCGCAATCTCTTTGGACAAATCTTTCTTGGCTAATGAAGATATCTGGTACAAATTTACTAAAGATTTTATTGTAGATACAAAATTGGAAAGTTGTCAATATCATTAGGTCTTATAGTCAGTTCAAGGAAAGACTGAAAACTGCAAAACCTCACCTCCCACCCCCCTCAGCTGACATTTCAACAGAAGTCCCCCAGTTTTAACAATCTGTTTGTTTTGCTCATTCTTTTAAAAAGAGCATATGCAAAATAAATCAACATGGCTGAAAATTTATTCTTACTAGTCACGGTATTTGTTCAAAAAAGTAATTGTCAAAATATTTTTACATACTTTCATGACAAAAGATTTTTTATTAAAATGGTTTGTGTCATTTATTAGTTCTAAATACCACTGCTATAGTCATACCCTTACTTCTGAAGGAAAACCAAATAATTCTAAATTAATTAATAAAACATTTGCAGTTAACCACAATTCTTATTCTAACATTTTAAAAAAGACAAATTCAGCTATCTAAATTAGTAAAAAATACATCTTTTAGAAAAAGTTTGCTTATGCCTCTAAACAGCAATGGGAAAATGGATTTGAAAACCCAAATTTTCTATAAGATTAGATTATAAGAGAAAAGAAATTCCATTTTTTACTGCTGGAGTGATATAACCACTATGTAGTTTACAGGATGAATTTAAAAGCACTTTTCTCAATTGCTACTTTCATGGCACAATTTGTAATTATAAGAAGTAAAGGTTATAAAATTTTAACTGTTATAGTAACTGCTGCCAAGAAATGCTATCCAACAATTTAAACAATTTAGAGGGCAGAGAAAGTGTATAAAGGAAAAGAAGAGCATGATAACATTTTGTCACAGAAATTGGACAGAGAGAGAAAACTGTGACTGGACACATCAGTAACTGAAGAAAAATTGATAAGAGAGGTAACTGACAGTAAATTAGAGATTGCAGGAAAAATTCCTTTTCTATTCCCAGTGTTTAAATTAATAAATAAATAAATATGCAACAAACCCTAAAAGAATAAAATAATTTTCTCTGAACACTTATAGAATAAAATCTTTTCATGAGTTCTTTCTTCTTCAAAGAAACATGACTGAAAAAATGATTCCATTTAGTGAGTGTTCTCAAACTGACACTAATTAACCAAAAAACTATTTCACTAATATTTGAGCTAAAAAGAAAGCTCTAAATAACTTTAAACAATTATTCAGGTAAACTTCCATTGTATCTTATTTTTGATGCTACACTTTTTGTTGATGACATTGCTTCACTGTCTTCATCTGAAAAGAAAACCTTATATAACCTGAAAATAATACTGGGAAAAAAAACCCCTCAACCCTATATCATCTGATGAGCCATCCTGTTGTTTTAAATTTGAAAAAATGGAGTCATCTTGCATAAATTTTGAATCTACTTTCAAAGACTAGGAACAAAACGAGATTTTCTATTTCTGCTTGTGTTTAGTTTATTTGAATGTTTTTTCTCCCCCTACTTAGTAGATTTATATTCTATTGCAAGGGTAGGTGCAATAGTAAAAAAAAAAAGCCACTGAAATAATCTGAAGCCAAGCAGGCCAGACCGGGCATACTGCCACTCTGATCCAGCAGGGAAGCTCTTACGCTTCAGGGAATCAGAACTTCTTGTGTGGTCAGCCTTTTCAGTTCTCACATTAAATAACACCTATTATTAGATCAGAAATCCTTTCTGGAGTATGGTTGGTCAGTTTTTGCCATATGTAGTTTACATCATGTCTTCATACATTTTTCTGAAGTGTTAAACATGATGAAACACTCCTTTTTTGGTGGCAGAATCCAGATGTAATTACCAGAAATGAAGCTGTATTTTTAAGCCTTTTTGCCGTAAAACCTAATAAATAAAAAAACACTTTTTTTTTTTTTTCTGAGTCCCTCTGGCCAGTGTGCTGATGCAGTGTGTTTAATGCAGCAAACAGAAATCACTGAATATATTAAGTACAAAGAATGAGCCTGTGAGCCATCTCAAAGGCTGTATCTTGATAACCTTTTACAAGACTCTTAGAAAGAAAATTCTTTATCAGCTCTTACTTGATTGGTAATTTATGTCTCAAACAGCAGGCCATGACACAGTCATTATTCTAGATACTTTGCAGGTAGAGTAGTTTCAGTTATTGTTGCTAATATGTACATAAATATATATGCACCCATACATTTACATATTTATTCATATTGCAAATACATTGATACAGTGATAGCTGGTCAGAAAGAAAGGATTCAGAGCTGTTAAAATATATGTGTTTTTTTAAGGCTCCCTGAAATTTGAGAGAAATATGGATAAGTAAACATTTTTCTTTGTTTCTTCCTCTTATCTGCAACACACACCACCTGACAAAGGACTGAGCTCTCAGTTGGGATGGTTAGTAGAGATCTGAATTTAGGTCATTCAGCCCTTATTACACTAATTGATGGATTGTGGTACCAAGAATTTAGGATGCTTCACCTTTTTACCAGAAAGACTCTCAAGGACTTTATAAAAATTCATCAAAACAAATACTTGAACTTCCCACTCATATTGTGCTAACCTTTCATATTTAATGTAGTGGGAGTACAATTACAGGAAGAAATTTGAAAATAACTAACAACATACATTAAAATTTGGACCTAATGCACCACCTGAATGTGCTTCCAACAAAAAACTGAAATGGCTTAGGGACAGCTTAGAAGAATATCTATCTGGATGCCATTCTGAAATATAAGCAGTAATTAAACCAGAAGTTATGGGTTTCAAGAGGAAAGCAGTATGGTATATCATGGTCTGAATTACAGAGGAGATCTTAGTGAATTGCCTGATTTCATTGTATAATGCATTGTATTACATGATCATATGAATTAAAATGTATTGTCCAAATATCTCTGTACTAGAAAAGTCTGTCAGAATATTAATGCAAGTTGTTTACTTCCATGGAGCAAAACTATCACAAAGCTTAACTACACATTTGATTTGAAGTTATTACCGTCTTTATGAGCTCAGGTTCAAAAAGTAACAACATTTAGAGTTTTGTCATAGTGATATTCACTACACACATTCTCTCCTCTTGGTTGTCACACCTGGACCTCATTAGTTCTTTCTGCTGAAGCTATTGGCATGTTTAAAGCTGCATGACACATGAACTGAAGGCTTCACATCAGTGTTTCTCACTGCCTTGCTCTGCCTGGTTAGCAGTCTTCTCTGTTGGGCTAAGTCTAAGTCTGTTTCTGCTTCTGATGAGTGTTATTGTTTATTGCATTATATTAAATTCATTGTGGATGGCTGGGTAGCAAATGGACAAGCTATAAGCAGGAGCCATAGGATTGTTGTCAACACTGCAGTAAGCCAGTGCTTTATCATCAGAAACCAAAGAGTACTTAAATGATACTGGCTCTAGTTATGGTCATAATTTATTGGCCTCAAATGACTACTTACTGTATGATGCCCTTCCTTTCCTTCTCTGAATATCTGTTTTGCTGTAGTTAGCATTATAAAATCTCAGTTTTCTCGGACAAAATCTTTAACTCTGTAATATAAGAGAAGGCAAGAAAGGATATGCAGCAGAGAGGTGGGGAGGCTAATAATGCATTGCAACATTATGGAGTTTTATGTAAAGCCTTTGGAAAAAAACTACAACCTCCTAGGTCAGTGCTGAATGAATATGCCCATCTTTTCTGACAAGCAATGTTATTGCATTTGCATTTCAGTTCTACACTTTGAAAGAAACTACATGGTTTTCTTAAACATTCCTAAAATTTGTCAAGAATTCATTATTTTGCTAAAGATCACACTGTCTTAATTTCATTTAGGTTTTCTTTCTCCATTTTTTTGGTCTGTGAAAACTCAGTAATATTTACAGGTTTAGAATTTTCTTTCCCTAGAAAGGTAATTCTTTCTTAAAAAATAAATTCCGTCCTTAAAATTATTAAATTTTCTCAAAAATTAACTGTTCCTTGGGCTCAAGTCAATGCCTAGAGATGAAATAAGGAGAAAGATCCTTTGTTAGGCATTATAAACATGGTGTGAACTACATAGTTCTGCCTCCAAAAAACATTAGCTTCTAAAAGTAAAGGTGGGATAATCTTGTCACAAATGTGTTCTGTTTCTGCTAAATTGTTTTCAGTTGCTTTGCTTTGGTCTGCTCTTGACAACATATACAAGCACCAAAACATTGCATCGATGACCCTCTCCAAATGTCAGCTATACAAACTAGTGAGGTCAAGGGACATCTTGGTACTTCACCTCTCACTATCGTCTTCACAGCCTTTCGAGAGAAGCAAGACACCATAATAAAAACAAGATGACCAAACTCACCTCCACTTAAATTAATGTGGCTCAGAGTTTAGCATAGAAACAGCTTGAGTTTTAAAGCCCATTAGAGAAGGTCTGCATAGCTTGTTCAGACTTGTTAATGATTTTGTTCTTATCAATCCTTTATTCTTAAGTTGTCTTACCACATTGCATGAAGCAGCCTATTGACAGGTATCTTTACTCCATGGATTCCCAGAGAACTTTGGTGGAGTAAGTAATCCCATTCCTTCTGAGGGGATCCCCAGCATTCTTTGTGTCACAGCTGAACTGAGACCAATATCCCACAAGCCATACTGTATGAGGACCTGTATGGGGAGCTCTCAGCTTTAGGGGGTCTGTCCTCATGCACCCAGTGGGGAAAACTGTGCTTGATTCACCCACATATCTATGTCTAGCCTACCACTTGCCATGGTGCTCCTCCTAGCTTATCATGTCATATGAATGCAATAATCATGTTACTCTCAGTTCTACTAGTTTCTCACATCTATTCCTATTTTTTTAATTGCATTTTTCAGCACAGCAAATTACCTCTTTTGCCCCCTTTTCCTTCTGCTGACCCTTGCTGACCCCTACTGTCCCTTCCCGTCAACAGCTGTCAAAGAGAAAGGGAAAGAGAAAAGTGGTTTTGGAGTGGTGCAGTTTTCTAAATAATGGTATTTGATTTATTCTCTTGCAGTTTCTTTTATTCCCGCACTTGTGTAAAGCTTTGGCTACTGCAGCTATTGTTTAACTTTAGAAAAGATGTGACCATAGCTTAGTTGGTCCCATAATCACATACTATAATCTTTTCTTCATCAGGGAT
The DNA here is from genome assembly GCA_013390045.1 of Picathartes gymnocephalus. Taxonomy (NCBI): domain Eukaryota; kingdom Metazoa; phylum Chordata; class Aves; order Passeriformes; family Picathartidae; genus Picathartes; species Picathartes gymnocephalus. The sequence continues at coordinate 30,299 of WEKY01044167.1, forward strand.
TGCCTATCACCTTTTTTTTACTTTTTTTCCTTTCTTTTCTATGATAGTCTTTCCTGGAATTAGTTTTTGGATTTCTGGTTTACTAGAGAGGGCAGTCAAGAGACTTTGCAATTTGACACAGCATCATATTTTCTAGGGTGTCCAGATATATTACATACATATATTCCATCTGTATCTCTGAAAATCAATTTGATAGATGTTTCCATTTACCAGAAATTTTGGAGGGATTACTGTACATAAAGAAAAATAGTGCTTGAATATGCCTGCAGGCTGCAAGAAGAAGCTCTTATTTTTAATATTCTATTTTGCATATTTAGAATAAATCACATGCTTGATCAATTATACAATTTTTCAAGATTTCTATGGAAATAGCATGCTTAAAATTTTCCATGAAATTCTAACCTTACACAGTCAATAGCAGTATTCCATTAGGGGTGGCAGGGAGAGATTCTAGACGTACCTACATTTTATGGCTTTCTGTCAGATAATTTCTACAATTTTTCTCAGCTCTCTGGCAGAATCCTGTCAGAAGAATGCTAAAGTAGTGTACTAAGAATCTAAAAATTATCCCTAGCAATGTCACATATTTAGTCTGTGAAATGAGAAGGTTTTACATCCTTGGGTTTTTTTCCTCAAATATAAAGTCTTAATTGATTCTAATATTTGATGTTAATGGGACATCATTGTTCCCTTAGATTTTGCATTCCCTGGAACAAAACCTCCTTATTGCTATATGGAATTATTTGAGTGTTTTTTTAATACTAATAAATAGCGAAATCCCACTGGCTTTTTCAAGAAACAAAAGAAAGTTTATATTTTCTTGTTTAGATAATTCTATAGAATTAGACCTGAGCAAAAATCTGTTTCCCTACCACCCAGTGCTCCAAGAAGAACAAAATTAATATTTCTGTAGCTGCAACCATTGCAAATATTTCGTAAAGGATTACAGGAAATAATACACAACTGATTACTGCAAAGATATTAAACATCTATTGAAAACACTCTTTTTGTCACTTTCTCTCAAGCAAGGACACTGTTCATGAGCTTAAAAATTGACTGTTTGAAGGCCCTATGTTCTGTTATTATGGTTGTTGCACTTTAAATAAACCAATCAGACTAAGGATTTAAACTTAAATTTCTGATGTTCTAGCCTAAGACAAACTAAAGCTACTGCACTTCCTCAGCCAAATACCCCCACATTAATTGATTCTTTACTTACATTTGACATTTCCTTTAAAAAACCTTTTTTCTTAGATGAATATTCAATCTTTGGGTAAAAACTCAAATAAGATTAAAAAACCTAAAAACTAAAACAAACAAACAAACAAACAAAAAACAAAAAAAACCCCCAAAAACGCAAAAAAACCCCATCAAAAACTAAAAAACAACAACAACAAAAAAACCCCCACAAAAAACCAAAAACAAAGAGAAAAAGAAGGCATTTAATACTATAAAGAATATTAACCAACTACATTTGTTTATAATATCATTAAAGAGCTTTGCTGTTCAACTAATATAAATTTGTGTGCAAAAAACCCAATTGCCTTCTGCAGAACCTGGGCTTTATGACAATAAACCTCATATAAAAGAAGCTCACATATCATTCGCATGACAACATCTTAGCTTGGATAACCAGATGGGCCTGAAAAATCATGGATCTTTCTAGAAGAAAGGTTGGAACAGATGTTCTTGGGAAGACCAGCTACCAAAGGCAGGATGTCATTATTCTTTAATATAATTAAAGATAAAAGGATGAAATGCAGAGTTTCTTATTTTCTGCAAAAATTGTCAAGACTATATCATATTTGAACAAATATGAAGTTAAAGTAATTTTCAAGGTAGTTTCAGTATAAATGAAGAAGACCTGAGTATTCCTACATCTAGGACTTCATTAATTTTGTCCTTCAGCCTTCCTTAGGCAGTTCCCTGATAGTTTGCCTACTAAAACTTCTCTTCAAAGTCTTGCAGTTTTATAGAGTGTAGACTACATTATCTGCTAAACTCCATCTAGAAAGTTGTGGGAGAGTATAACGTATGAAGGCATTGCAAGGAGATTCACAGAATGGGTTAGGCTGGAAGGGATCTCAGTGCATCACAGCTGTTGGAAATCCATCCATTTGAAAGCCAAAGCATGCCTGATTACTCCTAATTGTTTTTTCATCTTTCAGTGACCTTAACTAAGGAAACATTCCTATTAAGTTCAGCACGGAACAGGACTTACTACAGGCAAAGAGAGAAAAAAAGGAGAGCATTCCTGCCTCACCAGCTGTTTCCTGCCTCCTGAGCTATTCAAGATAAATCTTAAATTTTACATATACAGTTTCTAGTGAGAGTAGCTTTCAATTTTCTGCACACTTTCAGCATCTGTCCAACATATACAGATTTCTTTGGAATCTAGGAGACTGAGAAGGGAAATAACAGCAAGAAAATGTGTGCCAGCCTTTTCTTGCAGCAGTTCTAGAGCTCAAGCCCAGGATCTATATTCTGGTGTGTTCTGCTTGGAGGCTGGTGATTACATGTCCAAGATGAAAAGCTCCTCTGCATTATGAATCTTTTAGTTACAAATGAGCGTTTCTTGATGCGTATTAAACTTGACACATAGACTCCTTGGATGAATTGCTTACAAAGGGAGCTGCTTAAGACTATTAAGACATATACAGTGAAATCCTAAGTGCTAAGTAGAGTTAACACTATTCCAAAGTGTATTTCTTTTTAAAGTGTCTAGTTTAGCTTAAGTTTCTCTCTTTAATCATGCATAGTGCCCCAGGCTGCCAAAAAGGCAGCCATCAGCATTGCTTAGTGAAGGCAGCTTAGTGCTGTCAGCCATCTTATCTTCCCTGCTGCATGGGCGATAGCTTTTATCTGTGAGTATAAACATTAAAATGGAACTGTAATCCCACCTTAGTCCTACAGAAGATTTCCAGCTGTTTCTCAGATATGGAGAAACTCCTCCCGTTGCAGAAAGGAATGTGTCTCTGTGCTTCTTTGTGCATATATATGTTTGCACAGTAAAAATCGTGATGAGCAGGAATTTGGACAAAGATATTCTACTATAGGAACGCTTTTTGAAAAGCTAGCGAAGCCAGTTTTGTGTAACTATTTCAATCTAACATACAGAATGCAATGTAAAATATTTAAGTATATATAAGTTTAAGTATATATAAGTTTTTATGTTTAAGTATATATAAGTTTTATTAAGTTTATATTAAGTTTATAATGTGACACCATGGCCACAAGTTTTAAAACTTCATTCTCTCTAATGAACCATTCTTTATTTATTTCAGGGCTTTTCCTGTACCACATCTCAGGCCATCAGTTTAATTATGTAAATAAAAGACAGAAAAGGCACTAGCATCTGGTATCCTAAACATAAGTTTGTTCCAGCATTATTTATGTAACAGAAAGAAAACAAATTTAATTAATATCTTAAGATAATTTTACCATTTCTGCCTGGGAACTGAAAATTCTTTCCTTCTCAGTCGTCAGTTGAATGCAATAACATTTCCCAAACATGCTAAGTATGCAAATCTAGAAAATAACACTTTTTTTTTGTAAAAACCTGAAGGATTGTTTAGAGTTATATTGTAACATCATTCCATTAATATATTATTCTGTCCTCTTGTCACTGTCCCTGCCTGCAGCCACACAATTATTAGATCCTTTGTGCTATAGAACTGCCATTTTGAGCAAGCTCCCTGCATCTTCTTTACTGCAATAACGCTTCTATTTTTTTCTGACAGTAAATTATTAATTTCTTACTCTTAGTTGCTTTCCTCTCCTGTTAATGTTGTATGAAAGTTAACTGTGGGAATACAAAGAATGCTCTTGGTTGAGCTGGGGTTGACAGAAAAGAAAACATGGATGGTATTGGGCTGTCTTTGTTTTGCTTTTACACTGTTTCCTCAAAATGGAGTGTGAATCAGACCAGGGAATACAGAGTATGAAGATCTCAACCATCAAGACAGAAAATTCCCATTTTCCCAGGTGACCACTGGCTTCCATTGAAGACTCCTACTTCATTCTAAATTAAACCCCAAATTGGATGCAAGTGATGAAAAAGGTTATGTTTAACTTAAAGAGCATAAGTAATTGTCTTAATGTCTACTCACATAGTTGAAGTAGAATTCTTTTCAAAATGTTTGTAGGAGTTCTTTAAATATTTCTGTTGGGTTATCAAAGCCATACAAAGGGTTTTGATTCCCAATTATCATCAGAAATTAATTGAAATAGGGTATTGAAATCCCTTAGGTACAGCTGTGAATATGCAACTCATATAATGTGGATAAGCAGAAATTAATAGGAAATGGCTCTCCTCAATGCACTAAAAGCCTTGGTTTTGGCTTTCAGTTATATTGAAAATAAATTTATTGTACTTTTTTGAGATTCTAACACTTCTCTTAGAATGTTATTCCCTATTGATAAAATGACAATGAAAAACTCAGCAACAAATTATAGAAATTTAAACTGTCACATTTTAGAATCTCAAATGTATATTTATATAGCAGATAGAGATAGTTACATCAAGGATAACCTCTGTTAATTTAACAAGACAGAACCACATTTCTACTAAAAATGTACACAGAAAAGCATTATTATGTTCAATAGAATCTCTATGCTTTTTCTTCCTTCTCACTTAATACCTTCCAAGGAGCTTTGATTGTAGCTGGTTTTAAGCCTCTGTAGAAGTATTTGACATTCTTACCCTGGGATTTGATCCAGGAATGTGTCCTCAAATCAAGACAAGTCTCATCAGACTGGGAATATTACTGTCCTCCCTCACTAAAATCAATAGTTTATACCAGCTAGATTAGAACAGACTACATATATAAACTGTTCCTTGTCATTGCTGACTGCGCAAAAGTAAATGCATTAAACTAAATAAATTGAAAAAAAGGCCTTGATCATTTCCATTTGGGATATGTCCTCTTGAAGGAAAAAAAACCCAAAAAAACCCAAAAAAACCACCACCACCAACAAAAAAACCAATCAAAAACGAAACAACAAAAAACAACCAAAAAATCCACTCTATTTTCACTGAATACTTTATATATATGATCACAAAATCAGAATTAAATTATTCTTGTTCCTATTAAAATCAGAAGAAAAAAATCCCTTTCTCATTCTGTAAACCTGGATCAAGACCCTTACAAGCCGTTCCAGTAAAAACAGTGGAATTGCTTACAACAGAATTTGGTCAGAACTTTTAAGAATTATTCTGATATCATCTGAATTACAAAAAAACAGAGGTGAAATTAAAAAAAAAAAAAAGGTTCTATTTTTGATGAACCTCAGGGTTATTTTTAATGTAAATTTTTATCTTGTGATGATTAAAATGGAACAAATTGTTAAAATAGTTCCCAACTTCCTAGTCATACTGAATGAGGGGAAAAATTTACACTGAAGAGATAATTGGCATATTTAGCTAATCTTTTATTAATGTAGCACAATTGTAACATACATCTTGTCTCAGAAAAGTCAGCATGGAAATTTTTATGTCATTATGCTGTGGCTCCACTTTTTAATCATTCTCTGTAGATTCAGTTTTTTGCAACAAAATGAAATTTTTCATTTTTATGTGTACTGTATACTCTACAGTTCTATTCAGTGAAGAAGGAACAGCTTCCTTTCATTACTAAACCTTTATGCAGTGTAGTTCTATTGTGGGAACTATGCAAAACTTTCAGTTATTCATTTTAATCTAAAGAAAAATAATAATATTAATTGTTTTTTATGCTTTTGATATCTAGCATTTTATACAAAATCATGTTTTATGGAATATGTAAAAAATACGTTCTTAATAACAAAATGTCACCTGATTAACAAAAGGTTTCTGACATCTCAAAAAGCTATACAGAAAGGTATAAATTGTAACTCTTCAGTATATTAATGAGGAAAGTTTGACTCCTAATTTTTCAATCAGTATTTGAGATAAATGAGATTTCTCCAACAGTACAGAAATTCAAGCTATAAATTAATGATAGATATATACTTGAAAAACTGTCATTAGACATACAGAATAGGCAAGAATTTCCTCACTCACCAAAATTTAAAGAGGGTAAGAGTATATGATGTTCTCAAGTGTCCATTCCAGTGGTTTGGGAGGATTGCAAACAACTGAAAGGGATATAGTGTTAACAGAATCCATGCCGTATTTTAAATCTACCCACCTAGGACAGAATTTGGTGAATCTTAGTGCTGTATGAACACTCACACTAGAAAGATATGATCAATAAAATCAAAACCATTGCACTTCTGCACTGATTTTTTACTATCTGGATAGTAGTACTCACATTAATTGGGAATCAAATTCTCCAAATCTTTGAGCACCCAGAAAGGACACATCATCTAGGAGCAACAAATATAATGGTGGATAGCATCAGTCTTAATAATTAGGGATTATGTGAATGAAATTAGGCTTTTAGAATCACAGGATTCTTAAGGCTAGAGGAGAGGTCATGTAGTCCAAACCTCTACTCAAAGCAGAGTCATGATATTGCAGATGTAGTTGCACAAATGTTGAGTAGAGGGAAAAGATTCCATGGCCTGTTTGCTACTATGCTACATGCAGTCCAGGATGTGGATGGACTTATTTTTTCTGAGGCACACTGCTGACTCCTCTTCAGTTTGCTCTTGACCATCCCCCTTCCGCTCTCCTCTGCAAAGCTGTTTCCCAATCAGTCGCTCCCATCTTGTACTGTTGAGTGGGATTATTCTACCCTAGCTGTATGAAATTGCATTTGCCTCGTTCATTCCTGTTAAATCCCCACCAGCCCATCTTTCCAAGCTTGTCTAGATCATGGTGTCAGCCCTGCCCTCCAGCATAATGACCATGAGCCACAGCCCAGTATTTACTGAATTTCTAAGTGTAGATTCCATGTCATGTCGTATTCCATGTCACTAACAAAGTCATTCAACAGTTTTGATGCAAGGGTTGGTCCCTAAAGAATATCACTAAATGAGCAGCTGCCAGACATTCTTCCAAATTTCCATTCACTTTGTAGTTCTCTTATCCTGTCCCTATCTCAGAGATCTGCCTATAATAACACCGTGGTAGATGGGGTCAGGAGCCTTATTTAAGTCAAGGAAAACAACATCTGCTCTCCTTGTTCACAGAGTTGGCCTTTTCAACACAATTTAGCAAGACAATATTTGCCCTTGGTAAATTCATGAGAGCTGTTCCTGACCACTGTCTTGTTATCCATGAATTTGTAAATGGCTTCCATTGGATTTGCTCCATAACACTGTCAAGGACCAGGGTGAGACTGACTAGTTAGCAGTTCCCTAGCTCCTGCCCCTTTCTTTCTTGAAGATGACTGTGATTGTCTTTTCAAACCCCAGCAAGTTCCCTGGATGGTATAACCTATCCATTATGGTAAAGATCTTGCAGTGGCATCAGTCAGTTCCCTCAGTACCTCTGGGTGCAATCTCACTGCAGCCCATTAATTTCTGTATGTCTAGATGACTCACAGTGCTCCCTAATGTATCTTTCTCTACTGTGGTTACTGTTTCACTTGCAAAGACTGTAAGCACTACAAGGAGCTGAATCATATAAGAGCAGACTCTATCACTTTTAAAAAAAGAAAATCAAAAAGGCATAGAGTGCCTTAGCCTTTTCTGTGTCCTGTATCAACAGGTTCCTTGCCCTACTGAATAGTGAATCCACCTTTTTCTTAGTGTTTTTGCTGCTGCTATATTTATAGTAGTCAAAATCCACTAAAAAAAAAGTGATAGGAATAAATAATTTTCTATTTAAAGATAGAGGGGAAAACAAGTTGCAACCAACTCTATTTGTGATCAGAAACTAGAGGTGAGGAACAACACAAAAAATTACATTTTCCTAGACTGCTGATGTTAAAATACTAGCAAATTGTCAATCAGCTTATTTTTCACTAATCTGAAGTCTATATTGAACAAAAATATTACTTATCAAATATCTAAAAATAAAAAAATTACAAAAGACATCACCATGGGTGACATGCATTTTCTGTTATGCATTCTAAACTCTTTACTTTTCTTGTGCAATTGGAAATAAATCTAGAGCAGCACAAACAAGATTTAAATTGGGCTACAACAGTTCCCCACTTCCTCCCTCTTCTTTTGTAGCAGCTCCAGCTTTCATTTGGCTTACCAATGAATCAATTCAACTTACTGAGCTTGCAGGAATCTATTCTATTTCTTTTTTGGGTTAGTTTTCTGCTGAGTTTGCAAGCGAACTGACACATCAGAGAGCCAAGATAAGCAAATGTGCCAGAGCAAAGGGTGCACTGACACTTAGATTTCCTTAATCTCTCAGGAAGCTTCATCCTGAACTAGTATCCAAAGTATAATGCTCATCTAGATATTTGAAATTCTACATTTTTCTATACATTTTGTTTATTCTTTCTATTTATTATTACAGTAGCAGCTAGAACTGAGTTAGAATTCCCTGTCAGTTATTGTTCAAGTACAGGGTAAGAAAAAGTCATCATCAAAAGGCCAGGGCAAAGGAAAGCCAGAGAAACAGAAGAACAGAATCTTTTCCAAATAGTGTCAGTATCTTAACTGAAAGCACAGCTGAGGTCTTCTTAATTCAATTTTAATGCCTGTCTGCTAGAGAGAAAACAGGATTATGAGTGCATGTCCCACTCAGAAAAAGTCTGCTCCCTGCATATGAATATTGGTCGTGTTCTCCTCCCTGGCTGGGAAATATCTTCTAAATACTGATAAGGTTTGACAGTCCTCCGCAAAGTCAATAGCAAAACTAGTAATTCATTTCCAGCTTCAATTTATTTTATTAAAACAATATCTACTGAAGCTTGGACTGCAAATAGATAGGTTTCCCTGTGCATGACCATCAGTGCAAGGAAAAGTTAAAAGCCAAGGAATAATAAAACACCCACCATTTTATAGACAAGATTCAACTTGTGGATGATTCTAACGAAAATATTTATTTCATCACAAACAGTAAAACACATCTTTCTAAGTGGGTTTTTTTGTTTGTTTGGTTGGTTTTTTTTCCCTTCCCCATTAGCCTTATTTGTTCAATAAATTACAAAACTTAAGGAAATGCTATCTGGGTTTTTTGAAATCCTGGCTACATAAAACCCTTGTATCAAGAGAAGAACACATTAGGAAAGCTACACATAGTTAATTTTAATGCTGGAACAACACTTTACTTGGCTTCTGTTGGATTTGCTCCATAACATTGTCAAGGACCAAGGTGAGGCTGACTAGTTTGCTGTTCCCTAGTTCCTGCCTCTTGCTTTCTTGAAGATGACTGTGATTGTCTTTTCAAACCCCAGACTTTACTATGTCTCCTGGAGGAACGATAACGAAAAGCATTGAAATCCACGAAAATGCTCTTTATGTGACAAGATGCTGGGGCTGTGCCGGGGCTGCCCGGGCCGGGCCCAGGCGGTGCCAGCGGCTGCAGCGGCCCCAGCGCAGGGCAGGGCTGAGCCCCTCAGCCACGGGCGGGCGGGCCAGAGCCCCGGGGAAAGCCTGGCCAAGGGAGGGCAAAACGCTGCCCGGCAGCCGGGGCTGAGCCGGGGGAACCGTGCCAGAAACAGCGCTGCCAGCCCCGAGGGGACAGCGGGAGCAGGGACGGGGCCGAGGAGAGGCCCGGCAGGGACGGCCCTGCTGCCATTGTTACAAAATGGTGAAAATTACTTATTAAATATATTGATATTATGGAACATTTAAGTTCTCCAACAGATGCTATAACCTCTAGTTTTTTCTCGTTTTGTGAAAGGTTGAAGATGGTTGGAGAAACAGAAATAATGAATGACATTAGAAATTTAGAGTTCCTTTTTTGTGTTTGCTTTACTATTCAAAACTGAATGTAATCAACTATAAAGTCAATAGGACATAAAACCACTTTTAATTCATTGATTGATAGGAATGTGTTTAAGTATATACTTAAGATGTTAAGCCTATACTTATGAGATTAAACCTTCGCTGCTGAATTGCAACCCTTTTGGGATATTATGGCAGTAGTAGCATGATTGGTCTTTGACAATGATACACATAGTTAATTAATGTCTTAGAGAAATGGGAAAGATTTTCAAGCTCAAGTGCTTTTTTAGCACTTTCTCCAATTATTTAGATCTGAAATGAGAGTAGATCTTATTATATAAATTCTCTGAGATGTACATCTTAAAGAGGATGTCCAATCTAACCAGGAGAGCGTTAAAAGGAGTTCTCCCTAACAATACCACTGTGATTTTCCAAATCAGCTTGCTAATGATCTTGAATAAAGTAGAGCTACATCAGTGATGCAAGAGAAATACCATATCCTCTTACACACTTCCAAAGACCTTTTCAGGAATACACCCCTGGGCTATCAAGCCAACAGCAAAATGTACCTTAATTTAGAAGTGGCTTAGGTTTCAGCTAGGTTTCATTGTTATATGTAGAAAAGTTCCATCTGAAGAAGGGAGATTTTGCTTTAGAAGTCTATCTTCTTCCAAGGAAGAAAGTTGATCTGGATGGCTGTTTTTGGGCAAAGAAACATAGGGACAAGTACGGGAGAGAGTAGATTCAGAGTTGTTGACTGAAGCTTATTTGAGAATTACAGTAATACTGTGATAAATAAATAGCAAATACATCTGAACTTTAAAATTGAGGTCAGATGTCTTTCTCAAGCATTTGTTCTAATACCATGGGTTGTTTGTTTTGGTGCAGGAATTAGGAAATACAGCTTTTGAGCCTGAACAATGTCCAAAGGTCAGACTAGTTCATTGCATAGTTCTTACAGCATGTAAAATCTATGAGAGTCTGAGCTTTGGAGCTGAACCTTGCATACCAAAGTATTTGTTCTCCTATATATAAAAATGAAGTTCTTTTATGTGAGAGACTTGACATACCAGAATAAAGTGCATCAGCCTGCTTTCTGAAATATTATAGATCAGATGGATTGTAAGAAAATTACCCTTTATGTATCTGGTTGTATACACATTCCATAAATTGACAGGTTTTGCAAAAACTTCTCTACTCTTCTTTACTATGATATAGGCTGCTGTTTAAAAGATACTGTGCTATTTCCTCTACAGCACTGAATTTTAATGTGTACTTGATAAGATTTGAGCTGCAATGATGTTTAACAATTTTGTACTTTACAATTGTTGCTCCTGATTTGTACTTGCCTATTTTATTAGTTACTGGTTTTGTTGCTTGGTACTTGCAAGGTGCTAGCGTCAGTTTATGCTGTATTTGATTACACAGTTAGACAGCACAGTTTAGTACAATATAGTGCAATTAGAACTACTCAAAAAATCTACTTAGCCTTCATCTTGTAAAGTCACGAGTGGTCTAAATACACAACGTGCCCTTTTCATATAGACATTCTGCAGAAATGTGCATAAACAGGGCTTTTATTTTATTCTTTCCTTCTGTAAAGAGGGAGTAAACTGAATGACAAGATAAATCTTGTGTGAATAGTCTCTGTGGGACTTTCAAGAAATGTAAAAAGTAACATGATTATGCTGGTCTAGAGCATAAAGAGTGATAGAAGTTAGAGAACATGGACTGGAGAAAACGAAACAAGTAGAATTGAAAAGATTCGAGTAGAGGTCTGTTTGGAGTTTTATTTTGCAAAAGATATTTTTTTTGTCCCCCATCAGAAGACACTGGTTGCATAATAATCAAAATTCCCCATGAAGATATTTCAGGGACATATATTAAAAACATGTATGTTCTTTGAGATTAGGATAGAACTGCTTGGTTTTGGAATCTTTTCCTTTCTCGGTCCTTATAGCTAAGGGATCAGAAATGTGATTTTATGTTCCAATGACTGCAAAAGTCACCCAGTCACCTGGGATAGAAAAAAAATACTTAACAATGGTGTTTACTTGATTAGTTTGAAGAGACAGCTAAAGGGCTGAACAAGTCTGGTCCATAATAATAAATCATCAGGTGGCTGAAATACTTATGGGGAAATAACCAGGTCCAAGTCTCCCACTTCCTAAGTCAAGACCCTCCTTAATAGGATTTTTAGTATTTTCACTTCTGCAGAGTTAATCTCTAAAACCTGCAAAATCTCATTCTTGTTATACTCATGAAGAACTGAAAAAGCATTCTGGGCTTGGAAATGTACAAAGGCACAGGAGACATTTTCAACACACCTCTAAGGACCCAGATAACAGGAAAAAGAACTCATGTAGTGCTGGACTCGTATCCCTGATGCTACTATCACATAAGTCCTAACAAACATTCAAAGTCACAATGCTTGTCATTATCAACAGTTTTTGCACTGCTAGTCTGAAGCTTTTCTTTCTTTTTCTAAGTTTATCTGAGTCTCTTTAATCTATCTATGCATTTTTCAAAACAGATTTTTAAATGTTATTGTAATTTCCTTGTTATGAATAGACCAAAAATATAAGTCGATCACAGTTTTCAACCACTTTATTTTCAGATTTTTACTCTTGATCTCAGGAAATAAAGAAAATTAAGTGTAACATGATGGTATCAGTCTTTAAAAACTTTGGCCTCATTTTGAAGATCCAACACAATTTCAGCCTTAGAATATTTGTTTGCTCCTTTTACAAATTCTTTAGCATATATTTTCACAACTTGCAGGCTACTGTCAGACCTATCTACCTACTAACACCATTTAAAACCCTGTTACATTTAAAGTCTTTTACTTTTTCCATCTCCTTCATGAGGAAGATTATAGTATGGAAGAAAAGGTGACTTCTGAATGGTATATCACAAAGTAACTCTTAAATCTGATGGGCACTAATGGCGATATCTGCTGCTGTTACTCGAGGTCAGATAATCACTAGATTAAGCAGGTGACAATCTTCAACCTTGTCTCAAACACAATAATGTGTTTCACAATGTGAAATAAATATTGTTTGAATTTTAGCTGGTTTGTGTTTCACTAACTCATGAAGGCTCATTCAAATTGAGTCCTTACTGTGAGTGTTTCCCATAATTTTAGAAGAAGAAATTACGGAGAGTATTATTTACAGTGCATTTTACATAAAAGTGTTAATGGCCTTTTCAATCTGTCTCTAACCTAGAGCTATAAATACAGGCTAACTTGAGAAGCTGTCAGTGTTCTGTAGCTACATTGGCATAACTATGTCAGCAGTGCTTCAGAGCAGGCAGTGTGTACACTAGCAGAAGGAATTTCTCCCTCAGTAGTTTTACTACCTCTATGCAAAATGTGCTATAAGCTAGCAAACCTATTCTGGTGGAAAAGCTGCATTAATAAAAGGGGAGAAGAATGATTTCAGCTGGAGTATGGTTTTCTCACATTATACGCTGACAAAACTAGGCGGCAAAACTTGTGGATCAAGTTTAGGTATTTGTCCTTGCTTTCTTGGTCCATTTCCATCTATATACCATCTTCCTGCCAGCCAACTCTGCCTAACCAATCTCAGCTCAAGGAGTCTAATTTGAAGCCAGTATAGAACAATAATAATAAAAAAAAGATCCCTAGGCATGTTTAGGCTTTAAGATAGCTGAATGCTATGAATTTCCTTATTTGTATTTCCAGCCAAGTGGTTTCTCTTCTTCCATACAATAAACTATGTATATTGGTGTTTCCAGATACGCTTTCTAAACAGTATGTTAAGAAAATAATATTCCCCCACTACTGTGGCCTGGGGGGGTGGATGGTGAACCCTGCAACCCCCCCAAAGTGTCTCCTTTCAGGAGCCGCTCAGGTGGGCTCACAGACAGTCACTCGTCCACTCACACACACCACAGATAGCTCAGCGAATAGAAGGCAGGAAGTGTCTTCTGTATAGAATTCCAGCGAAGGTTTATTGCTCCATACGCTGAGGGAATCAGGGACAGAAGACAGACAATCAGGGTGGTGCACAGGTTTAAGTATTGGCGGTCATAGGCCAATAGCCTGCGGGCACAGAGATGGTACGAGGGCCGGGCAGAGGGCACTGACCTATTGGGAACCTGAGAGTGGATGGTGAGAGTATTACAACAAATAAGAAAACAGGGAAAGAAGAAATCTCTAGAACTAAGTACAAATATGAAAGATCAGAGGTGGGCAAAGCCCAGGCCAATGGAAAGAATAAAACTGAAGTAAATTAGCATACTGCTGCAGAGCACCATGGGGAAGACTTTTTTCTCACTGTAAGTGAAAAAGCATTCCCAAAGGCTATGGTAGATTCTTCCAGGGCATCATCCTGGGAGTACTCTTTACAGGCTCACGGGCCTCTACACCCCATAACTATAATTCCTAAACCAGTAAAAGCTACAATTTATGTGAGAGGAAAAAAAAGAAAAATAAGAAAAAAAAAGGAAGAAACAATCTCTTTGCATTTCTTGCAGCACAAAGTTCTGTATCAACACTAAAATCAAAGCACAGCATAATTGGTGAATGTGGAGAATATGATCCTTAGCTGGGCTACAAGAGCACTGAAAGACTGAAATCCAGTCTTTGCCGTATTTCCTTGCCACTGGTATAAAGAAAAACAGGATTTCACCCAAAGCAATCATGAAAATCTTCATGCCTTTCAAGAGCCTCTCTGTCTTTATACATCCATATATTTTAAATATAAAACCAATGTAGCTAGGTAGTTTGTGTAGCAGACTGATACTCTGTGATTTCCTGTGCTTACTGTAATGTTCCAGCTGTGGCATGTTGGCATTTTCGTTGGCATTTTCGTTGACATTTTTGTTGATGTATCCATATTTCCAGGAAGCTAATTCTCTAGTATAACAGTTCTCTGAATGGCCTACTGCACAAAGTCTGAGAAGTTTGGGCAGTTCCAACCTCAAGCGTCTCTCAACTATCTTGTAATTTGTCTTTGATACATTATTGGAACTCACTCATTTCATGGTATTAAGCCATTTCCTCAGGCACAGGATGCCTTTTTTCCAGACTTGTTCCTTTGAGATTGGGGCAGCAAATTTAGGTTTAATCCATTTCCATCTTCATTGCAGTTTTACTGGAAGCAGCTGTTACACCTTCTTTAACAGTTTGCTGGCTGTCAGGCAGCCTGAGGGACCCACCATATGATATCCGTCCTGAGTTCCAAATATACACCTGCAAAATGTGTTTTCTTGGGGCAAGAGTAGAGGAAAGGGACTTTTCTTCCTTTTGCACAAATGTATTTTCATCTCTTGATTGAAAAAACTTTTATTTATTCCCTGTAGTTATACTTAGAAACTTTTCATCTTTTGAATAGAATGGTTAATTCTAGTTTTAGTACAGTCAGAAAATGTAGTACAGCTTCATTGCCTGCTTTACTAAATGTAAACATCAACACTACAAAATGTAAATGTGTTGCCCATTAAATCTCATTTCAGCTTTATACAGAACATTTAGGCAAATTTTTGTTAAGAGAATGAGAGAGGCCATGGACATATCCCATGAGGCTTGACCTAACTATCACATTATTAGAAGTAAGCTCAGAAAAGATGTGTGTAAAATGGCAACATTTTTGCATAACAGAAGATAACAGTAAGATTAAGCATGATAGTGTACATGTCAGCCATAAATATAAAAATGTCAAAAAGTGAAAGAAAATTCTCTAGAATGATAGGGACAAAAAGACAGTAACAATACAGAAACCTGTTATTACATTTTTAGTTTCCTGGACTGTATGACAGACTGATGGGTCATAGTAATGGAATCAAAAGTGAAGGCTAGAGAAAAACCCTTCACCAAAAGAAAAACAAGAAAATAAAAGTCTAGAATAATAGTACTTGTCAGAGAAAATATAATTCTGAATAGATGTGATACATATTATTTCTTGCAAAGTTGAACAGTGAATTTATAGTTATTTTACTTGTTCAAGATTGTCTCAGTCTTAAAGATGCTCAAGTACATACAGTATAGAAAATCTATTACGATAATATTTTAAAGACGGGGGGAAAATTGACTCAGCACCTTAATGAAAAAAGCAATAGACATCTCAAATTAGCTAACTCTATCCTAGCTTATCAAAAAAGTTCTTTAGTACTGTTATTGGGAAAATGCATACTTATAAGATGCTGATAGTAGATATTGGAGCTGGGAATGACCAAAATTATTAATCAGAAGATTCTTTTCTTCATCCCTGTATTTTCAATTTTGACATGAAGACAAAATGGAATTTACACACTGAGATTATTTTTTTAGACCTTGTCCTTCATGTTACACCATGTTAGAAGATTTATTATTACAACCAAGAATTTGTTTTCTCAGATAACAGTAGATAGTAACTTGACTCTTGTAAACTCATTTTTGGCAAGTATTCCCATAAGCTATCCTGGTTATTTCTAAAGATTGTTTATTGTAGCAAAACTCTCAAAAACGTTGCCAATATCTGCTATTTATAAGATTTCAAGGGGGGACTGATTAATATAACTAACTAGAAATCTCCTTTGCATTGTTCCTCTTGTTTACAAAAATTGTAATGTAGTCAGTGAACAACAGCAATAAAAAATGACACATGGCTTACATGACACCATAAATGTAGTAAAAGATAGACGTGAACCAAATAATTGTGAACTACTTGAAAAAGATATATTAAGCTCTAACATAGGTTATGCCCTGATCACTGTTCTGTTTTCAGGACTAGGCTGAGATATTTACATAGCACAACCGGTGTGAGAGAAGTAGCTCAGAGCATCTATTCCTGCTTAAGCTCTGAGCACTTCCATCCACACTGCTTATTTTCTAGTAGGAGTCCACTGAGATTTCTGAGATCCTGAAGGCACAGAGCAGGTGTTACCCTCCTTTTGAAAGCTGATCAAGAGCATGTTAGATAATGTAAACAGCAACAAGAAAACAAAAAATAAGTCCAGCACACACAACTTTATCTAGCTGGTATTCAGAATGGCTACAACTCAAACAACACACTCCCCTCAAAAGAAAATAAATGGAACCAAAACATCCATAAAAGAACTAAAAGAATTGTTATAGTCTACAAACAGGTCTAATTGAATGGATAAATTGGCCAATGCAAACAGCAGTTGCTGCATTGGATGATTCACAGTGAACATAAAGATACACTGTTCTGCAGGTGTTTTACATTGGAGGAATGGTATGGAAAATCATTTGATGGGGAATAAATGTTTGAATACAGAAAATGTTTTCGCATACACTTAGAAGTTCTGCTAAGTCATATCCTCTTTTACTGATCAACATGCTTTCAAGAATATTGAGGAATTCTCTGTTATTAGCACCTGTTTCACTAAAGAGTATGTGATTTGTAGAAGATCTGACACCTTTAACTTCCCCTAGAAGTTCAAGTGGGCAATAAAAACCAGAAACATCTGTTATCTGTAGTCATTCTTAAAATGGAGCCCAACACATTTCTGAGTGAAAGTAAAAGTGCATGTTGTTGAAGTATTTCAGGACAAAAGTCAGATTTCAGGATGAACAAATGAAAGTAGAGCTCAGAGTAGCTGGAGTCACACTTCTAATTTGGATTTGTGAATCTAGATGGCTGGGCTGAGGCTGTGGTCTGGAATTTTTCCACAGTTCAGTTCATCTTTTCATTAGGGCTGACTGCTAGCAGAAATAAGAATGCTACAATTGGCTAAATTAATTGCCATTTTCTTGTTTGCCGATACTGTTAGCTTTAATAATCTAGTCTATTTTCAAGACCTACCAACAGTATATTCATGTACTTTTTATCTCTTTACATCAATCTAAGACTTTCAGTCAATTTGCCCTACCATACGTCACATACATAGCTACACTATTTATTGATTCCTCACTTCCACCCACAAATGGCCTATAAAACCTCTCAAAACAAAGTGTATGATTTACAAGGCAATCTCAGCAAGAAACAGCAAATGGTCTCATACATTCAAATGCCCCTATAAGATCAAATGAATACACTGGGCAAAATATAAGTTGTTCTGTACAAATCTGAAGGGTGCTTCAGGCACTTTTTTTGTGTGTAGAGATCATGAGGTGACCTACTGGCAGATGTAAAAATATTTATTGTCAGGGACCAAAATCAGGGTAATGAGTTGTCCTAGGGTGACTTTATGATGCTTGTATCCCCATCTTCTGTTCTGCTTATGTTGGATGTTGAGTGTTTCTTAGTTCCCGATAAAGATAATGCAAGGGAAATGTGTGATTTGTAAGCTGAGCTTAGGCTCAGGTAGGGTCCATTTCCTGCAAAAGTCATTGTGCTCCAGATTCAAGGTGCCCAAGTTACTGGAACAACAGGTTCCACTGCATGGGGCATAGAATAGAATTGTTTAAATGGTGCTGTTTCAAGCAGTGATTCAGTCCTCATACATTTAGAGATAGATTAGTGCAGTCACTAATGGAGTTGGAATGCAATATAAGAAACAAAAGCATGAGCTTTCTGTTGAGACCCTGGATGGGTGGCAACAATGAGTATGAAGTGAGAAATCTTCAGGAACCTGGCAGTAGTACTCCTAAGGGAGATTTTGCACTGTGATAATTTTCATGGCCTCATAATATTACTTGCAAAGTCAGCCTATGGTTCCATATAAAAATAGGCAAAAATTACACTAAAATCTGTACATTTTTTTTCTCGAAAAAATGTATCCTAGCACATCTTTTTCTATAAAATGAGAAAAATAAGTGAGGCTTGCTGAATTGTATTCAATATGCAGTGTGTCCTGCATAGTCACATCTAACATGGCATCAGGCATTTGAGTCTTGTAAGAAAACGTTCAATGTGCTGTTGATCAAGTATTCAGAATTTTAAAGAGTAGGACCCTGAACTAAAGTCCTTAAATGTTTATTTAGGCATCTAATAAAGGCCTTGAGCTGGTTTTGGCTTGGTTAATGTTCTTTATAGTAGTTAGCACAGGGCTATGTTTTGGATCTGTGCTGGAAAGAGTGTTGATAAATAAAGATATTTTAGTTACTGCTGAACAGGACTTGCACAGAGCTGAGACCTTTTCTGCTCCTCACATTTCCCCACCAGGGAGGAGGCTGGGGGTATACAAGGAGTTGGATAAGACACAGTTGGGACAGCTGATCACAGAAGGATATTCCAGACATCATGGTGTCATCTCCTTTACAGCTGCATTCATCCCTTTCTCAGCTATCATCTTGCTCAGCATATAAAGCTGAGAAGGAAGAAGGAAGAAGGTGATGTTCATTGTGATGGTGCTTGTCTTCTCAAGTCACCGTTAAGCATGATGGAGACTGGCTTTCCTGGAGGTGGTGGCCCATGGGAAGTGATGAATGAAGTCCTTGTTTTTCTTTGCTTGTGTGTGTGGCTTTTGCTTTCCCTCTTAAACTGTCTTTATCTCAAGCCATGAGTTCTCTCACTTTTACCCTTCCAATTCTCACTCTCATCCCACCACGGGAAGAGTGAGTGAGTGGCTGTGTGGGGCTTAGTGGCCAGCTGGGTCTGAATTGTGACAGGCCTGGTTTTTTTAAGATAAGATCTGTAGCTTTCTGTCACTGGACTGGGTTTTTTTGTTCTTCTGCAAAAAAGTGTTATGTTTAAAAAAGTATTCCAGTGTTGAGTGTCTAAAAAGAGATTTAATAACATGCTACAGTGGAATTCTAATTAACACACTGCAGCTTATTAGAATCAAGATATTAATTCCTAAGAATCAAGATATTAAATAATTCAGGCTAGGTGTGTAAATAATATACTTGCTAACAATAAGTTTACTTGGTCCTGAGAATAACTGGTTTAAAGTAGTGGAATGATGCCAAAACAGTGAAGATAAACTGCAGAGGAAGCATAATGAAAACTAATATGAAAAATATGAAGAAAAATAGACATATTAATGTGCCATTAAAATTTTCATTGTGGTAAATAAAACATGTTAAATATCAACCTATAAATATGTAAAATTAGATAGCTTAGTTTTACCCAAGGGATTGGAGAATATTTTCAGGTTTTAGTTCCTAAATAGCAAATATGTTTGAGGTTTTTTTAATGTCAGGTTTAAATCTGAATTATACCATTCAGGAATCTGTGGTAATTCAGTGATGTCTGTGGTACCTGTCCTGGTTTGAAGGACAGGTCTCTGCTAGGGAAGGCAGGAGCCTCCCTCGGAATGAAGAATGTGAACCCCTCCCCTCCGAATTATTGTAATTTTGAAATTAAGGGGGTCTCAGGCAAAGATATGGGAGTAGGAATAACAGTTTTTTACTAGGATTTATAACAGAGCAAACAAACAACAACTTTTATGGCACTAACAACAAAACAGAACCAAGAACCCGGTCCCGACCTCCTGGCCTGAAGGCACTTCCCCCCCCGCCTCAGTGCAGTGATGGTCACAGCCGGCAGGGAGCATGTGCTATGGTGGTTCAGTCAGCAGGGGAAAACAAAACGGAAGAGAGGTTTTGCTTCACAAACCTCCTTGGAGCAGTCGATTCCAGTGCCCCAGCAGGATTCTTGGAAAGCAGCAAACTGGGAGGGCAGGACGTCTCGGCAGGCGGGGGAGCGGGGCTGCAGCGCAGTGAAACCCAGAGCAGTGCCGAAGGAGCGGTGGGGGCGGGGGGCAGCAGCCGCCCGGCTCCTAGCCCAGCGAGGAGAGGCGAGCTCAGGGATTCCGGGCACCCGAGCAGATGACAACAGGCTCAGCGGCTGCTCTCACAAGCAGAGGCTCACCCCAAGAGGCAGAAGAAAACAGCTCCAAGCCAGGGCTCCAGCAGCAGCAGCGAAAAAACTTCTCTCTCTCAGAGCTGTCTCTTCCCGTGTCCTCCTCCGAAAGCCAGTCTCGCTCCGCCCCTGCCCTCTCCTTTTACCAGTCCCCAATTCTCGAGATATTCCTCCACCCCCCACCCCCTTCGAGAGAAAAACTCCCCGACAGAACAGTAAACATAGATGGGCCTTTTCTTTAGGCCTAGGTATAGCCTTTGTTTTTCTTAAGTACTCAGTAATTAAGGCTATTTAGCAACTGAATGGAAAAAAAATTCTATACTGTTAAAAAGAAACAAAAGGAAAGACAACCCAACCCCCAACAGTACCCCAATGTGTAAATGTGGTGTGTAGACAAACACATGCTGTATTAATATTTTACATTTTGTGGACAGAATTTAATACTTTTGCTTTCAACACTAAACAGCAAAATAAATAAGCCAACTGTATACAGGGTTATATGTGGATGAAGAGAGTTACAATTCCATTTATTTTTGTATTTTAAGGGTATAAACGGATAAAAAATCAAAGGAAACCTCTCAACCCTGGTATTATCAGATGATGAAACTTTTTTGAGAGAGATTACAAATGATTTATAAAGGTCAGCACCAAGTAGAATTTCAGGGAGATCTTAACATTAATCAACTTTCTTAAAACTTTTTGTAGGCATATAAAATACATTATTTTTACCAGCTATTCCCTCTTGCTGAGTCCATCGTTTACTCACTGTACGATATGATTGCCACTTTGAATTAAACACCTTTTCACACCATTTGCTGTGCAGATGGCAAAGTGCTCAGAGAATGACAGAGCTGAAACCCCAGGAGCCCTGAGCAGTGCACTGGATATACATCACAATAAGCAGATACCTATTATCTACTCTTGACTTGGCTGTAATCTCCTCCTCCAAATCCTTGTCTATCTGCTCTTCCCTTTGACTTTTTTATCAAAACACACTACCTCTGCCCTTTTTTTGGAAAGCTTTGGAGAGGAGATCTCTGTCAAAGTCTAGACCACCCTCCGTAAAGTTCAACAGTTTGACAATTTGCACCTCTCGCTGCCTGGCAGCCAGCAGTGGGTATTGTCTCTTCTGTGCTCTCATCTGTGAACGTGTTTGTCAGTGGTGCGAGAGAAAGAGCTGCTTAAAGCAGCTGTAGAGCAAGTCCTGTGGTGCTCCCCATGCCCCTGGGCCATCCAGATTCTGCCAGCTGCTGCTCTGAAGATGGATACAAGAGCAGGGACACTGCATCTCCTCTCCTCCATGTATCCTCCTGATTTTGTGGCTTTCACATCTCCTTTATGGCTGCGTTCACCCCTTTCTCAGCTTTCATATCTTGCCTTCAGCTTAAACCCCTATACCAGATTTTCAAATGGTCATTTGCTAGCCAGATCTCAAGAATTGTTGTTTTTCACCCTGTTCATTCTGGCCATCAACTATCTTTGAGAGTTAACCATATTTTTCTCCATGAGATATTCTCTATATTGAATTGCCTTCCAAGCGTATGCCCTTTCCTGTGTCTCCTCCTAGATTTTTAGTCACTCTTTACTTAGCGTGTCTTTACAAGGACTTCTTCAAATTTCTATGTTTTCTGGAGTTCAGTCACAACTCTTCATTCTCCATACTTCCTTAGGTTAGCTTCAGTCATGGATGCAGGAAATGTACTGATTTAACTCCATACTCCTAAAGCAAATCTTAAATTCTCATCTTGTCTCTCTAACACAAACAACCAGCACTTCAGCCTTCCTTCTTTCTCCCAATCCACTTTCTATCCCTCACCTTACTTCATGCTTCAGTGCTTACTTTGACATCATCAGATTTTGACATATCTCATCATCCACAAATCAAGGTTATGTTCGATATGAATGGATATTCTGTATACTGTTTTCAGCTTTAGCTTTTGATAAAAAGGCAGCTTGCCATCTCCTTGCAACACCTTTCACAAGTATAAGAACAGAATAATTTTCAACTGTCCTCCTTCAGAATGTCACTCATAAAATTTAATCCCAGCTTCCCTTTTGTCTATTTCTCTACTTGTTGTGTCTTCATTATATCAAACATACATGTTTTCATTCCCAGGGCTCTCCAAATACCTCTCTATTGATTTATTTAAAAGGAAAACTTCTATTTTCCTTCTATAGAATATTTTTATATTATATCTTCTTGTTATTGAAATAGTTATAAAAATCTGGCTTTATCATACTTACAATCCATCTTAAAAATCCTTCTTTTTAAAGACAGCTTTAATGAACAAGGGGCTTATAAGAAAGATAGGGACAGACTTTTTAGTAGGGCCTGTTGCAATAGGACAAAGGATAATAGTTTAAAACTAAAAGAAGGTAGCTTCAAATTAGAGATAAGGAAGATATTTTTACAATGAAGGTAGGGGAACAGGTGAGGGTAGTGGAAGCTGGAACAGGCTTCCCAAAGAGGTGGTAGATGTTGCATCTCTGCAAAGATTCAGGGTCAGGCTAGATGGGGCTCTTAGCAACTTGGTCTAGTTGATGATGTCGTGGTCAGTGCAGGGGCGTTTGAAGACCTTTAAATGTCCCTTCCAACCCAAACTGTTCTATGATTCTATACATGAAAAAATTATACTTCTGCTGTACCAAGATCACCATCTTTCATTCTCTTGTGCTCTTCCAATTGACTATCTCACACTGTTATTTCTTGTTATATTCTACAAGTTCTTTGAAGCTTGGATGATCTTCCCATTTTGTTTTGGGTCAGTATGTTCCTGGTTCATTACAATATTCTTGCCCTTTCATTAATTTTCTCCCAAAATTGCTCCTTTTACTGGGCCATTGTTTCAGAAAAGGTCCATAAAATGTTTATCACTTTCTCAAGGATTTAATTTACTAATTAACAACTTTTTTCAATAGAATAATATAATTTAGTATACATGTTGGCAAAGCTCAGATTTATTACATGGGTGAGTTATCACAAAGAACAGGAGGTCAAAATTTAAATGCATGATGGACATACTTTATGCCTGGCTTTCAGAACAGAACTGCAGCTTACTGGGGAGTCCTCAGAGACAATTCATACAAGTAAGTGACTGCTTTGGCGCACTTTAAGCTCAGTGGAATACTCTGCTGTGTCCTGCAGAAGGGAATGAGCTTGAACACATGCTAAGGGAGGGGGAGAACTGAATGAAAAGTTAAAAGTATTCTGCTACTTCTTTTGCTAGGGGATAAAAAAAAAGACCAATCAACAATGCTGAAGGAAAAAAAAAAATCCTCTTCACAGATTTCAGAAAATGGAATAGACCTGAATCCAACTATATCTACAGACAGAAGGACTAATTCAAATGTGTTACTGTGGAAAAATTGTACAAACTTATAAAACTGAAAATAGAATCCTGTCTAAAAAATTGACACAAAAAACACCTTCGGAAACACTCTAGTTTGTAGGGACTTACAATTAATAATGCATTCTACTTTTCCTAGAAATCTTTTTTGACAAAAGTGGCATGTGATATGAACATATTGTAATTGTACTGCCTTCTCCTCACCCAGCATAAATATATATTCTAAGAAAATGAATCATTAGAAAGTAATTTAAAGGGAGGGGGGTTGTTTATCTTTCAGATCTGAGAAGAAATTATTGTCTAAAAGTTGTAGTCAAGAAAAAAAATAAAGAAGTGCAACTAACTTTTACAGTAAATATTGATATATGTAGTAAAAAGAAAAGAAATTTAGAAGTGCAACCACAGTAATTAGCAGTGACTTAATTTACACCTATTGCAACAATGAATTAGTGCAATACCTGGAAGGTTTTTATTTTCAGACTTCTAGCTCAGTGAAACAGGTTTCCTCTTCCATTTCATGACATCCATGAATCCCTGTAAGGAAGAGAGAACTGCGTAACACTGTATCTACCAACAGGATCCTTTTCTAAGCAAAGTCTGAAAAAATTCATTTTGAAGTCTTCTTATGCCTAATGGAACAGCCTGAATCTCCTTTTCAGGAATACTGGCTCCTTCTGCCTCATGTTGTGTGTAAGGATATAATGGTCAGAATTGAGTTTGATGTTTATCTCTTTTAAAGATACTATAAGTAGGGAAATCGAATATTTTGTTTATTTCAAGTGACCCTTTCAGCTTTGCTCAAGTCTAGAAATAATCTGAAATACTATGCACCATTACTGCTATCCGAATAGGAAGGAAACCCTCTTTGTTCAAGAGCCCACATCTGCCAATCCACACACTATGCAAGACTGATTCCTATTGCATTCTTTTCCCAGACCAGCACCTAGGTAATTTCAGACATGACCTACTAGCCAGTTGCAGCTGAGGCCCAAGGACAGTCATCTTTTTACTGAAACAAAGAAAACCTAATGGGAGAGCAGATTCCTCAGGAACAGCAGCAGTGTTCAACACCCTCCTGCCCCACTGCTTGGCACCTCATGCCCTGGGAAACAACAGCTCTTTTTCTCTGGCTGTCACACAGGTAAGCCTCCCCATAAGTCTCTCCCTTGGAGTCCATAACTGGTGTAGCAGAGGTTAAATAATCTATGCGGTGTGGGTATGAAATCACTCACCGGTCTTAAACTCCTTATTTTAGGATGTTAGCAGTAATCTGAAAAATACTGCAAGTTTTCATGCAAGATGTGCTATTTTTCTTGCTGAAATAAAGTCATTTTTATGTCAACAAAGAGAAACAGTATTATTTATCTGTACCTAGATGTCTGCTATAACATGACATTAATTATTTTATAGAAGCATTTATTTCTCTTTAACGACTATAGAGAAAGAGCCTAGGGTGATTAAAATATAGAACTCCAGACAATAAATATACTTGGATTACTGAATCTCAGATCTGCGTGGCAGTCAACTCCATGTGTTTAGCTACAGCTCACTTGAGACAAGGCCCTTAGTCAGATTAACCATAACTCACAAACTGGTTTAGCAGTGCTTTACTTGTGCTCATTCAGGTCTCTCATCTGCAGAAGTATCAGCAAGAAAAAAAATAAAAATAAATGCTCCTTGGGCAGCCCAAGGCTCTGAATTGTATCAAGATCTGTGCATTGCAACTGGACACAACCAAATCTCTTACCTGGACTCTGCACCAAAGAAGAATCACTTTTCTGTTGTGCCCAGCTCTAGAGTGGGATGTCCTCCAGCATTTATGGCCAAATATGCAGGAAACCCACTCCTTTCCTCTCATTGGGATGAACCATTTCAAAAGATGCAGGTATCACAGATCTTCCTGTATGGGACCTAGGTATCTAGCTGGGGAGTAGAAGGGTCTTACTGTTAATTTAATAATGAATTTGATCATGAATGGCAGTAAGTTTATTAGCCAATGGCTCAGTGTTTAACAGCATGAACTCAAGATCAGCATCCCCATCTGTCAGTACCTTGTATTACTGAGATGAAACAGATGGCAAAGCTAATGGAACTGAAATTAAACCCCTCAGCCCAGAATTACACCTAACTGCATCACCTTTTACTGTCTTATGATTGGCTGCAGAGGGGGTAAACATAATATTCTTTATTTGTAGAACACCTGAATACAAGGAATGTGAAGGATTGCTACTGCCTTGCTAAGGCCACAGGAGAGGAGCTGTGCTCCTGAGAAGATGCCCAACATCACTTATGAGTTCTCAGCCTTTATTGAAGCATGAGCCTTTTTTTTCTCTAAGCATGACTGTGCTGAAACAAAAAATAATGTTTCTAACTCAGCTAAGACAGATTTAGGTGTGAAAAGGATAGGCACTTTCACTCATTCCTACTGTTTCAGCCATATAATTTTAAAATGATTGATTTTTCATCAACACTAAACTTGATTGCAGGCAACTTTAAAATAAAATAGATTTTTTTTAAAAAGCGAATTATGTTGTATAAAATAAAAATAAAGCTGTTTCCTTCCAACAATTTAATTAGTTATTTAATATGTTTTACTCTAAAAAAAACCCAAAACACCTGGTGTATGCATTATATTTTCAATTCCCAGCAGTCTGAAAGGCAAAGTGTAGTTAATAATTTCTATCATAAAAGCTTAAATGATATATGCAAAAGGTTCTTATCTTTCTAATTCTTAAAAGCGTATAGAGATGAAAAATTGATTTGTGCCATAGAGGTAAATTATGTAAATTTTGATTGTGATATTTCTTACCTTGCAGTGGGTCTAGACTTTTCTTTACAGAAACAGAACTCAGCATTGAAGTTCAATGCTTGCAAAGTTTTGGAATATTTTACCTGTAATACAGTCATCAATATTTTTTGCACCACATAAACTTAGGCAAAAAGCATAATACAGTCCTCAATTTATATTAGGTTTGCAATTGTAACAGAACATGAGATTTTTTTTATAGGTTTGGTTTAGTGCATTGTAATGTTAACTGACAGAAATGTCACTGAATCTGGTAACTATAAAATATGTGTGATCTTCCTTGAAAATCTACTTTATGGAAATAAGCTAATGCAAATCTGTATTTTGATTTAGTTTGTTTGGTTTTAGTTTAGCTTGTTAGGGTTTTTTTCTTCCTTGATCACAAGGAATTTATATTAAAATCTTTCAGTAGGTTAAAAATACTAGAAATACCTGGATTTTATTACTTCTGTCACTCTTTAAAATGAGAAATTACAGTTTCTTCTTTACCTTCCCCTTCCAACAAAACAAAGGAGAATGGTGAAAAAAAAAAAAAAAGGAACCAAACCAGCAAACTTCAGCATGTTTGTTTGTTGCATGTTTGTTTGTTTGTTGTTTTTTAAAGTTTTCTGATAGCTAACTCATTGGATCATTAATCTGTAATTCTGTCATTTTTATAATTACTGGAGTAGCCTCTGGAATCAAATATTCTCCATAAAAATATACAAAGGTTTTTGTCTCATATTTCTTCATTTTTACCAAATTTAGTAGTTTAAAATTTACATTTCTTGCCTGAATTATTGAGATTCCTCCACTAGTCAAGTCTCAAGATGATTATCTCCAGGCAAAAAGAAGCTTTAAAGACTAAAATGGTATCAACTCCTAATTTTGGAATGACTAAATTTAGGGGGCAGAAATCCCATCTGGAGTCATAATTTTTTTAAAATCATAGTTTTATCATGACTTGGAGCCTAATATTTTCCTAGTGCAACATCTAAGTACACTCTAGATGCTACACAAGAAGGATTATGCGGTATGGTGGATTTAATTGAGACATACTATGTCTTAAAGTTTCTAGCAAATATACAAGGGAAAGTGTCCAAAATGAGTAAAACATCTTTCTATATTGATCTCTTACACTCCTGCTCTGCTTTTGTGTCTCATCTAATTTCTGAATGAAACATGAACTATATTTCAGAAAAAAATATAGAAAAGAAAAAAAAAATCCATTCTGATGAGAAGTTAAAATGTATTTTATGTTGTAAATACTTTAAGATGGCTGAAAATATTAATTTATTTAAATTTTATTCTTGTTTTTGTTTTTATCAACTGTTATGATACATAGCAGAAAAAGAGAATTTTAATCTTTCCAGAGTAGTGGTACCTCAGACTTTCTAACTGTGCTAAAACTCTTAGGGGAACCTGCTTGGAATTGCAGTGAGAGGGTTCGTATGGGTTCTCCCTCACTCCTGATGTAATGGTCAAGACATGAGGAAGCTTCTGATAGCATTTGCCTTAACTGAGACTGAGTTTCTATACTGTTCCACAATTATTTTTGGCTTGCCCATATTCCTTCCTCCTTAACTGCCATAAAATCATATCGCCTTCCCCCGACAATGCTTATCCTGAGTTTGTGCCTAAATTTGGAATGAGCTGTTGGTATGTTACCACCTTTTTATAATTTATCTTACTCACAATTTATTTATCAGTGCAATCGTTCAGGTGTTGTAGAAAGGAAAGACAGAGTTTTTTTCTTCATGGGCTTTCTGTTCTCACTTCAATCTTTTGTGCATAAAGGAAAAAAATAAGTTCCCTAGACAGGCGACTGTTCTCTCAAGCATTGGGAAAACTCTGCTGTCTCCCAGCAGTGGAAAAGCACCATAGCCATGAAACCTGATCAAATGGTAGAGCTCTAGTTTTTAACTTAGAGGTGAAGTCAGTGGCAAAAGCCACAGCAGCCTGAACTGATTACCACCTTGGGGAAAATTAACCCCCAAGAACACACACACAAAAAAATCCCTTGCAAATGCAGTGATGGTTTTACATGAGTGTAAGTATCAGTCTTACTGGTTGTTGTGGCAGGATGTGTCCTCCCCTTCTCTACCACAGATGGTTGGTGCAGATATGGAAGAGATAACCCAGGGTGAAAGGCTCAGCAGGGGGTCATCTCTGGCACCTAAAAAGGCTCAGGCCCCAGCTAAGAATCAACATCTTAGTCTGGAGAGCAGATGTAGAAAGAGATAAAAAATATTCTTGACTGAGAGACACTATTTTACAAACTATAAAAGACGCAAATTATCACAGAGGCAAAAGCCTCTTACAAACACACCCTGACAAGCATTTGAGACTTCTCCCCTGAGTCTGGATGCAGATTCCACAGTTACTTTCCTGGGAATTGAGGGAAAGGATCTTGATGTGTGCCTCACCAACAACTGGATGGTGAGATACATTGAATACTAAGTTGTTTTATTTCTTTCCTAGCTGTAAAATTAATGGTACCTGTAACCTTGCACTGTATATACCTATTAGTAGTCTCTTTTTGTCCTTATTCCTGTGTAGTATATAATTTAAGTCTTATGTCTGTTATTTTTATGTCTATTACATAAATCATTCATTCTATAATAGACTGAATCAGCCATTATTACAGAACTTGAGAAAGAGAGAAGTTTGCCACCATGGATCCAACAGTGTCCTGTCGGTCTGATTTTATCAGTCAGTGGGTGGCTGGTGCACGAGCAGGGGCAGGAGGCTGACAGGTGATGCCGTTCATAATTCCTTATTTACAGCATAGCCCCTCCCACAGTCCGGTCCTCCAAAGTAATAATTGGTTCTTGAGGGGTGTTGCCCGAAGAAATCCTAGCTGTGGAGCCTCTCTCTGCCCTCAAGGGGGTTGTCCAAAGAAATCTTCCTGGGAGCAGAACCACCCCGCAGCAGAGCCTGTCTCCGTCCTCGTTCCCCTGCCAATTATGGATCCCAGAACATTCCTTTTCATGTCTGACTCCATAGGTCAAACGCCACTTCTCCTGTACTTTTCCAAATGCAGAAGTGGTAACTAAAGTGCTTAACGTTAATCCTTGCAGTAAAACAAATTTCTAAGCAACAGTTCAAAATGAAATTCAAACAACATTGAGACATTTTCATCTTAATGTTTATCAGTTCCTCAGAACTGGCTATAGGAATAAATGTTTATGCTGTGGTACGTGTTTTATGAAGTCTATGGTTATTCTTATATTTTGGGGTTTTCTGCGTATTCAGGTATTCATTGTGCAGTGTCTGGACAAGAACTACAAGTTCACATTGTTAGACTTTGCTCCACAGGAGGGCTAGCGAGGATCACTGCTGCTCCAGAAAAATCTCAGAAAATCTTGTATCAAATAAAGTATTCCATGTGCTAGGACTAAGGGCAACACAGATAGTGAGATAGGCCTTGCTGTTGCTCTGCAAGACTGAAATAGAGAAACATCCACCGCTCTTCATCCACTGTGTAGAGAGCAAGAGGTGTCCCTCCCTGTTTGTTAGCTGATTTTTCACACCTGCTGACTGTACTGGCTCGCTCTTGCCTACCAAGGACCTAGAAGGAGCTAAAGATTCTTTCATTCCTAAGTAGATTTGCAGAAGGAAAATTTTAAAAAACTCATCCCAGAATGGTGGCTCACTTGGTCTCCCTCTCACTGTCTGTCTAATACCTCTTTTACACACTCATATTCTGGTGTTATAAGGAACATGGCTTATAAACTTTACAGGGGTAGAGAATAGCCAAGATGCTGTAAACATTTCACCACTTTACATTGTCACTCTCTAGGAAACTTGAGTATATTCTGTTGATCAAAAACACCCAGAATGATCAATTCAAATTAAAAAAAATTCAACTACATATGTCAATACATGAAGAAAGACATTTTAATTTAATGTATATTCTATATTTTAAAATTTATATAATTATACATATCTTATATGCAGTAATTACACAATGGGGTTACAGGTGTAAGAATAATGTAAACTCAATGCTAAATAGTTTCAAGAGGGTTTTTTCCCCTCCATGAATAGGATATCAGTTAAATAGGCTTGTTTCTGCATAACTACTGAACCTATTTGTAGGATTGCTACTTGCATGTTTTCCTTAACATGAAGTCTTTTTCTCACAAAATGTCTTCCTTACTGATCTGCAATCCTACCACTTTGATATATCTATTCCGCAGAGGTACCCAGGTTACTAGGAATTATTTCCTTACTTATTTTGTGAATCGTTCTGCATTTCCCTAAAAATCAACCCCCTCCCCTGCAAAAAACTGCCACCAAAATATCAAAACCCAACCAACCAACCGACCAAAATAGAAACTCAAAACAACTCAACAAATACCTTCCTCTCTTTCTGAGTTTCACTCAGGTGAAAGGTGGAAAGATTTTCAAATGGGTTTGGAAATAAAACTTTGACATTGGATATGAGAAAACAAACTTAAGGCCAGGTTGGATAGGGCTTTGAGCAACCTTATATAGTGGAAGGTGGCTTTGACCCTGGCAGGGGGGTTAGAACTGGATAATGTTTAGGGTCCCTTCCAACTTATGCCATACTATGATTCTATGAAAAGTAGAAGGTTTTGTAAGATGGGTAAGATATTTTATTGCTATATGAATTTTCAGAATCAAAGCATTGAATCCTTCAACTAATAGATTAAAAATCCCTTTGAATTTCAGAATTCTGGAGTGCTGAAATCTCATTGACTTCCTCACCAATAGAAAGAATACTGGTGCTGTGAAAAAGTGAAAAATTTGGGCTGCCTTTCTAAAAGGTCATTTTTTAGTACTGATGTGGTTTTCCTGATTTAAAAAAGAAAATCAGAATAATTTCATAATGCTAGTCTACTATATAGATGGCACATATATTTTTTGAACTCTGGATTTTCAGACGTGCCTTGCAATTTAACAGCATTTTATTATTCTAGGAAAAACTCAGAGGTGAATGAAAGTACTATCAAAAAACTAAGTAGTTCCTGGAATGTGCAGTCTGATATCGCTATGAATCCTGAAATAAGCATATTTTTTTCTTCTAACTACTACTTTTTCATGGGGAGGAGGGCATCATATATTTAACAACTGTCTAAAAGTCAGATCAAGCAAACTTGGCTGCCTCAGTACTCATACACAAACAACTGGAAACAATCCATCTGGAGGAGGAAAGCACATGAAAAAGAAATACTGTAATAATCTTGCATTGAGGTAACAATTCTATGCAGCATAGAGATCTGAACAAGCTTCCTTGGAACAGGATAAGTTCTAGGGCTTGAACTTTATACTTGGGCAGGTTTTTTTTCAGCCTTAGATAATTTTATTTCATCTTTCTATGCTGTTGTTTGTTCTTGTATTCATTAAATGTAATGTTTTGATAAAATGGCCCAGAAAATGGGAAAAAAGGTGGAAAAAAAGTCTTTGGAACTGGACTACTTCATAAGTCTGGAAGAGTCCAATTAATTTCCAAAGCAAGTTATTTATTCCATGTTTCATGGAAGACACCTGAAAGATACTTTTTTTTAAAAAATGATGTTAATGTAGAAATGCAAAATAATTAAAAGTGTTAATTTGCTTTACATCTCGATTTGAAAGCAGAAAAGACAGATGCTGCTGTTATTGGCTTCTGAACTTGCTTTTGTATCTGTCCATTAGCTCCATACAGGTGTGAGCAACTGACAACCCATTTTATCAGTAAATTGAGGTTAAAGGCCACCTTTCTGATCCCAGTCTCACTACCACAAAGTTTAAGCAATCTTGTCTTGCTACAGCCTTGCTCTTATAGTTCTTCCTGCTCTATTCATGTCTCTGAAGCCGACCTTGAGGCAATAGCTGATGTTCAGTAAGCAAAGTGGTAAAAAAACATCTGTTATTGCATTCTGCTGTCCTGATTAGCAGAACATGAGCTGCTTTACTTTGCAAAAGTGTAACTGAATTATTTGAAATATACATCTGCTTTTTTCCCTCCTCTCTGATGAGGATTCAGTCATCCAGGAAATTTTGCCGAGAAACTGACTGAACAAAATACAGAAAGCTGCTAACAGAAACTGGGTAGCAGCCAACTGGTTGACACCCAGCTATGACAAAAAGTGAAAGCAACATGTAATTCAAATACTAGAAAAGGGCAGAGAAATTTGTTCTATCAAAAGTGGCTGTTCTTCAAGGAGAGCTTGTCATGAATGTTCTTCATCTTCTTGTCATGAGCAATCTTCATCTTGAACATCATTACTGTTCAAAAGTTAAAGTTTATAATGGTTTTCAGACATGTCAGTGTCTTAAAAAATGCTTTAGACCACTAAATATTCATGCTACTAGAGAACAGAATGATTAATGGAAATTCTTAAGAGTAAGAAAAAGTAGTTCTCATTTGTGATATCCTCTATTATTACCACATTGGAAAAAGAACTCTGACAAAATCCAAATCTAAGCAAAATTAAATTTTCCAACGAGGTAGTGGAAACTGGACATGGTTTTTCAGTTAGCTGTATATTCAGAGTTAAAAATATATACCTAGGAACATTTTAATAATATTCTGAACTTTGAAACTAAATTTTACTTTTTCATGCAGTTCTAATAGTAAAATTGCAATAGCACTGACATATGGCAAGATGACAAGTGGCAGAACTCAAGAGGTGTAGCTTTTCCTAGGAAAATGGTTTCATTTAGAAGGAATTTACCTTCAACATTGACACTTTTGAAACTATCTGCCAACTCTGGAGGCATGTGGAGCTGTGGCTTCTGAGGTGCAGGGTTTAGATATTTGCTGGATCGTGGGCCATTAGGTTTATATTTAAACTGTGGAACAATCAGTGCATGATTCCATGCCAGGGCAAGGTCTGGAAGTATCCCAAATGCCTGTTTCTTGCCTCCCCCAGCTGGATTCCCATCAAAGGCACAGAAAGCCACAGTGTATTAGGAAGCTGGACTTGATTTGGAAAGGTCTAGAGGAGTC
This sequence comes from Picathartes gymnocephalus, assembly GCA_013390045.1. Lineage (NCBI taxonomy): Eukaryota > Metazoa > Chordata > Aves > Passeriformes > Picathartidae > Picathartes > Picathartes gymnocephalus. Next base: position 63,878 of record WEKY01044167.1, read on the forward strand.
CGTCATCATGCCAAGGGATCCATATGACCTGCAAATGAGTTGCAGTATAAAAGTCTCCCACCTTCACCTTATCAAGAAATACTTTACTGATATCAAGGCTATTCAAAAGCAAAGGAGTCATATTCTATACAGAAGGCTACTACTCTCCTTTTCAATAATATGAGCAAGCAGAAGAGTTGTTCTAAAATATATTGTCAGGGCTGTCTTGTCCTTGCAGGCTGAACCAAAACATCTATTACAATCCTTCCTGGTCTTTTTTCTAACCCTGGTGTAACACTTGTACGAACAGTTTAGAGCTACCCATAGTTCACCCAAATACAGTATTTGCAATTGGAACTGTTATTTACAACTTGGAGGTAGCTCATGGCCATGGCCACTATTTTCTGGTTACTTGAGACTAGAGAAACAGAAACCCTGAGTATATTTTCCACCCACCAGCACAGATTGCTTGTTCAAATACAACGACCGTCAAAGCAGTTGCATGAAACTGACTCAGATGGTTGTGTCCTTACCTGCTTATTCTAAAGAGTGTAAAAGCACAGACATAGTGAGACACAGCACACATTACCAAAAGTGGTGTTAGATTGCAAGCAAAAAAGTAGTAAAGACAGGAAAGTATGAAAGCTGTCTAACATTTTCCTTGCTATGTTTTTGGTTTTTTTCTTTAAGGGTCATGTCTATGTATGTCTCTACATTTACAAAATTATTGTAGTTGAGTACAATTTCTTCTTAACCAAAGAATAATGTAATCAGTACAGATAGTGGAATGAATTCTGCTGTATTACTATCACAGTTCTCCTGCCACAGTAATCAAATGTGACTAAGCTATTCCCGCGGAAATGTTTTTATACCAGTTCACCCATACCCACCCTAGGGCTGGTAGCCTATATGGTGAAAGTGGTGCAAACATCATATGTAAACAAATCTTTTACATTCCATAGGTGAAATTGTGTCTTACGAACTACAACATGACCAGGAATACCCAGCTATGCAGTTTTCCCATTCATCGGATAGAATTAACAATGTTTGCTTACCTCATAGCAGTTCAGGGAAGAGTATTACATTTTCAATGCTTTTTTAGGAAGAAAAGTGCTACAGAGATACTAACGTCTGCAAAAGAATCTGTAATGACCTACAGAACAAGGTACTGCTTAGCTATGCCATGTTTTCCACTGGAACTGCCTGTTCACAGGCATTAACCTCTTCCTGAAATCTAGAAAGTGAATGCTTTCCAGAGTTTAGTGGATCTTTAGGGCTGAGCAAAAGCAACTGCAGTGCTATGCAGTGTGCAGTGGGTGAAAAAACCCGTACTTATGAAATCATTCATTGTGTCTCTTCCAAGGTGAAGCAGTAATCTTGTGAAAAGACAAAGTTCCATTCTCAGTGCTGTCCAAAAGAAATTCTTGGGGCTGTCCAAACCATGATACATTTGTTACCTCACATTGGGTAGGACTTCATCTTTCCACTGAGAAGCAGTAGGACTATGACTTACAGCAAGGATTATTAACCCCACAGATGTCACTGGGTTTTACACAGCAGTGCCACCATAAGAATTTAGATATTTTACTCCATAATATTGTAAACAATGTTTCATTTTCCCAGAAGTTTTACAATTAGCAGCCCTAAGAACAAAAAATGCATGTGCTGCAGATCTGGCCTTGAAAATGCCATTATACATGAACATGCTTGATTCTAATAGTGAGGTGCAAAGGATACAGATAGAAAATTACCAAATTAGTACCTGTGTCAGAAGAAAAGCAAAGGGCTTACAGTTGTATTTCTTTCCTAATTTTCTCTAATTTTTGAAAAGTGAAGGGGAAAGCAGGAGTGGCAGAATGTGAGGCTTCCCATGAAACTACAGAGCTAGATCACCAAAGCAACTGCAACATAAAGGAAAAAAAATGCTGCTGAAAAAGAGTCTACAGAAGGAGCATCTTTGTGTTGTTTGACTTTGACTTTCTTCTGCTACTGAGCTGATTTTTGCTGATATTTAGATTCATAGTTCACTGTTATTTATTTAAAATATACTTATTTGTCTTCAAGAAAAGCCTATTGCTATTTGAGAGAAAAAACAATTTTTAGATTTATTTTTATTATTTTATTGTCTTGCAAATCAGTAGAAAAATATGCAAATATCTTTCTTAAAATGCTTTTAATAACCATTCCATGTAGGAGTAATATTCTTCAAGTTTTCATTTAAAACTGCTTTTATTGCTAAGCTCTGCTGCCATTACATTGCGTAGGGATTTAATCACTATTCTTAGTGTGCACACAATTTCTATTAATGCCAATTAATAAGCACTGATTGAAAGAAAGAAACACATAATTGTTTCTAATTTTCATTTTTCACAGAAGTTGTTTCAGCAAAGTATTTGTTACATTTATGGTGACATAAATACTTTTTCATTGAAACTAAATCAACAGCAGAAGATTTAGATGTGTATTTTTTTCCTTTTTCTTTCCATTTGCATGTATAAAACCTATAAATTTGTGAATTTAATGGAATTTAATAATGTCATTTTTTGTGAATTTAATTGAAATTCACAAAAATCAGTGAGGTTGGACTGATCATGGATTTCCATGGCATTGGTTGAAGTATGAATTGTATCTATTAGATCTGAAATTGTAAAGAAAGGTGTAATATTCATAGTTTTGTCATTTTCTCACACAAGCAAGACCAAAGTTCTAGTGGAATTTCAATTCCCTTGAATTCTGGGGCAAAATTCAGTGAAGACATGCCTGGATTTCAGCATGCTTATTTGGAAGCATTCTGCTGACACCTGATAACTACCTCAATGTGAAAAGAGGAGTCAAGCAAAAAAAAGGTTTCTAGAAACAGGCAACGTAGCCAGTTCTGCTGTCTGATTTTTGATAATTAGTAATTGTCCATTCTACTTCTGCAAAAATAGCCTGTGATTGTAGTCATCTGAACAGTAGAAGGCAGGTGTGGCTTGCACAAAGAACTTCCTGTACTTCTCTTCTGTATGTGCTTTTAAACATATTTATAAATAAGTGCACTGA